>CM060665.1:7319099-7786599 GCA_030686955.1 Odontamblyopus rebecca
GAAAGATGTAATATATAAGTCACACCTGAGTATAAGTCGCAGGAACCACCCAAACCCTGGAAAAAAAGTGCAACTTATAGTCTGAAAAATACAGTATTTTACTTTACTTTTACTTTTACTTTACTTTATTTTAATTGTATTTAATTTTTTATTTTTTAGTCATTATTTTTAGTTTTTTATTTGTGTTTTTATTTGTTTATGTATTTATGTATTTTTATTTTAGTTTATTACTTTTTTTCTCATGATAAACATACATGACAGACAATATATTATAAACTTTCTTTTACTTATTAGGACAATATACAATTACACTAACTACAAAAGTACAGCACAGCTAATTTCCACCTTTAGTCCAAGCAGTACTACAAACTTTAAACTTAATTCTCCATGGGTGCTTTGAAATGAACTTTTCAGAGGGATTTTTCATAAGAATACGTCACGTTTCACCTCCAACATTATCATAGTGAGATTTGAGACTGTGAGAATTTTCCTTAATAAAGAACAAAACATGTCATTTAGTTTGTGTTCCTACACCACGTCGAAATTTTGTCTAAACTGGAACTAAACCCTGAACCAGACCTAGACAAGGATCAGGACCTAACCAGGACTGAAACAGGACCTAACCAGGACTGAAACAGGACCAAACCAGGTCTACATCAGGGCTGAATAGGGCACTAACCATAGACTGTATAGCTGGATGCAAGATTTTAGAACTTATATCAGGTTATTCATCTTGCATTCAGATTTACTAGTTCTGAGACTGTTTAATTCTAGTCTAGAGGCTGTTTATTTTAAGATAACTTGTCAACTATTGTCAACTGTCAACTGTTTTTGGATTTTAAAAAAGCATTTGACACAATTAACCATGACAGATTGTTACGAAACATGGAACAGTGTGGGATTCAGGGGATTGTTCTGAGCTGGATGAGGAGCTATTTAGAGAATAGGCTTCAATATGTGAAGATGGATGACAGTGAATCAAGTCACTTAAAAATGGTGTGTGGATTGCCTCAGGGCTCTATACTCGGACCAATTTTATTTAATATTTATATAAATGATATTTGTCAAGTATCAAAAGTTCTAAAGGTAATAATACTACTTGCAGATGACACAAATATTCTTTTATCAGGGGAGAATGTCCAGCAGTTGTTGTCAACTATCACTTCTGAATTATATAAAATAAAGCAATGGTTTGACTGTAACAAGCTTTCACTAAATTTAGAAAAAACTAAAATAATGCTATTTGGGAACTGCAAAAATAATGCTCAAATCAAAGTGCAAATTAATGGTATAAGCCTAGAAAGAGTGTCTGAAATAAAATTTCTCTGTACGGTGATAGACGATAAGATCTGTTGGAAGTCTCATATCAGACATGTACAAACCAAATTATCCAGAAGTATTTCAATACTAGCAAAAGCTAAACAAAAAATCACTCCAGATACTATACAACTCACTCATTTTACCATATTTATCGTACTGCTTAGAGGTCTGGGGAAACACATACAAAAGTACATTACAATCACTACGTATTCCACAAAAGCAGCTGTACGGATGATACATAAGGCCAGATACTGCGATCACACTCATCAGTTATTCATACAATCAAAAATCCTGAAACTAGATGATCTTGTCACATTTAAAACAGCACAAATAATGTTTTAAGCCAAAGCAACAATCTATTACCGAGGCAAATCCAGCCAATGTTTACTGAAAGACATGGTGGATACAACTCGAGGGCGCAGCTCAATTTTAAGCTGCGAAAAATACGCACTGTGAAAAAAAGTTTTTCCTTCTCTATAACAGGCGTTAAATTGTGGAACTCCCTGAATAGGGAGCTCAAAACAAGCAAAAATATAATCCACTTCAAACATAATTACAAGGAAAACATATTTGTTAAATACACTGAAGTTGATGTTTGAAATTATGTATTATGAAATGAAATTTGTATTAAGAATTGTAATGTTCATGTAAAATGTCTTGTGATAAGAAATTATGGAAATGTATTGAACTAAAAAAGTGTATATGAAATATGTGGGGTAGGACTCTATAAGTTTTAAAACTTCTTCCCACTCCTTTTGAGCATCTTGGACTTTTTTCTTTTTTTCCTTCTTTTCTGATTATGTTAATGTCACCAAGCAACTGCTTTTTTTTTCTATAAAAAGCTCTATTGATGCTCAAATAAAAAAGAGAATGAATGAATGAACTAAAATTATCTGTCCATGCAGCAAGATAATTTCACTACTTTTAAGTCATTTTCTGACAGATTTAAGTGTTTATATCTTAGGATTTTTTTGCGGTATGTAGCTTAGCCGTTAGCCTCTTCCTCTGACCCTGGCTCCAGCTGACTTTACATTTACAGTTGTCGCCCCTCTCTCTGTTACTGCCGCTGTGAGCCTTGTCATTTTGCTCTTAAAATGTTCGTATTAACCAAATTCGCTCCTGTAACTGCTACTCTCGATGAGCTTCATTTGACTGGAGCAGAACGCTACGGGTGACGTCACACTGGCTTAGTCCACTTCTCTGTACTGTCTAAACCAGGACCAGGACAAGTCTGAATGGACCTGTCGAGCCTTGTGTTAAAATCCTTTAGTCCTTTAGCTGTAATCTTAACGTTCTCATACACAGCAGCACGTTTTCAGGAATATAAACTGGCACATGCTCAGTAGTGTTTCAGAGAGGTAGTATCCCTTTAAGAAGTGCAGTATTTGTAGTATTTCCTCCTTGGTGCACACAGCCTGAATGAGCCTGAAGAGGGAGGCTTCCACATCGTCTGGTGCCCACACAAAGTGTTAATTGGCCTCCAGTGTGTTCCAGCGTTTAGCAGAACACCTGATTGTTATTTAATTGCTTCGCTTGCTTCTTGTTTTTACTCCATTTGGAAGGCCAGTGTTTAATGATTACAAAGTGAACCTTAAGCATGAAAACGTATTATTGTATATATATTTTCTGAGGTGCAAATGTACCTAACGGCTAAGTTATAACTGCGTATTGCTTTGTCTGGAATGTTCCACAGTGTTAGTCGTCTCTTGCAGGTGTTACTGTGTTGTTTTAATTGCAAATATAAAAATAAAATGCACTGACCTTTTCACACATCTCCACACAAACGATGACATCTTGACAAACGTGGCGAAAAAAATTACATGATGCACCTTCAAGCTTTTTTCATGTATTTTGACAACCACTTTCTCTCTATACCTATTTATTCAGCCTCAACAAATGACACAATTGGGCCAAATCTATTTTAATATCATACATGATAATACCAAAAAGTAGTATTGTTTTTTAGTATTAACAGCCACTTTTAAAATAATCAGTATAGTTCTTCAATTATAACCTTGCCTTTACATGTAGCTATACTTTACATGTTTAATTATTTCTTTATTTTATTTTCTCCAGTTTTTTGACCGTCTGACCCTGTTCGGGATGCCAGCCAAGCACCAGCCTGACTTCATTTATCTCCGTCACGTTCCCCTGAGGAAAGTTCACCTCTTCACCATCATCCAGCTGAGCTGCCTGGTCCTGCTGTGGACCATCAAGACCTCCAGAGCCGCCATAGTGTTTCCCATGATGGTAAAACAACTCTTACGTCCACAGGTTCAGACGAGATCACAACATCCTACAGACCAGGGGGCTCAAAGTGGAGCAGGGGCTGAAGTTATAAAATCTGTGTTGGTATATTATATTATTATTATATTTTTTTATAGGCTGCAGTTAATTATTTTAATAATACGTCATAATATACTAGGACACTGTATTATTGTAAATATAATGCAAGACAGAGGCCCTCATGGGGATAAGAAGTAATATTCATGATTTCTTACAGGCTTTTATGCAATATTCTAAATCCTAAAGTGTCTCTGTTGTTTTTAGTTCAGACGTATTTTCAACCAGAGCTCCAGGGTCAATATTTACTCCTGCAGCTACACTTAGGCAACAAACCATCAACCTTTGAGTAGATATTAAGTACCGTTTGAGTGATGCACAATACAGTGCGATGTTAAACGAATTCTCTCCCCATCTTCTGTATTCATGAGGCTGCACCTCAGCTTTGAGTCACTCCCACCTGTTTTTAAACCTTCTGTCCTCACAGTCCACATATTTAGTGTCTGTTTCTTGGTGGGAATAAGTCTGAAAGTCCGTGTAGAAACGCTGTCTGCTCCTCTCACTCTGTCTGCCCCTTTCACTCTTTTTTGCCACTGCTGCCCCCAGGGAACTGTAGATAACATTCTTATGCATTTTATTGGCGGGCCACTATCAATTGAAATTAGAAATCATCTTGTGGACCAGTAGAAATAATCTTGGGTGCCTCATTTGGCCCCAAGTTTGGGACCCCAGCTATAGACCAATGATATTTAATACCAGTGATTACAGATACATACAGATTACAGATTAATATTGTGATAAAGATGATATCTGTGGTTATATACTGAGTTATAAGGTCTAGTCACTAATAGAAATGATCAGGTTCAACATTTGTGAATTTGCTTAAAGTTGCACTATGTAACTTTTTGGTTGGGGGTCCGTTACCTATTTGTTTCTATGGATATGTCACTGCTCTACCAAAAATGTAGAAAATGTAGAAAAACAGGCATCGTGACAGTGAGCGGGGTCGCCTCTCCACAGATCTGACCTGTAACTTGGTCTGGTCCGGTCTCCGCGAAGATAGAAAGGTTTAATGCCGCACTGTGGAACATTCCAGATAAAGCAGTAACATCTCCATTGAGAAATGTGTTTGAAGGATCCTCCACCGGAAAAGTTACACGATGCACCGATAAAACCACCAAAAAACTGTGTAAAATGCAATACTGGAATAGTTTTTTGTCTCATCTGCGTAATGTCTCTGGTTTGTTAGGTTTTGGCGCTGGTGTTTATCAGGAAGTTAATGGACTGCATCTTCACCAAGAGGGAGCTGAGCTGGTTGGACGACCTCATGCCCGAGAGCAAGAAGAAAAAGCTGGAAGATGCAGAAGAGGTAAAAAGTCTTGAATGTCCCTTCGCAGCCGTGCGTTAAAACTGCATCACGCACGGCTCCTCGTTGTTTAATTTGAGTTTATGGCCCACGGAAATACTCAGTTCTTTAATTTTACATGTTGTGTTCGTGCAGGAGGAGGAGGAGCAGAGCATTTTGGCAGAAGAAGATGGCGTTGTACAAGTACCTTTAGATGGCTACAAGTGAGCCCTGACTGCATTTCTTACTGATTCTTGTGCCTCCTTGTATATTGAGACGCTTAAACTCTTGTATTTTGCTCCCAACAGAGGAATCCCCGTCATCAACATCACAGACGAGATGTCCAAAGGCTCGTTCGGGAACACGTGGAACAGCTAAGATCAGAGGCTTTAAAGTCTCAATATTATATGGTAAGACTTTTCATGTGGATATGCCTAATGTTCAAGATTCAAGATTGTTTATTTGTCATATGCAGGTTCAACACAAGGTCCACAGAGCGATAAAATGCTCAGGATGAGAAGAACCGTTTGACTCGCTAATATTCACTCATATTCAAGAAGTACTAATAGCTGCAATAGATAGTACTGTTAAAAAGTGTTTGCAAATACAAGGGAATTAAGTAAACAATAGAGTTAATAAATAAAATAAAAATAAAATATAATAAAATACAGATATAATCAAAATGTAATAAAATATTGTAACATACAAAGGTGCAGGTGGGTGAGTTACATAAAGTTTTATTAAGAGTAGTGTTTTATATTTCACAGAGAATATGCCTTTTAAACCCCTTCTTAATTTATTCCACATTGTCAATTAAGTGACATAAAGGAACTATCAAACTATATAATCAGTCAAACTTTATTTGTATTGCACTTTTCATACCCTTGTCCATGTTGGATCTTATATCATTTATGATCTGTACTAATGCAGTCTCTGTGCTGTGGTGTATTCTAAAACTGAACTGCTGAATTTCAAAAAAATATTATTGGAAATCATAAAATAATGAACCTGATTAAAGACCATTTTCTTTGGATCTACTGGTCTGTAATTACTGAGCCGGGAGGGATCCAAGTTGAGCAGAGGTTTGACCCCGGCAGTTTTGTGTGGTGGAGGAAAAACCCCTGTCTGCAGCGAAAAAACTTCTTGGGCTAACAAATTAAAAACTGATTTAAAACGGGATGTAGGAATAGGAAAAGGGATATATAATATAATATAAGATACATTTGAAAGGTATTTTCCTCATATTTTGGTCAAATCAAAAATTCTGAGATGCGTCTGTGCACAAAACCCACAAATAGGAAATAACACCTCGTCAAACACATACTCAGAGTTCTGTTTTGTTTCATTCACACATGAGTAATCTTTTATTATTAGTCTGTCTACATCTCCAAAGCTCCAAATGCTCTGTTCCACCTCGTGATGTCATGTTGTGGTAGTTTTCAAATGAACAGCTCTTTTTACCTTTAATTCAGTAGAGACGCTATATCTAACTAATTTTGCACTAAAGTTCTAAAGTTTTATGAAGAAGAATTATGCAGATTTCCATGTGGAGAGTTTGCTACTTGCTTGTCTCCATGGAGATGTTATTGGTTTGCCTGGAATGTCCCACAACATAGCATTAAACTTACCTGGCGTGTTCACATTGTATGTTCATTAATATACATGGTCCCTATAAATAAATCTAAATGTAAAATGGAGACGAGCATTTTAGCAATAAAACATGATAACACAGCTCAGAAAATAGCATAATATGGGCCCTTTAATGGTAGGATTAAAGGTCTGGTGTAAATGTTCCTTTCTTGCATGAATTCCTGTCTCCGATCAGAATCAACCAAATGGATAAGTTTACTGTTACTGTTATACTGTGGAACCTTTGAGGCAAAGCAGTGACATCTCCATGACAACAAGCAGATACAGTCCACTTTAAATATTCATCTAATTTTGACATTTCTACCAAAGAAGCGTCCAAAACTTTTCATTTAGGAATAATGTTTGGAAAATAAAAGCGGAGCCAGATTGTGAGAGAGTTTGTTTCACATCCTTCAGCAGTTTTCACAGTGAATCATTCTTACATCGATTTCGACGCAGACTCTACTTCAGATGTTCACATTTGTTCAAGATAGAAACTTTAGCTCCTCAATGACACTACACACATTTCTCGAGTACTGGTGCATGTTATTAGCCTTAAGTGCCGAAAACTACAGGACAAATAAAACATATAATTAGACTCTCCATCTTGGTTTGCTAACACAGAAGCGCTAAATATAATTAGCTTCCTCATGGCCGCCTGTCACATCAGAGGTCTTTACACTGTAAAAAAGAAAAAGTTAGTTCAACTCCAATTTTCAAGGCAACCGACTGCACAGAGTTTTTAAGTTGTACGTATCAACTTAAAATTTTAAGTTTTGAAGTACTGCTATTATTAAGTTGGGTCAACTAAGCTTTTGAAGTTATGCCAACTAAGCATTTTAAGTTTGTTTCTATTTTATCAACTTATTTGTAGTTCATATTATCCCCTGTGAAAACTTACTATATTGAGTTGAAATTACTACACCCACAATAAATATTTATTTTTTAATTTTTACTTTCAACTACATTGGTACAGCTTTTGAACTCCATCCATCTTCTCCCGCTTAATCCGGCTGGGTCGCGGGGGCAATACTCATAGCACCTGACCCCCCCCTATGAACCCCTCTGCAGGTGGTGAGCCCACAGGAGGGTGGACAACATGGTCCTTGATGTTAGTTCATAGGGGTGCTGCATGTTTTAGGTTGATGGGGGAAACCGGGGAGGAACATGCAAACTCCACACAGAAAGGCCCGGGTGACCCGGGGATCGAACCCGCAACCTTCTTGCTGTGAGGCCTGAGTGTTGCCACTCAGCCACCGTGCCGCCAGCTTTTGAACTGAACACCAAAAATGACGGGCGCTTCTTTTCCAAACAAAGGAAAACCCCTGAGAAACTCCTCATGCGACCCCGTTGCAGCAGATTGCTACGAGATTTCAAGTGAGCATGTGCAGATTAGTTTACCTGGTCCTAAATAAGCGTCTACTGTGATTTGTATATTATGCCAACTCAAAATCTTAATTAAGGTCAACTTTTTATCAGAAACTTCCAAAAGTGAGTTGAAATGACTCACTTGAGACAGTGTAAGATGCAATTGGTAATTTTATTGTTTGTGGATGCAAAACTCCTAGTAAACTGAACAAATTCAAGTTGTCATTTTTACAGTGTAGGCACAAGGAAAACTTCAGTGCATTTTCTCTCTGTACATAGCACACATGGCGCACGATTAGAATTTACATTTTACAATTACAACTGTTATAAATCTAAGATAAAAGTTACCTCGTGCAGTTGGTTAGCCTCTGTAGCTGCTGAAATCACGGCTCTCGCTCTAAAGTCTTTGAGCCTGTGAGGACGTGATCGACCTGTGGCCCGATGGTCTCTCAAGTTCTCGGAAAGTCTTGTGATAATAGTGATACCAAACCAAATTAAATTACTAATATATAACTGTATATATAAAATAAAAACACATTTTCCCATATGAAATATGATCATTTTTAACAAAAAATTATTTTAACTTTTTAACCCCTTTTAACCAAAAATGAACTTGTTTTCTGCATAATGTATTTTAATGACAGTTACAGAAACTTTAAACTTACTGTGGGCCTATCCTCAGTCACTCCACAGCACTAGAGATGTCAAAAAATGTACTTGACCAAAACTCCAGGTATGTTTTTGATGAGGAAATAACATTATAGCATAGCTATATGGGCTCAAGTATGGTGTCTCTTTCTTTCTTTCTTTTTTTTTTTTTTGTTACTCAAATAAATGTTCTTATTTGTGTGAATTGACCAGTTTAGTCTACATTTTATATTCACTGAACAATATAAGGTCCTTTACTTTCTTAAAGGGCCCATATTTCACTGTTTTCTGATCTGTGTTATAATGTTTCCTCATCACAAACAGACCTGGAGTGTGTTTTGTTTTATTCACACATGTTTAACACACAAACCCTACTGAACAAAAGGTAAAATAATAATAAATTATCTTGAAAACTACCACTTCGTGGCATCACAAGGTGGAACAGAGCCTTTTGAGCTTTGGAAATGTCAACAGAGTAATAATAAAGGGTTCTCAAACATGTGTGAGTGAAACAAAACATGATTCCAGGTATGTTTTCGATGAGTTAACAGTTTTATAACTTGACTTAAAGCTCTCAAGAGGCAATTTTGTGTAATATGATGTTTAAATATCTCTTTCCTCTTTCTCCACAGTTTTCCTGACAGCTCCTGCGTACTAGCAGACAGAGCACAGTGTTTGTATGTGAAGTCTAAACGTGGTTCTGCGTATGTCCCTGTACAGGTCCTGTGTAGATGTGGGTTTAAACTTCACACTTTTTCAATAATTTCCATAAAAAATGTGTTAAATTAAACTAGCGAAATGCACAAACTGTTTCCCTTAAAGGTGCATCGTGTAACTTTTCTAGTGGAGGGTCCGTCAAATGCTTTTCTCCATTGCTTTGTCTGGAATGTTTCACAGTATGGCATTAAACCTTGTCTTCATGGAGTCCAAACGAGACCAAGTTACAGGTCAGATCTGTGGAGAGACATCCCCGCTCAATGGCATTTTTGACCTATAAAACCACCTGTAATACCATATTTTTCGGACTATAAGTCGCCAAAAACCAAAAAATGCATAATGAAGAAGAAAAAAACATATAAGTCTTACATATAAGGACTATCGCACTTTGGGGGAAATTTATTTGATAAAATCAGAGACCAAGAACCAACATTTCATCTTGAAAGGCGAGTTATAGAAATACCAATAGAACAGAGAACAACAAGCTGAACATGTGACAGAACAGAATAAGTTTTCCGAACTCTCCATCTCACTCCAAATCAATAAATCCACTGAATTCTTCATCCTCAGTGTCACTTCTGAGTGACTTCACCAATTCCTGCTAAATCCAGCTTTTAGTCCACGATGAGCTTTTGTTTTCTTCACTGCCGTTCGAGTTTCCTCCACAAAACAAGTTTGTTGTTCACTCCAAACTTTCTTTCGGCTACTCGATTAGTCCTCTCTACCACCGCGCTGCAGACGTTTCCTGTTCTCCGCTCAGTATTTGCTGTAAGTAATGTATTTGCACACATTGGTTTATGTTTTACAGAAATGAAACTTAAAGCTGCATGGCTCATTTGCATATAGTGAAAAAACCAGCGCTGATGCAGTGAACTTCTGTCTCACTAAAGGACATTTGGATTATTCACTGGCCAAAAAAAAGTTGCTATCTGGATTTAACTAAGAAAATAGGTACGAGGTGCTGCAGTTGGTGAAAGAAGGGACAGTGGTACAGGAGGAATAGCACGTTGCTGGTACACAAGCCTCAGCTTGTGGCCTCAGTGTGAAAATCACCATGTGAAACTATATCTTGCTGGTCGAAATGCGTTGGCGTCTTTCGATGCAATAAAGGACTTTTAATATATTCTGACAACATGCCTCGGGTTTGTACCTTGCCCATGTTTACATTTAGATGTGAAATGAAATATTTCATATATAAGTTGCACCTGAGTATAAGTCGCAGGAAACACCCAAACTATGAAAAAAGTGTGACTTATAGTCCGAAAAATAATTGAGTAAATATAAGGTAGAGCTGTTTAATGTCATACCATGGAACATTCCAGGCAGAGCAATGAGATCTCCATAGAAACAAGCAGGCAAAAGTTACATGATGCACCTTTAAGCTACAGTCATGCACATTTTGATTTATTTATGTATTTATTTTATTTAAATGTCTTTAAATACTCTACAATAATGCACAAAACTACGTACATATGTTTACTTTTCAAATATTGTGTTTTTAAATGAACGTGTGATTGTAAATGATGAAAGCAGCACTTTAGGTGTGGACTGGAGGACACTGAACCTGATGAACCAAAACATTACTTTAAAGTATTTGTATAGATAGTCTGAAATGAGCATAAAGACAGCTTTACACGCAATAATTTGACCTGTGTAATCTTCCCTGATGTTGTATTTTGTATTACGTAAATTCAAAGTATTTATTATATTTATGTTAAGTGTATAATGTACGGTGACTATTTCCATCATATAAAAAAGGCAATAAATACCAATATGTTCAAGATAAGACCTATGTTTTATATTTCACAGCAAATATGCCTTTTTAACCCCTTAAATATGGTTAATTTATTCAATCAAGTTCCTACATGTGTGAAACATGTGAAAACTACATATATTCCTCATATTTTAGTCAAATCAACCATTGAAATCAACCAAGTCTGTCCACAAAACACAGCAAACACTGGTGGGTTAAAATTTCAGGGTAATATTTCTATTGTTTTTAACACAAAAAGGGTTATTTTAACTGTTTGAAAGTTAAATGGGGGTTCGAGTTGGGGTCATTTGCCAGAGTTGATATGGTTGAAGTTCATTCTACTTCCCTTAGTGCAGTGGTTCTTAACCTGAGTTCGATTGAACCCCAGGGGTTCGGTGAGTCAGTCTCAGGGGTTCAGCAGGGGTCAGACTCACATCCAACTCATATGATTCATGATGTCACGCCCTGTTTGGCCGTTATTGGCTGCAGGAAATTTTGTGTGCGCAATAGTCTTGTGACTGTTGTGATGGTGTCGTGTCATTTCTTTCTTAATATTTTCCCTTCATACTATGTCGAGCAAAAAAAGAAAGTGGTCGGACGAATATGTGTAATATGGATTCACGTGTGCACCAATAAAAAATATATATATATGTTTTGAATTTGAAAAAATGCACATTCGGTGAATGCACATATGAAACTAGTGGGGTTCAGTGACTCCAACAAGGTTAAGAACCACTGCCTTAGTGTTAATTTGGCACCTCCCACCACTTCAGACTCCCGTGAGATTTTGTACATAATTTCATCTTTTGCAATGTTCAAAAAGGCTACATGCACTGAATGTGTTTTTTACAGTGAACCTTAATTTATACTTTACAGTGTTTAATTACCATCCATCTTCTTCCGCTTTATCCGGCTGGGTCGTGGGGGCAGCAGTTCGCCGCCCAGTCCTCTGTGCACCTGACCCCCTCATGAACCCCTCTGAGTGGTGAGCCCACAGGAGGAGTGTGTATTTACTACTCCCCAAAATGTTAAATTAACTAAAAGTGTAAAAATAAAACACATGTGTTTGTAAATCAGGATAACCGTACAAAGTGTTATCTGTTCACTCTCAAAACATTAATATAACTCTTGATTTCGGGGTTAAACTTTGGTCCAGTGTTACTTAATTAACATTTCCAAAAATATTAAATAACTCTAGAACAGATTGGACTCGTATAAAGTCTGAGAAAAAGTTAAAATTGATTCTGAGTGTCAATTTTAACACTCCACTTTTTGCTTTGCACAAATAAGAAATAACACCTCGTGAAAAACATACCTGGACTTGTGTTTTGTTTCGTTCGCACGTTTGAGTACCACTTTACCACATTATTATTAGTCCTTCTACATCTCCAAAGCCCAAAATGCTCTGTTCCACCCTGTGATGTCATGTAGTGGTAGTTTTCAGGTTAACAGCTCCTTTTGACCTTTCAGTTTTGTAAAGTCTGGCAATTCCAGAGTGAAGGTGTATGCAGTGGAGCACTTCCTGTATTACCACATGACATCACAAGGTTTCTGTTTGAGAGAAGAACTTAAATATGCAGGATTTGTGTGTTAAACATGTGAATGAAACAAAACGCAACCCCAGGTATGTTTTGCGATGAGGAAACGTTATTGCATAGATCAGAAAATAGCGTAATATTCTTCAAGCTTCAACACACAAAACGAAATGCATTTAATTCAACTCCCAGACCTCTCTCTTTCTATACCACCTACTTGTATTTCCTGCCGTCTCCTTCCTGAGCAGATGGTTTGATGTGCACTGACAGCTGAGAGAGGTGCCACATCCCCGAGCATGTCAGCCACAGACCCTGGTGAATTATCATTTTGTCTGGATGCCAGGAGGGATGAGCCAGAGACCGGCGACCCGACGACAAGCTCCCGTCTCTGGGTTCTCCCATCAGCCAACTCCCCCGTCTTTCATTAAGCCTGACCCTGCCTTGGCCGCCTGTCAACATGGGCAGCTCTGATCCGGTCTCGTATCTGACAGGTGACGCGAATCGTGCTGTCACCTGCCTGCAAACCCTCCGCTAATCCCCCCCAGAGGCATATGTCTGCGGGGTGTTTTCGACACGGATAATGCGACTTCAATTAGCCCAAACAGCTTTGTTTTGTTGTTTCATTGTTGTCCGCAGCAAAAGTTACGAGTCCAGGATTATTCACATTTCTTTATTGAAAACTAAATATGACTTTATGAATAAGAAAGATAGTATAGATTATCTACAGATTGCAATTTGAGATCATGTCTGGAGTGAGAAGATAATAAATTGAAAAACAAAAACAAAACAGGATTACAGTTCGCTGAGGTGAACAAAATGAATCCCAGATGTTGAAAACGAATGTAACATAAGGTATTATTACGTTTTACAATGTGATGGCGGATTAAAGCTGCAGTGTGTGACTTTTCGGTTGCTTGTTGCTATGGATACATCATTGCTCGGCCTGGAACGTCCCGCAATATGCCCTAAAACACATCTACCTCACACGTATTCAATCAGAGGTGGTTTTATAGCTCAAGAATACCCACAAAAACAGGCTGTGTTTTGACTGTGAGCGGGGTCGCCTCTCCGCAGATCTGACCTGTAACTTGGTCTAGTTTGACGTCTGTGAAGATAGGAAAAAAGTTTAAAGCCCTACTGCGAAACATTCCAGACAAAGCAATCACATCGCTGTTAAGAAAAGGGTGATTTGATGGACTTTCCAGCAGAAATGTCACACAGCGCATCTTTAAATCATAATTTGAAGCGGGGGAAATGAGCGATTGGACAGAAGATGGCACGTACAGAGCGATAGAAGGAGCTGTAGTGGTTTTATTGTGGCGGTGGGGTTGGGGGCTCTACTCTCGCCTGCCCCGGCCGGTCTTGAGCCAGGACACAAACTCTTTGGCGGCCTGGTCCTGGAGGTAGGAGCTCACGTCGCTGGTGAATGTACCGTCCGCGTGGCGTCTAAAAAGGCTGGGAAACAGAAGACAAATAAACGAATAAAAGAACAGCAAAATAGTCAGGAACGGTGCTGTCACGATAGTAAAACTTCCAACTCCATTTTGATACTAAGGAATAGACTTGATGCTCAATACTGACTCTGCTAACACGGTGATAACGTAAAAACACTCTTTGGTGAGACTGTAGAACATCATTTTCAGCACTAAATAACAGTAGTTTCTTTTATATCACCAGGTAGGTTCCATAGTCGTCCATGTTCTGCGAATTTCTCTCATCTGGCCAAGATTTTAACACTTATATCAGGTTATTCATCTTGTTTTCAGATTTATTATCGACTTTCTAGCTCTGAGACCGCTTCATTCTAGCCTAGAGGTCGTTTATTTTAAGATAACTTATCATGTAAAGTTATCTTGCTGTGTGGACAGATAATTTCACTACTTTTAAGTCATTTTCGGATAGATTTAAGTGTTCAGACCTTACATTTTTGCATTCTGGCCATATACTAGTCTATGTGCTCTTATACAGCTCAAGATCATTCAAAATCTATTCGGGAAAGGTTCATTTGTGTCCAGCAGATGTTATTTTTTAGTAGTAATAGCAAAGTTTTAGTAACGATCTGATTTTCTTTTGACATCATTTGAGAATCAAAAGCACCTGAAATTCTGAAAGTGCTCAAGGAAGTTAAAAAAATTGTTGAGTAAATCTAAAATATAGATAAAACTATTTCTAATTTCTAAAATGTATTAAATTACAGTTGTTTACACCCACTTTTAAAACAGTTTATATCCTAGAACACATGTGTCAAACATGCGGCCCGGGGGCCAGATCCGTCCCTCCAAGACCTTTAATCTGGCCCTTGGCTGATTTTTCTATTAAAATACTTAAAATTTTCAGATTTTTCAGTTAATTTTCTGCACCGTTTAGCATAGCAGCGTCTCTGGCGTTTCTGTACATTGCGACTCCCACCAGAGCAGCACAAATGAAGACTTTCCTCTTTCCAAACGCTCTTAAAGGACGATCGTTTTGACTGTCGACCGTGACCCTCATCAGCAAAATGTCAAAAAATAAGAAAAGCAGATGCTGAGTTCAGGATTTCCCAAGACATATAGTCTAATTCTTATTTGTTGACAGAGGTGAATGGGAAATCTGTGCTCAGTGTGTTTGGAACAAGTGGCGTTGCTCGAGGAATATAATCTTAAACACCACTACGACACATGGAGAAAAATACAATAACCTGAAGAGAGAACTGAGTTTTCTGATCCGGCCCTTCTGGGATCAAAGTAGGTTGCATACGGCCCCCGGACCAAAATGAGTTTGACACCCCTGTCCTAGAAAATGCCTTTTTTTACCCCTTAAATGTTCTTCATTTACTCATTTTTGTCAATCATGTGAATTATCAATATTGTACAAGTGTGAAACATTTGAAACCTACGCATATTCCTCATATTTTAGTCAAATCAACCATTGAAATCAACCAAGTCTGTCCACAAAACCCACAAATTAATTTGTATCCAAGTTATATGCGAGTTTAAAATGTTGATTTATTTATTTTTTGTCAGTAAAAATGGGTTGTATTTTGGCAAAGTCATCATACACTTACACTTTTGCCCAATTGTCACTCCCACAGTATAATTCTCTCTTCCTTATTTGACCGCACTGTAAATCTACTAGTAAATACGCAAAAAACGCAGACACATGAGCCTAAACCCGGTTCAGTGTCTCGCCTAAGAGCCGTGATTTCACCTTTTTGAGTTTGTGGAAGAGCTGACACCACGTTCGGCCTTACCCGTTCCTCTTGGAGTTCTTGAGCCACTGGACAAAGTCTTGCGCTCGTCTCGTCTCCAGATATTTGCTGTAGTCGTTGGAGAAGGTTCCCTCTGAGTGCCTCTTCACGTTGGAGCTCTCCATTGGTTCAGAGGATTCCACTAAAAGCCTGGAAAATACACACACAAGACTTTTACAACGCGGTTTCTAAAGGTGCGCTGTGCCCGTCACTTGTTTTTGCTTGTTTCTATAGACATTTCATCGCTTTGCCTGGACACAGTGTGACATTTAACAGCTCTACTTTACATTTATTTAATTACAGCTGGTTTAATACCTCAAAAATACACAGAAAAACATATATTCTGGCTGTGCGGGGTCGCTTTTCCACAGATTTGACCTGTAACTCGGTCTGGTTTGGTCTCCATCCATATAGAAAAACTGTGAAACATTCCAGACAAAGACAAAGAAAAGCATTTGAGGGACCCTCCACCAGAAAAGTTACACAATGCACCTTTACGACGTGTAACAGTAAATAAATACAAGTCATTACTTACAAAACGTTAAGGTCAGAGCCAAGAATTGTAGGAAAACCTTCTACTTTTATGTTGATATAATAGTTGTTCCTGTTCTATTAACTTCAAATCCTACTTTTTCAGATTTAAAACGCACTTTTCAGGTTAAAAATAACGTCAAGGAGCACAATATAATGAAAATTTTGCAACGAAATTGAATCTAGGAAATAGACATTGCATTTTATTTTCATTTTTTTATATACAAAAGACTCTTACATGGAGTTTTGGTCCTGGTCTCGTATCTGCCAACTGCACTGGACAAGAACAAGGAGCAGGAGTCCAGCCAAACAGTATGTGCTTTTCATTTTTGCAGTGCCTGAAATAATAAAAAAAATTATAAAAATACACCAAAAAAATTTAAGTAAAAATCAAAAAACAAAAGAAAATAAAAGTAAATTAAAAGCATTAATATTTAAGTGAAGAATAATCTTAATAGCATGTTTAAAAGCTGCTCTCACCTGCGTCTCTCTGTACAGTGTGAGGCTGGGGCGGTCTCTTCTTCTGCGGCTGCTGGGTGGTCTCGTGGTGCGTTCGTGGTCTTCAGGATTTTATAGGCTCCACGCACGGCCGTCCCAGGTGACCGCCTTTCGTCACACGCGCCGTCCTTTACTTTCGATCCATTAATCATCCCCGTTCTGACGAGCTCATGTTTGACTTGGTTTGGTCTAAAAAAAAATAAATACTGACAGGACGGGTTTGGCGTCACGTTCACACGTCCACTTCTGTTTGACGGGAAATACGACAAATGAAGCTGAAACGTGCTGGATTTTCAACGCTTTTACAAGAAAATAAGATAAAAAAAGATGAATAGAGTAAAACAAAGGAAGATTTATTAAGCCAGACAGTGCATTGTAACTTTAAAGCTGTAATGCGTCACTTTTTTGATGGAGGTTCTGTCATCTGCTTGTCTTGTTATGACTATTGTTGCCTGGATTTTTCCACAATATCGCTATAAACGCATCTATTTCCATAAAAGTGACGCAACCAGGCCTTGTTACAGGTCAGATCTGTGGAGAGGCTGCTCACATACACTGCATAAGTTGTATTTTATGGGTTTTTTTGCGATTTTGCTTTTATTTGATTTGACTGGTTTTATTGTTTTAGGACTGGTATGAGAAAATTTTAGCGATTTACCTTTTTCTTGTCTTCATTTTATGCATTTTAGAAGCTATTTTGTTTGTAAAATGTGCTATAGAAATAAAGTGGATTTGGATTCGGACTTACAGAAGACAGAATAAAGTTTTTCATGTTTTTGCTTTTGTTTTTTGGCAATAAGAACCACTGTAATTGAATAAACGCAAGATGCACTGGTTTAACGCTCTACTTCAGGCAAAATATAGCATCTCCATGGAGACAAGAAAAGCTACAGAGTCCATCTTTCTTTCTTGTCGTCAGAGTATTTGCGGTTGTGGCAGTGTGGGCTACAGGCACTTGGAGAACTCTGACAAGGCAGATCTTTGAAACAACTGTTAAAATAATATAAGCTCATCCTTAACACTGAAATTGAATTCATTAATTCATTACATCATATTTTAAAATGGTAAAATATGGTGTTAATGGCTATGCCTTAAAAACATTACACATTAACTGGTTAAAAATGTGTATTCTTGTGAGCTTTAAGCCGGGTTATAATGTCGTTACCTCCTCAAAAACAGACCTGGAGTTGTTTTGTTTTGCTTCATTCACATGTTTGAGTAATTCTTTATTATTAGTCTGTACATTTCTAAAACTCAAAACACTCTGTTCAACTTTGTGCCCAGAGTCAGGACTAAACGCGGGAAGTCAGCGTTTCAGATTAAAGCAGCTAAAACCTCGAATGGTCCCTGAACACATGGGATTGTTCTCTTGGACATTCGACTAAACCCAGGCTCAAAACGGTTCTGTTTCGCTGTGACTGAAAGGGTTTCATTTTTCATTCTGCACTTTTCTGTCTCATCTAATGTCTCTTTTATGTTTTGATTTGTTTGTATTGTGATTTTTTAATGTATTTCTTATCCCGAAAAGCCCATTGAATTACTTTTCCTGCACTTTTCTGTCTCATCTAATGTCTCTTTTATGTTTTGATTTGTTTGTATTGTGATTTTTTAATGTATTTCTTATCCCGAAAAGCACTTTGTGTACAAACTGTGCTCTACAAATAAACTTCCTTTGCTTTGCGATGCCATGAAGCGCTAGTTTTCAAGTGAACGGCGACTTTTTACGTTTAGTTCAGTAAAACTTGTCAATTCCAGGCGTGGATTTTAAAAACACAGTGGAGCACATGACATCACAAGGTGGAACGGAGTGTTTTCGGTTTGAGAGAAGAACTCGGAACCTAAAAATATGCAGAGTTTGTGAGTTAAACGTGTGTGAATGAAACAAAACAACATCATGACCGATCAGAAAAGAGCGTAAAACGGCCCCTTTAACCAGTGAACAGCACAAATCTTTGGCGGAAGTGAGAATTACATAATGGCATCTTTTACATCATTCATGACATTAAAATAAGCATAACAAAAAAAATCTTAAAAATATTCCAAAACAGTTCAACAGTCTTCGTTTGTGAATTTCCACACGTCTACTTCTGAGGATTGGTGAAGCATTTTTTCAGGAAGTGGCTCATGAGAGTGTAAACATGGCGGTGGGCGGATCCCCGCAGTGAGTGATTCTTGTCGGTGTACCACTAAAACACACCAAAAAAAACTGTTTAATCAGAGCTTCATTTATTATCTTGGTTATTATTATTATTATTATTATTATTATTATTATTATTATTATTGTTATTGTTATTAACTTTCAAGTGTTCACGAGGATGTACATGTTATCATATATATTGCGTATGTATTGGGATATGTACATTGCATTTGTAAATGTAATATTTTATTACTCTTGTCTAGTAGTAGTAGTGGTAGTAGTAGTAGTAGTAGTAGTAGCTGTAGTAGTTGAATTATGATATAACAAAATATCCTGATAGACTACCATTTACTACTACTGCTACTAATACTACTACTACTATCACTACTACTACTACTATTACTAATACCACTACTACTACTACTATTACTACTACAGCTACTACTACTACAGCTACTACAGCTACTACTACTACTACTACTACTACTACCACTACTACCACTACTACTACTATTACCACTACTGCTACTACTACTACAGACACTACTACTACTACTACTAGTACTACCACTACTACTACTACTACTACTAGTACTACCGCTACTACTACTACTATTACTACTACTACTACCACTAATACTACTACTACTAGTACTACCACTACTACTACTACTACTAGTACTACCACTACTACTACTACTATTACTACTACTACTACTACTACTACCACTACTACTACTACTACTACTGCTTTGTCCCACACACTAACCCTACAGCAGGATTATTCCAGTAAACCTTTGTCAAAATGAACCATATATTAACAAAATACAGGGTTTCCCAAAAAATCTGACAAAATTTTTAAGGCAATGAAATTCAACAGTTTAGTCAGTCTGCCCCAGGACAGCTGTGGCTACAATAGTAGTTTACCACCACCGGGTCTGGAGTGAATGAATAATGCTCTGTAAAGCGTCTTTGAGTGTCCTGAAAAGCGCTATATAAAACATGCATTATTATTATTAGTAGTATTAGTATTAGTAGCAGTAGTAGTAAATAGTAGTAGTAGTATTAGTAGCAGTAGTATTAGTAGCAGTAGTAGTAGTAGTAAATAGTAGTAGCAGTAGTAAATAGTAGGAGTAGTATTAGTAGCAGTAGTAGTAGTAGTAAATAGTAGTAGTAGTAGTAGTAAATAGTAGCAGTAGTAAATAGTAGTAGTAGTATTAGTAGCAGTAGTATTAGTAGCAGTAGTAGTAGTAGTAAATAGTAGTAGTAAATAGTAGTAGTAAATAGTATTAGTAGTAAATATTAGTAGTAGTATTAGTAAGTATTAGTAGTAGTAGTAGTAGTAATTATTAGTATTAGTAGTAGTAAATAGTAGTAGTAGTAAATAGTAGTAGTAGTAGTAGTAAGTAGTATTAGTAGCAGTAGTATTAGTAGCAGTAGTAGTAGTAGTAAATAGTAGTAGTAGTAGTAAATAGTAGCAGTAGTAAATAGTAGTAGTAGTATTAGTAGCAGTAGTATTAGTAGCAGTAGTAGTAGTAGTAAATAGCAGTAGTAGTAGTAGTAAATAGTAGTAGCAGTAAATAGTAGTAGTAGTAAATAGTAGTAGTAGTAAATAGTAGTAGTAGTAGTAAATAGTAGTAGTAGTAGTAAATAGTAATAGTAGTAGTAAATAGTCGTCTATATTCTCATTAATCGGGATATTTAGTTCTATCAGAATCAGAATCTGTTATCGTGAGCTGCCCAGGTGCATCATGGGCCATTCAACCAGCACCATTAGAGTCAATAGCAGAAGCTCTTCCTTGGGCCAATATTTACCATGGCTTCAAAGTCCACTTGTTCTTGCACCAGAGCCTTGGAGATCTGCGCGGCCTGCTGGAAGTGGACATTATCTGGGGGAAGAGAGGCGGAGTGAGCCGGCTACGTGACCCGGGCGTAAAAGTCCAATTAGCATCGAGCAAACAAAAGCCGTGGACAAGTTCGGTCACTCGGCTACCGCATGCTTAAAGCGCGGCGGAGAGAGGGGGGGGGCGGGCACGTACCGTCCGCCGTGCCGTGGATCAACAGGAAGTCCACGTTTTTGAAGTTCTTGGCTCGCTCGATCACGCTCCCGTTCTGTGCAAACACGCAGAGTTAGGGCAGGCATGGAAGCTTTCAGACGTACAGGCACAAAATGGCGGACTTTACTCTGTAACCGTCCGGGTTCTCGTCGGGAGTGCCCATGTAGCGCTCGGTGTACACGGCGTCTGCCAATTCACAAATAAAATCGGGTTAAACAATAAATATACGATCGATATCGAAAAGCAGAGCAGTACAGCGCTGTAGCATGAGGTGTTTTCAGTTTCACAGCTTGAAGAAAGACTTAAAGATGCAGTGCAGGGGTGATTTTCTGTTGAAATACTTAAAAAAAAAAGTCTTTCCTTTCTCCAAACGCTCTTAAAGGACGATCGTTTTGACTGTTGACCGTGACACCCTCATCAGCAAAATGTCAAAAATGAGAAAAGTGGAGCTGAGTGCAGGATTTTCCAAGAAAAATTGACTAATTCTTATTTGTTCGCGGAGGTGAATGGGAAACCTGCGTCCAAGGAATATGATCTTAAACGTCACCACGAGACACGGCGAAAAATACAATAACTTGAACGGAGAATTGAGAAGACAGAAGATAAACAGATTATTGCTGGACTGAAGAAACAGCGTCTGTTTTCACCTGGAGCCGAGAGGTTAGTGATGCTGCTGTGAAAGCAGAATAGCAGAATATTGTCAAATAAAATCAAATAAAAAAGCTTTCTGTAATAGATTTCCGTTTCTCTGCACAAATATTTGAACTTAATGCTATTTCTGGGGTAAATATGCCACGAGTTTTCTGATCCGGCCCCTTGAGTTCGACGCCCCTGATGATGCAGTGTGGAACTCTCTGGAGCCGGTGATTCCACATTTCCACGATTCCTTGGAAAGTGAAAAACCAAACTTTGGAACGTTCTCCACGGTGGAACATAAGTTTTATGTCATACTGTGGAATATTATCGTCAGAGGAACCACATTTCCATGACAACGAGCAGGAATAGGCCCTCTTTTAGCTACTAAGAGTCAGGTTTGTGGAGAAGCGAGCCTGCTCACAGTAAGGACACCTGTTTTTATATATTTTTCAGTGCAATAAAATGACTAAAAAGGAAAAAAAAAGTCATGTTTTTATTTCATTCTATTTTTTTGGCTACTTACAGCGGGTTTAAAGATGGACTGTGTAACTTTTCTGGTAGAGGATCTGCCAGCTGCTTAGAGATATTACAGTTTTTCCTTGATTATTCCACAGTAAGTAACAAAATGTATCACGTCACACTGAAGTTAATGGTCAGGTCTATGGAGAAGCCTGCACGTCGCAAGAATTCATGTTTTTCGAGGTATTTTGAGCTATTTCAAGGTATTTTTTAGCTATTTCAAGGTATTTTGGGGCTATTTCAAGGTATTTTGGGGCTATTTCAAGGTATTTTTGGGCTATTTCAAGGTATTTTTGGGCTATTTCAAGGTATTTTTGAGCTATTTCAAGGTATTTTTGGGCTATTTCAAGGTATTTTGGGGCTATTTCAAGGTATTTTGGGGCTATTTCAAGGTATTTTTGGGTTATTTCAAGGTATTTTTGAGCTATTTCAAGGTATTTTTTGGATATTTCAAGGTATTTTTGAGCTATTTCAAGGTATTTTTGGGCTATTTCAAGGTATTTTTTGGATATTTCAAGGTATTTTTGAGCTATTTCAAGGTATTTTGGGGCTATTTCAAGGTATTTTTGGGCTATTTCAAGGTATTTTGGGGCTATTTCAAGGTATTTTTGAGCTATTTCAAGGTATTTTGGGGCTATTTCAAGGTATTTTGGGGCTATTTCAAGGTATTTTTGAGCTATAAAACACTTGCACTGCCAAAAAACAAAATCTAGTCAAGCTAAGATGACTTAAATTGATCAATTATCAGATTTGAGGTGATTTCACTTGACAAGTAAAATGATCTGCAGGTGAAACAAGATATTTTGAACTTAAAATATAAAAATACACCTTTGCTGCACTTAAAATAAGAAAAACAACAACTTATTGCACCTAAAATACAAAACAAAATCAAATGTTGTTTGAATTAAGAAAAACACACTTATTCCACTGGCAGAGAATTTTACTTGTCAAGATGAATCAACTCAAATAAAGTAAAATGTTCTTGATTTAAGTCATTTTAATTTAGCTCGATATTGTTTTATTCCAGTGTAATAACTGAATAAAAGAAACGTTTAACTGTGGAGTAATGAATAGAAGTTACATAGTGCAACTTTAATTAATAATTCGGGCTTAGTAACTATTTAATTCAGGGTTTAGGGTTAGGAGTCAGGGTATTATTTAAGTAACACTAACTAACACTAAGCCTGATTCATTTTTATAATATACAATTAGTTTATTATGATTTAAAGCTAATGTAAAAAAAAAGGTTTACCCATAATTCTCGTCCTTTTAACATTTCCTTTAGCTTTGCCCAGAACTATGACGTAAAAAAATAAAAGGTTAATATATAACTAAGGTATTTCTTGGAAGTCTCTGCATTTTAGGGCCAGTTGGAATGTTGAATCTGTAGCTCTGGTTCGTTCAGGCGCGTTCGAGGACGGTGGTAAAAACTAAATGAAGATTCTCCACTCACACTTATAATATTGAGCATTTTTTGTAATGTAAAGTTTTTGAACTGTTTTAACCCCCGAAGACCTAAGGGCAATTTTAGTACATTTCTCCTCGTCTGGATTTTGTTTTTCTTTTAAAACTGCCCCTTTTACCCTTTACTGAAGTGTTCTACATCCTTTTGTTCAGTACAACCTGTTATTTCACAATCTGCTGCTGTAGTTGTGTCATGAGGCTGTGATAAAAGCTACAGGACCAGAAATAGAGATGAAAAAAAAAGAAAAGAAAATTCCCACTCTTTTATACAAAACACACAGCAAACATGTAGAAACAACTTTTTGGACATAAAAAATGTTTAATTTAGGGCATTAGCTACAAAAATGCAAAATATCAAGTCTGTAAGTAAACTAAAAATCTCCTTATTGCCCTAAAAACAAAAAAAAGTGCAATCGCTCCATTATTTTTCTGGTCCAGTCCTAGAAACAGCTCCTGTCAGGTCCAGGGCCAGAGCCACAGCACTTCTGCATTTCCAGGGCGTTTATTACATTTGTATTTGTTCATTTCGAGTGAAATAAACCTTTAAATAAAAATAGTAATGCGCAATTACACACACCAAGATGTGTAATTTGCCATTTATTTGAGAAAAAACTGCACTTAGAGCGGCTTTTTCACTCGTTATAAACACACACAGTCAGAGGAGTCGACCATCTTGACTCACTTCACTCTTTGGCAAAGTTTGGGTCGATCAAAATGGACGGAGCGCATGAGTTTGGGGAAAACAAAGTTCCTATTGGACACTCGTTTTGCACACGTCATCACACAGCGTGAGTGTGACGTAGGATAAAGCTGCAGAAATGTACGGAAACCTCTATGTCTGCACTTTCAGAGGGGAAAAAAAGTAAGTTTCTGTCTTTTACGGTTAGAAAATTCTGCGCGGTTATAGAAAACATATTCCTCAGAATACGATAACGTAGGTCTTCGAGGGTTAATCAGGCCATAATTATAAGCTGTTTATGTCAAATGGAAGTTGGAAGAAGTTGGAGCATAAGAAGATTCTGGCAGGAAAGGACAGGTTGTACCTTTAAGCAATTGTAATTCAGTATCAATGTATTTTAATTCATCATTTAAATAACTGATTTAATAATAACTAACAATATTCTGTTGCCTCACAGTGTGATTTTGAGCAGATATTCGTGCCCGTTCATTATACTCACCGTAATATTCCCATTCAGCCACCGGGGCCACTGAGATCCCACACTTGAGGAGCCCACTGCCGGAGCCCAGGGCCATCGCAGTGACGTAGCCTCCGTAAGACTAAAACAGAACAAAACAACGGGTTTAAGGCTGAAATAATACAAAACCAACAGGGCTTAAAACTATTTGAAATCACAGAGTAAATGTTGATGCCGCTCACTCACCCATCCCCACATGGCCACTCTGTCTTTATCCACAAAACCCATGTCAACGAACTTTCTGCAGCACAAACACACACAATTTACTGTACAGTTTCATCATAATACAACTTTTGAGTCTCTAAAGTTAAACTCTAAAGACGTTTAACAGTTTAAAGTGCACATGTTACAGTTTTGTCTGCTTTTTAGTTTTAATACATGACAAACTTTTTCATTAGTCCCAGATTAGCAACACAAAGCTGCTGATTTCTGCTGATGTGGATCACTTTTTTAGAAAAAAATCTGAAGTACTGAATAAAAACACGTCTGATAAAAAATGTTGTTTAAAAAGAGCTTGAGGAAATGTTTGATATTTCATGATAATGTTTCATAATCTTTCAGTTGTGGATGTTTCATTGTGTTTTAATCCATGTTTGAATCAAATGTATTTAATCTGAGGTGTGTAAATGTATTTTTTTTATTAATGCACAGCTATAATGTTCAATTTTAATGTATTCATAAGGTGGAGGCTTTAATATGTGTCCTTTTGGGGTTTTTTTGCCTCTTTCCGCACTTACTTTTTATCTACTGTGTTTTTTTGTTTTTTGTTATATACGTACTAAATAAAAAAATAAAACTAAATAAAACTAAATAAAATAAAATAAAATTTAATTTAATTTAATTTAATTTAATTTAATTTAATTTAATTTAATTTAATTTAATTTAATTTAATTTAATTTAATTTAATTTAATTTAATAACAAAGCAGTGGGCGTATATGGAGGATGGGGGAAAACAAGAATATTATTTGAGTCTTAAAATCAAGCAAATACAGACTACTCAAACATGAATGAAATACTCTTAATTCAGCTCTAACCCTACAGGATAATCCTATGTCCTGTCAATAATCATATCATCTTCTTATGACCTTTTGTATTTAGCTGAGATTTTATATTTTATTTATTACTTATTTTTCCATTTTATTTTGACTTGTACATCTACATTTACATAAATATGTCTCATTTGACACTTGTCTCTTGCTGTCTTTTTACTACTTATTTAGAATTTATTATTAACTTTTATAGTTTTTCTCTTTGTTATTATATTATATTGTGATGTTTGAGCTACTGTGTCCAAAGAATTTCCCTTGTGGATCAGTAAAGTTGGTCTAAGTCTAAAAAAAAATGTGCATAACAAGTCTCTAAACAAGTAAAGGAAGAATTTTATGTTTTTAAGTGGTTTATGTTTAATATTTTTGTAATTAGTGGCTCTACCCACACATAAAAAGTGGTAAAAAGTGAGTTTACGTGAAATTATGTCGTAAAGAATAACATTAATCAATTACAAATGCATGAAAATCTAAAAAAAATTGGCATAACAAATCTCTAAAACAAGTGGAGGAAGAATTTTATCATTTTAAAGTGGTTTATGTTTAATATTTTTGTGATTAGTGGCTCTACCCACACATAAAAAGTGGTCAAAAGTGAGTTTACGTGAAATTATGTTGTATAACTAGTATTAATCAGTTACAAATGCATGAAAGTCTAAACAAATTTGGATAACAAGTCTCTAAAACAAGGGGCAGAAGAATTTTTTTACGTTTTAAAGTGGTTTATGTTTAATATTTTTGTGATTAGTGGCTCTACCCACACGTAAAAAGCTGCAAAAAGTGATTTTAGGTGAAATTATGTCGTATAAAGTAGTATTAATCAATTGCAAATACATGATGGACATAATATCCTGCAACAGAAACACACCCTGACTGGACTTCTCTCGTTTCATTTACCTTATCGCGACGAGCTGGTCCTCCACTTCATACGTCCCGAGCCTGTGGTAGATGGAGTGAAGGATTTCGTCTCCCTGGTACCCGCTTCCCCGCCCGTCGAAGCTGGCGTAGATGATGTCGTGGGTGCTGGTGAGGTACGTGGCCCAGCTCAGTTTGAAGCGGTAGGACACGGTCTGACTGCAGGGGCCTCCGTACCTGGAAACGGCAGCACGGGACACTTTTTCACACCGCAATATTCTGTAGTCCCGATTTAAAGCTGCTGAACCTGATTTTTACCGTTTTAAAAATGTGAAAAGTCCATTTAAAACAGTTTGCAGAAGTCCAAAATGATTCCTTACTTAACTTATACATCCAGAGCATCCTTACTATTCATCGCCGTGAGTTTAGTGCTTTCTCAACAACAACTAGCCTGCTATCGTGCACTTCCTGACTCTCTGACAGTTAAGTGCTTTATAGTTAGCTGCAGACAGTACACGGCAGACTTATTTTGACCTCAGGAGCTGTTTATACAATATATCTGTACACGGGGAAGAGAATATTTGCTCATATACATGGGGAAAATTGTGTACAGGGACTTAATTAATTAATATGATGACTTTTTGTGTTTTACTATTGTGTAGAGATGTGCCAATTCAGCAAAATAAAACGATATTAATACATTGCTGGTGCTAGGCTAGTGCATGTCAATGGCCATAGTCGTCCTGCCTGTCTTACCCACTCCACAGTGCACTTGAGGCAAAACTATTATAACTCCAGACTGTCCATGTGAACGTCTGTGTCCAGAGAATAATTTTAGAAGTAAAACCAACTGTTGCATTTGAAGGATTTATGTCTGAGCAGCAGTGAGTTGTACATCCTGATAGAAAGCTCGGCAGCGGCGGACTGATACATGAGAAAATAGTCCCTCAACATGCAACGATTCATGCGACGGAAGGTTAGTTTTATTTCAGACATTATTCTATCGACACAGACATTCACATGGACAGTCTGGAGTTATAATAGTTTTGCCTCGGGTCTGTGGAGTGGGTAAGACTGTTTTTAGTGGCAGGACGACTATGGCCATTGACATGCACTAGCCTAGCACCAGCAACCTCTGCAAATACAAGGACTGGATGGGATATTTTAAAAAAGTGTCTCCACACGTCTCCAGCACATGTGAGGAAATGAGAGTGTCCAAAATCCTGAACTGTCCCTTTAAGTATTTGTAGATGCCCAATATAATCTCTGGAGGCACTGTGATGAGCTTTTACCACCTGCAAAATACATAACTTATTCCAAAAGGTCTTTATCTGTGTTACGTAACCGTCATTTATCCTGCAAGTTACTGCTGAACAGCTTTGTTTGAATACAGGGTCAAACATGAGTTGTTCTGGGCCTAGATTATCCAGGAAACAGTAAAAACATCCAACTAAAGGCACAACCAGGATGGAGCTGAAACTGGGTCTAGATAATTTCCCTGAATCTGCACCAGTACCAGACCATCCCGAAGGTTCAACAAGTTCAAGGTTCAACAAGTTTAGAGTTTGTAGGTTTTGCTATTAGGTTGCTATGCTATTAAACTCGTAATTATTACTTTTAAGCTCGTAATTATGACTTTTAATCTCATAATTATGACTTTTAAACTCATAATTATGACCTTCTGTGAGGCTTTTGTTATTTTATTTACTGAAAGACTGGCTTTAAAACAAGAATCTGAAAACAAAAACGTGCCACAGAATTCTATAGTATTTGCATAAGTTGGAAATTACTTTCATACTCACACGTCAATTAGAAGAGGATATTTTTTGGACTTCTTGAAATTTGGTGGTAGCATCATTTGATACCAAAGATCTGTAGGCAAAAATGTCATAAGAGTTAGTTTTAGGGCATCGTAAAAGACACACTTTTATTCTCTGTCTTTTAACACTGCGTGAGTTGTGTCATCCTCTGTGTCTTTTATTTGTTTTTAGGTTTTTATTTACCTTTTTATGATTATTTATTGGTATTATTGGTATTCTTGCTCTTATCTGATGTTTACATTTCTATTGGATATGTTTTATTTGTATTGTGAAGCTTTGGAAACTGTTTTGTTTATTGTGCTATAGAAATAAAGTGGATTGGATTGCCTTGGATTTGTGTCACGTTACAGGACACTCAAAGCCTTTTAAATGACATTAAATAAATATGTACGGTAATATCATTATGGCTTATTACAGTAAATACTTTTAGTATAAGCAAAATATAAAATAGACTTTGAAATGACTCACCAAATCCAGCAATTTTGAACGTGCCGTACTTCATCGTTGGCATTTGGAAGTCTGAGAGAATATTTTCCAGTTCTTTGTTGTCTTCGAGTATAGAGAGCTCTGAGGAGGGACAAGACTGGATCAAAATGTTACCTACATGTCATGATGGCTACGTTCTAATAATAAAATATAGCCACATTCTAATAATAATATAATATAATCTACTTTTAATGAAATAAATAACTGAATACATCCACATGTGCCTGATGAAAAGCACATTACGAGAATATTAAGAGAGCTTTGGTGTCATAATGCATTTATTTAAAGGATCTGTATACAGCAGGTTAGTCAAAAGTATCAAAAACTGAGACTAAATACTCATTTGAGCAGGTACTGATACTGCAAAAGTCACATCCACAGGACAGAAATGAACCTTGAGCTGGATCAGAATAAGTATTAGACCTCATAGACCAGTGTGGAAGAAGGGAGGGATTACACAGATATAACAGCACACGGTAAACAAAAGAAACCATTATTTAATGTTGAAAATCACATTCTGTCGTCTAAAGAAAGAGTGTTTTCATCTTATCGTATCAGAATTCTAGCCTAAACATTGTAAATAAGAATTTGTTCTTAATGTTTTTGCCTGGTAAAATAAAGGTTAAATAAATAAAATAAAATAAGAAAAAACTTTTACTGTTAAAAAAATACACACATATATATTACAATCCCAATAACACTGCACTAAACTACTCCCTATGATGCACAATACTTTTACTGCTGCTGCACTAAATGAATGTATCATGGACATCACTACTTCACTTGTGCAATAACCTGCTCCACCACCCACGTGCAATACTATTATGTGCAATATGTAACTCATCTGTGAAATACTCTACTAACACCTTATTTAATCCCACCTGCACCTTTGTATGTTACTATATTTTATTACATTTTTATTATATCTGTATTTTATTATATTTTTTACTATATTGTTTACTTATTTCCCTTGTATTTGCAAACACTTTTTAACAGTAAACGGGTCTTTTTATCCTAAGCATTTCATTGCACTGTGGACCTTGTGTTGAACCTGCATATGACAAATAAACAATCTTGAATCTTGAATCTTGAATCACAGCTGAACTTGGGCTGGCAGTGCCTTAATCTGCATATTGAGATGATGGGCCGCGGGCGCCGGGGTTTAGGTAGTGAGAATTCAGATCAGAGAGACTAATTTTAGGTTTAAACCAACTGGATTTCAGCCGTGAAACTGGCAACCCAAATGAGATACTTATATGAGGCCCATTTTGCTTTCTGACACTCGATATTTTTGCTTTTGAAAATAAATCAGCCTTACAATTGTTTTCAGTAAAAGTTGTGTTTGATCTGATCAGGTCTACCTCATATTTTGGGACACACTTAAGTCGTGTTTCTGATATTTTAAATAAAAATCTTAAGTACAGTTACTTTAACACTAGAAGTCCCAGGAATTTTGACACCCCCCTAAAGTCCTGGAGAAGGGTCCAAACTGACGACTCTCATGGCCACAATTAGCATCTCTTCATTTGTAAATGCGTCCATTACCTGATGAATCAGCAGGGATGGGACTATCCAGGACTATCCAGAGACTGGTGTGGCCACAGTCTGCATGTCGGATGTTGCTCACTGGGGTCCAATGCTCAGGGAGTTAGTGTGTTTGCTCAGACACATGAAAAATTAGGGGGAACATTGTTCACTACTTTTTACTTCTACTTGAGTAAATTTATTTTAAAGTAAAGCTACTCTTACTTTAGTAAATATTTTGGCTACTCTACCCACCTCTGTGCACAATTAGCCATGAATTGAAGGCTAAAAACAAAGGTGAGGCCAAATGTCCCACACACAGAGGCAAATGTGTAAATAGCAGCTCATTGTTGGGGCATTGCACCATCAGACAATCAAAAGACATTCAGAACAAGGAGGGATATATCATAAATAGTTAACACATTTAATTTGAGAAATAAATAAATAAAAGAAAAGAAATTGACCATTTTTGTGGTTTTATTCACAAACCACAACATATTTAGTACACTAATGAAGTACAGAGTAAATGTCATTTCAAGAGTCTTCAGTGTCTCCCCCTCAGCATGCGCCTCCTGGGCTGCACCAGTAATGGCCTCATTTACAAAGCAAAAGCAGCAGTTCAGTCAATCGACCCGTCTCTGGGTTCTAAAGGTAGGGGACTTCTAGTGTCCTACATTACACAAAAATTGACTCTTGTGAGCTTTTAATCATGTCATAATGTTGTTACCTCATCAAAACATACCTACCCTTGTTTCATTCTCATATGTTTGAGTAAATGTAATGTGATTCACTTCAGGAGGTTCAGGAGCAGGATCACGCCTCAGCCGCCCTCGCCTCCTCTCCAGCGAATCACAGCTCACTTTGACCTCAATTTCCCAGAGGCCTATTTGTAGCAGACTAGCCCGTCAGACCAGTTTGTATTGAATAACAAAGAGTGTGCGAAGGAAACAAAACCAAACCTCAGGAATGTTTTTTGATGAGGAAACAACATTGCAACAAAGATCAGACAATAGCGTAACATGAGCCCTTAATCCCGCTGTGGTGTAGGCATGTGGTGTAGGCATGTGGTGTAGGCATGTGGCGTAGGCGTGTGGCGAAGGCGCTTACCTACACCTGCTCCTCTATTGTCCATCAGGGTGTAGAGGGGCAGCCCAGGTCCTGCTCAAACACACCTCATTACACAATAACCCACCAGTGGATCCAAGAATAACTACACAGCTCAGACACACATGATACAACGGGTACGACAGGTGTAATGTGTCGAACTGACCGGTGCAGTCCAGTCTGTAGTACGAGGCGTCATAACTGAAGTATGCAGCGTTGTACTGGCACCTCTCCGGGCGCAGGCCACAGGAGAGGCACTCCGGAGCTGAGTGGGAGCTGCCAATCCTGATCCTGAAACAGAATATTACACTTATGGTTTATGACATAGACTTTTCTAGATTTACCGCAGGGCATTTCATTATTTTCTGTGTGATTTATTAAAGTATTTTTTTATCTAATGTATGTTTTTACCTCTCACAATTACCCAGGCTACATAATATACATGGACAATAAGTTGCATTCACATGTTTGAATTTGAGGGGCCTACGTAACACGACGGACAAATCACTATTTTTGAAATAAATATCCAAATATCAAAAACATGCACATTTGTACATTGCCACACATACTACAGCTTAAAGTATTTTCAAGTGACAACAATACTTTTACAGATAATACAGATACTGAGCATGAGCACCAGCAAAATCACAACTGAAAAGAAAATATTAAATTCTGATGTTCCCTTTTAAATGCATGTTTATGCCATTTACAATAAATGTGTGCAGCCTTTGCTCTTATTGGTTTAAAAGAACAGACTACACCACAACTGAGGCCAGTGCCTAAACCTGCATAACAACAACAACAACAACAACAACAATAATAATAATAATAATAATAATAATAATAATAATAATAATAATAATAATAATAATAATAATAATAATAATGCATTTTATTTATTTGGTGCCTTTCCTGATACCCAAGTTCGCCTTACAACAACAGCTACAGCACTTTTTCACACACACATATCCTCAAAGACGCTTTACACAGCATTATTAACAGAGCATTGTTCATTCACTCCAGACCCGATGGTAATAAACTACCACCAACACTCACACACACTCCACTTTCACACCTACAGCATGTTTTTGGGTTGATAAAAGTGCACATGCAAGTTTTCTTAAGCCGGGCGCACACTGTGATATTTTTCATGATTGATCCAAAACTCGCCCCCCAAAAACGTCACACAAGTGAAAAATTGGCTCAAAAAGGGCCAAAAATCCCACAGTGTACGCCCGGCTTTAGTATATTTCAGCATATGGACAGGGCAGGCCTCATGTGAAAGCTCAGAACCTGTAGAATTCCTTCCTGCAGAGGCTGCACTAGCACTGATCAGTGATCGGCTGCAGGCGCTGGGGTTTGGGCAGTGACCACTCAGATCAGAAAGTCCTTTTAGGTTTAAACCAAGTGGATTTCAGCACTGAAACCCAAATGAGAGAGTCATGTGAGGCCCATTCTGCTTTCTGACTGGATAATCGTCTTGAACCATGACTCCAAATTATAACATAAACAAATGGAAAATCATGTCCAGTGTTTCTGCAGCTACAGCATTCGAATTGTTATCAGTAAAAGATATATTAGATTTGAACATGTCTTTAAATCAAAATCTTACATACAGTTCTACAAGTATACAGTACAGTATAAATGAATAATGTATAATAATAAATATACATACCTGTACTGATTAACCTTGACTGGTGTGGATTCATGCTGATTACTCACAAAATATCTGTAGACAAATGAAATGTGTCATTTACAGACATCATATTCAAGCACTATTCAATTTACAACTTTAACGATTTCAAACAGCAGATCTGCATGATCCCTCACATGGCGTCTTTGGTTAATTTGTTGATATAGTTCACCTCCCACTCTCCTGAGGTTATGGGCGTGGCTTTGCCCTTAATGAAGACACAGCATATTACACAAAGTCTTTTATATTTAGTAGTGTTTAGTAGTGTATGAGGAGAAATGACACTTACATCTTGAATGTAATGAATGTGTTTGTATCCGTGACTGTCACTCATCACTTTGTAGAAACTCATATTATCTTTGGCAAAGAAAAGAGGTAGTGGAACATACTGTAAACAATTAAAATATGAGTTAAGGCATGATGTGAATGTTTTTCAATGTTGTTTGTGAAAAACTTACACGGCCAACCCAGCCGGTCTTGCTACTTTGTTCAAATTTCTAAAAAAAAACAAACAAAAAAATACATATGTTGAGATGACCTGTGTGAAGTTGGCCCCATCAAAAGCAAACCTACTAACTATACTACCAAAAACTATATCAATCGTTTGTGCTGCGAAAAGTTTTGTTTGTGCTTCTTTAGTTTTGGAGAAATTAACGATTCTTTTATAGGTCAAATTGGGGTCAGTCCCCAGGAAGCTTCAAAATGCTCTAAAACGTCCAAGATGGAGTCAGTCATTTGTGCTTCGTTTGTGCTGCAAAAAGTTTCATTTGTGCGATTCTGGTTTTTAAGATATTTGCAGTTTTATTTTCGGCCGATGACGTCATCCAGCCCCTCAGAATGTGAAAGAGCCTTAAAACAAGCAGAAAATTATAGAAACCGTTTGTATTTCGTTCGTGCGAGTTTATTTCTAAAATTATTAATTTTCTAATTATAGGACGTCATTTCCGCTCAGCTGACGGCGGAAAACTCCACAAAAGTAGTGGCGATAAACGATCTCAGAAAAGTCTGTATCAGTCTTTAGTAATTTGCTTTTGATTCATATTTTCTATAATAATACAGACTTTTCCGCAGCCTGAGATCGTTTCTCTTCACTAGTTTTGTGGAGTTTGTGAGCGGAAATGACGTCCTATAATTAACACAGAAATAATAATGGATAATTTTAGAAATAAACTTGCAGAAATGAGGATGAACAACACAAAACACAAACGAAATACAAACGTTTTCTATAATTTTCTGCCTGTTTTCAGGCTGTTTCACATTCTGAGGTTCTGGACGACGTCATCAGCCGAAAATAAAACTGCAAATATCTGAAGAAACAGAATCGCACAAACAAAACTTTTTGCAGCACAAACGAAGCACAAACGACTGACTCCATTTTGGATGTTTCAGTGCATTTTGAAGCTTCCTGGGGGCTGGATGACCCCAATTTGACCTATAAAAGAATCGTTAATTTCTCCAAAACTAAAAAAGCACAAACAAAACTTTTTTACAGCACAAACGATTGTCATAGTTTTTGTGTAGATTTGCGTTTGATGGGGGCAACTTCACGCAGGTGCTGAGTCGTGGTAATGGAATATACAGTCGGCCTATTCATTCAAGAAGCTCAAAATTGGTCACGTCAGTAACAATATCAACATATAGAACAGAGAAATATATAAATAGTGAAAGTATTGCCAAAAACAGTTCAATCTCAAGCAAAACATTTATTAGCAGATCTACTTTTCAGTCTTTTTAAAGAAGATTGTGCTGTGCCTGCTGTATACAGTAGTTATAATCAAGGACCATTATAGTATGTATAATTTACACATTTCAAATCGCAATATTCATCTAAAACGACTTAATAAAAGAAACAAGACCTCTGACTTCCTCATTAGAAAATGGAAGTGACGGCGCTTTTAATGTCATCACAACAAAGAGCTGTGCTGCTGTCACCGCCTCCTTTTTTTCATTTGTACCAAAATTACTACGTGAATCCTACGCGTATCGCTGATTAAGAAAATAGTAATAAAATGTTGGAGAACAAAGTAAGTACAGAGCAGTGGGCGAACACCAGTGGCAGTGACAAAAGGCATCAATCGGCAATATGGCGTCTTGAAAATAAGCGATTAAAGCTGCACAAATCACTCCAAATACAACTTTGTGTGAGGAAATGGTGAGTGGAAACAACTTTAACATGGTAAGAAAAGTCGATTTTGCATAATGGGTTTGCTTTAAACTTTTTTTAATTGGAATTTTTTGGAAAACAAAGGGGGGAAAAAAAGTAAAATAAAATAAATAAAAACAACTCTACCTGCTTTTCCACCCAGCTGCTTCCATCAAACTCATAGAACTGTACAATCACATAATTCTGTTTTCGATTCATCCACTGCACAGCCACGCGCTGGTCCGTCGCCCAGGTCACCGAGCACAAAATGTGATCGCTGCGAAGACGAGACAAGAAATGACAAGGAGTTTCGCCAAAGAAAATAAAAAAACGCCACCTCCTCCTCCTCCTCCTCCTCGCGTCGCCGCTAACCTGACGAAGAATTAGTGAAACGTAAAAACACTCACGCGGATATGACGGACGCCGGGGCCACGAGCGGCCAGCGACGAGAAGGGTTCGAGGTGTCCACCACGTAGAGACGCACTGTCGTGAGAATGGAGCCCGCCTGGAGAAATACCATAAGAAGAAGAAGAAGTGGAATCTGGTAAACAAATCATCAGAATAAAGAATGACACTGAGCAACGGACAAAATAACATTTAGATTAGGTTATTCAGCACAATAAGTACACTCAGCAAAAATATAAATGCAACACTTTTGTTTTTGCTCCCATTTGTCATGAGATGGACTCAAAGATCTAAAATTCATTCCAGATACACAATATTACCATTTCTCTCAAACATTGTTCACAAATCTGTCTAAATGTGTGATAGTGGCACTTTTGCTTTGCTGAGATAATCCATCCCACCTCACAGGTGTGCCACATCAAGATGCTCATCAGACACCATGATTAGTGCACAGGTGAACCTTAGACTGCCCACAATAAAAGGCCACTCTGAAATGTGCAGTTGTTGCTTTATTGGGGGTCTGGGGACTCAGAACCAGTCAGTATCTGGTGTGACCACCATTTGCCTCATGCAGTGCAACACATCTTCTTCGCATAGAGTTTATCAGATTGTCAATTGTGGCCTGTGGAATGTTGGTCCACTCCTCTTCAATGGCTGTGCGAAGTTGCTGGATATTAGTGGGAACTGGTACGCGCTGTCGTATACGCCGGTCAAGCACATCCCAAACATGCTCAATGGGTGACATGTCCGGTGAGTATGCTGGCCATGCAAGAACTGGGACATTTTCAGCTTCCAAGAATTGTGTACAGATCCTTGCAACATGGGGCCGTGCATTATCTTGCTGAAACATGAGGTGATGTTCATGGATGTATGGCACAACAATGGGCCTCAGGATCTCATCACGGTATCTCTGTGCATTCAAAATGCCATCAATAAAATGCACCTGTGTTCTTTGTCCATAACAGATGCCTGCCCATACCATAACCCCACCACCACCATGGGCCACTCGATCCACAACACTGACATCAGCAAAGCGCTCACCCACACGACGCCACACACGCTGTCTGCCATCTGCCCTGAACAATGTAAACCGAGATTCATCTGTGAAGAGAACACCTCTCCAACGTGCCAGACGCCATCGAATGTGGGCATTTGCCCACTCAAGTCTGTTACGGCGACGATCTGGAGTCAGGTTAAGACCCCGATGAGGACGACGAGCAGTTGAGCTTCCCTGAGACGGTTTCTGACAGTTTGTGCAGAAATTCTTTGGTTATGCAAACCAATTGTTTCAGCAGCTGTCTGAGTAGCTGGTCTCAGACGATCTTGGAGGTGAACCTGCTGGATGTGGAGGTCCTGGGCTGGTGTGGTTACACGTGGTCTGCGGTTGTGAGGCCGGTTGGATGTACTGCCATATTCTCTGAAACGCCTTTGGAGACGGCTTATGGTGGAGAAATGAACATTCAATGCCCGAGCAACAGATCTGGTTGACATTCCTGCTGTCAGCATGCCAATTGCACGCTCCCTCAATGCTTGCGCCATCTGTGGCATTTTGCTGTGAGACAAAACTGCACATTTCAGAGTGGCCTTTTATTGTGGGCAGTCTAAGGTTCACCTGTGCACTAATCATGGTGTCTGATGAGCATCTTGATGTGGCACACCTGTGAGGTGGGATGGATTATCTCAGCGAAGCAAAAGTGCTCACTATCACACATTTAGACAGATTTGTGAACAATGTTTGAGAGAAATGGTAATATTGTGTATCTGGAATGAATTTTAGATCTTTGCGTCCATCTCATGACAAATGGGAGCAAAAACAAAAGTGTTGCGTTTATATTTTTGTTGAGTGTATAATTCAGAAATCCCTTGGCGAAATCCCTTCTCCTCGCCTGGATTTTTTTCTTTTAGCTATAATGCTATATAACCCTATAATGAAGTGTTCTACATCCTTTTGTTCAGTACAACCTGTTATTTCACAATCAGCTGCTGTAGTTGTGTCATGTGGCTGTAATAAAAGCTACAGGACCAGAAATAGAGATGAAAAAAAAAAACTGAAAATAAAATGTGGCCATACCGGCTCGTCAAAGCCTGAACCCGTCAGATCTCAGAAGATAAGCAGGGCCGGGCCTGGTTAGTACTTGGATGGGAGACCACAAGGAATTCCAGGTGCCACATTGGGGCGCCAGTTGCAAAAAAAACTGTCGTTGTGTCCTTAGGCAAGGCACATCACCCACAATTGCCTAGTATGAAAATGGTGTGTGCGTGAGTGATGGTGGTGGTCGGAGGGGCCGATGGTGCAGATTGGAGCCTCGCTTCCAACAGTCTGCCCCAGGGCAGCTGTGGCTACAATAGTAGTTTACCACCACCGGGTCTGGAGTGAATGAATAATGCTCTGTAAAGTGTCTTTGAGTGTCCAGAAAAGCGCTATATAAAACTGATGCATTATTATTATTATTAAAATTCACACTCTTCACACCCCATTACTTTTCTGGTCCAGTCATGGAAACAGCTCCTGTCAGGTCCAGGGCCAGAGCCACAGCACTTCTGCATTTCCCTGGTGTTTATTACATTTGTATTTGTTCATTTTGAGTGAAATAAACCTTTCAAATAAAAATAGCAAGAGATGCGCAGTTACGCACACCAAGATGCATAATTTGCCATTTATTTGAGAAAAAACTGCACTTAGAGCGGCTTTTTCAATTGTTCTAAACATAAACACTGGAGAGGAGTCGACCATCTTGACTCACTTCACTCTTTGGCAAAGTTTGGCTCGATCAAAATGGACGGAGTGCATGAGTTTGGGGAAAACAAAGTTCCTATTGGACACTCGTTTTGCACCCGTCATCACACAGCGTGAGTGTGACGTAGGATAAAGCCGCAGAAATGTCAGTCTGGAATTACAACACAAGCAATGTCATAATATTCATAGATTCAAATCGTTCTATAAACATCAGGTCTGGTCACAGTATATACAAAGAGGGTTTTAAAGTGTATCTGTAATCAGTCTTATCAGTGTTACCTGTGCTTGATGTTTCCTTACCATTGTTGGTATTCTGTCTATTACCATTGTTGCTATTCTGTCCATTACCATTGTTGTTATATTCTGTCTGTTACCGTTGCTGGTATTGTTTACTCTCCTTACCATTGCTGATATATAGATAGAAAATTCTGATCATTCTGATGTAACCTGTCATTTGTGGTTGCACCACCATGTAATGTGACACTTAACACCTCTCAGTGTCACTACTGATGAGGAATGGGGGTGGGATTAAATAAGTTTTCTTCTTCCCACTCCCTTTCAGGTAGAACTGGCATGTTGTGCAGTATGTTGATATGTTGTCGTTTTGTGATTGCTGCTGCCTGAAATGAATGAATAAAAAAAAAAAAAATTAAAACAAATGTACAGAAACCTCTATGTCTGCACTTTCAGAGGGGAAAAGAAAGTAAGTTTCTGTCTTTTACAGTTAGAAAGTTATGCGTGGTTATATAAAACATATTCCTCGGTATCGTATACGAAAACGTAGGTCTTCGAGTGTTAAAGAAGGGGGTATTTCCCTTGGGGCATTAACTGCTAATACATCACATACAGAATTTAGATCACCATGTTGCCTTTGTTTTGAGACTCACCAAAAACAACAATATTCTCCCTTCTTTTTGCTCTCTGTGCTGAGTCACACCCCATTCAAAACACTATCACTGCACAATCAGTGTGTATTGCACTAATGAAACTTCTGGTCATTGCATCGCATTTGTCAAGTTGTTGTGTACAGTTTCGTATCATGTTTTTGTATATTTCTGGAGAATTATGGCGTGGATGATGTTTGCCTGTCAGTGCCATCCCTCCAGTTCTAATGTCTGTTTAGCGACAGGACGGCATCGACAGGCGAGGACGACGCAGGTTTGTGGGCTGAGCGTTGAACAGGATCTTGCAGCTCATCACAAGGAGGATTCGAATAGGACCCAGGAGAGATCGCTAAATTACTCAAACATGCATGGATGAAATTTAAAACCTCGTCAAACCTGCTCTTGATAACATTAAGACATAATAACATGGTATAACGCACAATACTTAAAACCTGCCTGTACTCTTGAATCAAAGCGTGAACATGAACACACAACTTATGCCCTTTGTATCCTAATGTAAATGATGATATGCTATGTTACTGCTATGCTTGAAATGTTCCACAGTATGGCATTAAATTGTCAATCTCCATTAAGACAAGCATTTGGCGTCACCAGGTCCAGTTACAGGTCAGATCTGTGGAGTCACAAGTCACACACAATAAGAATGAATGTTTTTCTGTTGCAATAAAACACCTGTGTGGAAATATGAGGAAATACTCATAAAATGTTTTCGATATTTTACCAGGTACCAATCAAATGAGGACGGCTTCTCATTTACACTACATATTCATTATAAATCAAACACTGTTTCTACTCCAAAAGAAGGTTATCAGGATTATTAATCATGTGAATTACTATGCACCAAACAAATCCTGTTTTTGTTGAGCTAAAAGTACTTAAATTTGATCTTGTTGACCTGAGTACAGCCGTAGTGACGTACAAGGCGTATGTACAGGAGTAATTTAGGCAGAGAGAGTCAGTATAACCTTAAAAGTGCAGGTTTCTTTAAAAAAAAATGAGAAAAAAAGTGACTGTATTTCTGTTAGAGGCGTTAGTTTATGGAAAATCCTGAATGATGATTTAAAAAACTCTTACACTGTAGAAGCCTTTAAAAAAAAAGGGGGGAAAAAAGAGTATAAAAATGAATAAATTATGCATTCAATTTTGTCTGCAGCACTATATTTTGTCTCTTATATATACCGTGAGTCTCATATGTGAAATTCTAATGCAAACTTGCCGTTCAGACGCTGCGTTTTTAGACATTAAAGTACTTTTACTTCAGCCTAAACCCTTTCGGTCATGATCTATGAGGCTGTACTCTATGTTTTACTTCGTTTTGTTTTGTAGTGCTGCAAAATGACCGAATAAACTACTACTACTACTACTAGAGGAAGAAATGTTGCACAGATAAGTTTAAAAACATGTGATTGAACATTCAGGGCAGAGAAATGGCATAAAGAATTCGGATTGAACAACCTCCCAAACTCCCACCTTACTTAAAATCTAAGAATAATCTGAGCTTCATAAACTGTGTATAAATTCTCACTTAAACTGTCTTTTTGTCATAATATTTTGACACAGTTTACAGGGGGAAATGTCCCCGTACCAGTTGTGTCCTTACCTTGGGGTAGGGTATAGATACAGTCTCAGGATACTGCTCAGAGCCGTACCAGCTGTACTCGATCCTGTGGACCAGCGAGTCGTTGAACTCTGCGTAGGCCAGATACAGAGAGCTGGTCGACCACCACAGCGCTCCATTCGACGCAAACACCTCCTCTGCAAAAGAAAACAAACAGCAAGTCCATTATTTCACGCTGTAAATGCGGAATAATTAGTTACATTTACTGAGTTATATTTACTTCAGCAACTACACAGAGCTTTACAGGCTTCTACAAGTAGTTTTATCAGATTTATCACTTCTTTTTTTAATATTTTGAACTTTTTATGACTGGAGTAGATGCAACTTTATTGTCATTACACTTGTACAAATACAGTGCAACAAAATGCAGTTTATAGCATTTACCCAGAGCAGGGATTCCCAAAGGTTTTTCCTCGAAGGCCAAACATGTGTGATTAAACTGACTGTAAATATTAGGAAAGAGACGGGATTGGCCTCGTTCCCATCTCCCGACTCTCTTTTTAATACAAACTTGAATCAAAATGGATTCTTCTTCAAAGTTTGGCTCGCGGGATCCACGTCGGACTCCCCTGAAGTAGAGCGTAACCAAGCAAGTGCCTAATATTTACAAAAAGTGTCAAGTTTTGGATATTTCTTGTGCTATATTTTGGTTTCAATTGACAATGCAGCTTTTAAATTTGTTATTATTATTATTATTATTATATTGCACTATACTGTACATACCATAGTTTTATTTATTTATTGCTGTTCTATGGGTTTTGCTCGTATTTTATTTGATTGGTTTTATTGTTTTAAGACTAATATAATTAAATCTGAGCTATTTCTATCATTATTTTGATGCAGAAAAACCTGCCGGTGGGTTTTTTGCTTCCTGGCACCAAGGATCATGTGTTCACTGAGAGACTGAGGACGGGACAATGTGTTTGCTGATGTCTATGTGAGATCATGTTTCTATGTTTTTCATTGTGAAGCCCATTGGGGCGACTCCTGTTGTGATTCTGGGCTATAGAAATAAAACTGAATTGAATTGAATAGTTTATATTATTGCTGTTCTTACTGTGTATTTGTGCAGCACTTTGGAAACTATGAAATAAATAAAGTGGATTTGATTGGATAGCACACACATAATTACTTTTTTTACTTACAAAAAAGACATTTTTCCTCCTTTTTCTTGACCAATAGCTTTAAAATTTAACATTACAGATATAATTATTACTGACCCTCATATGTCCAGTCAGGAATCCCATTTAAGATCTCGTTTTCTTTCCCATTGAACGTCACCTGAACAGCGTCTTCGCTCACGGACGATTTTAGAAATACGTTGTAATGTGAAACATAAGCCTGTGGGACATTACACAGTGAGGAATATGTTGTAGTAACACATTATAAGAAAATTCACAATAAAAAACTCACAAATTTGTTTGCTACTGTGCTCCAGAAGAAGTACTGGACGCGATGGGGAAGATCTTGAGGTGTAACAAAAGAACTGTGTAAAAAAATAAAATAAAATCAGCAAAAATTTAACCCAAATTCATGAAAATGTGTTGACAAAATGAAATCAAAATCACTTACTTTGTTTCCCTGTTGAAGATGGTGTAAGACGCGGAGTAAGAATGCCTCCATTTCTGACAAAACACCAAAAAATATGAATAAAAACATGTAATTTTAGTCCAGAAAGCTCCGTAAACATGATACGAACCTTTGTGTAATTACTCTCAAGTGCTACGTAGTTGTAGTCCCCAGACAGCATGTAGTCAGTGGCGTCTACTTGTGCCTACAGTGAAAATATTCTTCATTATTTAAACATTATTACCAAACTTTATTTAAACTCAGCATTAGAATTTTCAATAGTGTTTCTTACAAATGTTGTGTTGCTGATATAAAGAGACTCCTCTTTTGTTTCTAAATTGTAACGCATGTAGTTTCCGTCAGTTGTTCTGTGCAAATACTCCTTATCTGCAAGTAGAAAAGATGTTTTAAAGATGCACTGTGTCACTTTTTGGTCAGAAGTCCGTCACCTGCTGGTTTCCATGGATACGTTATTGCTCTAACTGGAATATTAGTCAGACAGTATGACAGAAAACAGCTCTACCTTACATTTATTTACAGTTACAGGTGGTTTTATAGCTCAAAAATACCAAGAAAAACATGAATTCTGGTTTGTAACTTGGTCCGGTTTGGTCTCCATGAAGACAGAAAGGTTTAATGCCACACTGTGGAACATTCCAGACAAAGCAATAACATTTCCATGAAGAAAAACACCTTTACATCTAAGAAAAGTGGCAAAGAAAGTGTCCCGTGTACCTGAGATCCAGTGCATGCTGTAGGACTTCCATCGAATAGTGTCGTTAAAATAATCCTCGATGGAAAAGAGCTTTTTGGGAGCACTTCCTGAAACAACAAACCGCTGGAGTTTGGGGAGTGGATCGAGATTATGGAGGTCGAGCGGGTGAATGGAGTGTCCCCCGTAGTGATGGAGGGCAGAGGAGGAGGAGAGGAGGAGAGAGGAGAGAGGAGGAGGAGGAGAGGAGGAGACGAGGAGGAGAGAGAGGAGGAGAGAGAGGAGGAGAGGAGAGAGAGGAGGAGAGGAGACAGAGAGCTGGAGAGAGAGGAGGAGGAGAGGAGGAGACGAGGAGGAGAGAGAGGAGGAGAGGAGACAGAGAGCTGGAGAGAGGAGGAGGAGAGAGAGGAGGAGGCAGAGAGCTGGAGAGAGGAGGAGAGGAGGAGGAGAGAGGAGGAGGAGGAGAGGAGACAGAGAGCTGGAGAGAGGAGGAGGAGGAGAGGAGGAGGAGATGAGGAGGAGAGAGAGGAGGAGAGAGAGGAGGAGAGGAGACAGAGAGCTGGAGAGAGGAGGAGGAGGAGAGGAGACAGTGAGCTGGAGAGAGAAGGAGGAGGAGAGGAGAAGAGGGAGAGGAGAGGAGACAGAGAGCTGGAGAGGAGGAGAGAAAGAGAGGAGGAGAGGAGACAGAGAGCTGGAGAGAGGAGGAGGAGGAGAGCTGGAGGGGAGGAGGAGGAGGAGAGGAGGAGAGAGGAGACAGAGAGCTGGAGAGGAGGAGAGAAAGAGAGGAGAGGAGACAGAAAGCTGGAGAGAGGAGGAGGAGGAGAGGAGGAGGAGATGAGGAGGAGGAGAGGAGGAGAGGAGACAGAGAGCTGGAGAGAGGAGGAGAAGAAACAGAGAGCTGGAGGGGAGGAGGAGGAGGAGAGGAGGAGAGAGGAGACAGAGAGCTGGAGAGGAGGAGGAGAGGAGACAGAGAGCTGGAGAGGAGATGGAGGAGGAGAGGAGGAGAGAGGAGACAGAGAGCTGGAGAGAGGAGGAGGAGAAGAGATAGAGAGAGGAGGAAGAGGAGGATCTAACAGAGAGAGAAGGAGGGAGGAGGAGGAGAGAGATGAAGGGAGGAGAACCTGAGAGAGAGAAAAGGAGGGAGGAGAAGGAGGAGAAAGAGAGGGGAGGAGAGGAGGATGGGAGAGAGAGAGGGGGGTGGAGGGAGGAGGAGGATAACCTGAGGGAAAGTAGGAGAAGAGAGGAGGAGGAGAGAGGAGGAAGGGAGAGGTGGAGAAGAGGGGATAGAGGGAGGGAGGACCGGAAAGAGAGAGGAAGGGGAGGAGGAGGAGAGAGGAGAAGAGGGGACAGAGAGATGGGGCGAGCAGGAAGCCTTGAAAGAGAGAGATGAACCAGAGAGAGAGGGGAGGAGAAGAGAGGAGAAAGAGAGAGGAAGGAAGAAGAGGAGGAGGAGGAGAGAGAGAGGAGAAGGAGGAGATGAGAAAGAGGAGGAGGAAGAGGAAACAGAGAGCTGGAGAGAGGAGGAGGAGGAAGAGAGGAGGGAGAGGAGGATGAGGAGATAGAGAGCTGGAGAGAAGAGGAGGAGGAGGAAACTGAGAGCTGGAGAGAAGAGGAGGATGAGAGAGAGAGAAGAAGAGGAGGAGGAGGAGGAGGAGGAGGAGGAGGAGGAGGAGAAGAGGAGGAGGAAACTGAGAGCTGGAGAGAAGAGGAGGAGGAGGAGAAGAGGAGGAGGAAACTGAGAGCTGGAGAGAAGAGGAGGAGGAGGAGGAGAAGAGATAGAGAGCTGGAGAGAAGAGGAGGAGGAAACTGAGAGCTGGAGAGAAGAGGAGGAGGAGAAGAGGAGGAGGAAACTGAGAGCTGGAGAGAAGAGGAGGAGAGAGAAGAGGAGGAGGAGGAGGAGAGGAGGGAGAGGAGGATGAGGAGATAGAGAGCTGGAGAGAAGAGGAGGAGGAGAGAGAGAGAAGAGGAGGAGGAGGGAGAGGAGGAGAGAGAAGAGGAGGAGGAGGAGGAGAGGAGGGAGAGGAGGATGAGGAGATAGAGAGCTGGAGAGAAGAGGAGGAGGAGAGAGAGAGAAGAGGAGGAGGAGGGAGAGGAGGAGATAGAGAGCTGGAGAGGAGGAGGAGAAGAGAGAGATGAACAGAGGAGGAGACAGAGCTGCTGAGCGTTTGCTACACTTAAAATAAGAAAAACGACTTTTTGCACTTAAAATAAGAAATAAAATCAAATGTTGCTTGAATTAAGAAAAAAACACTTATTCCACTGGCAGATTATGTCACATGTCCAGATGAATCGACTCAAATAAAGTAAAATATTCTTAATTTAAGTCATTTTAACTTATCTAGAGATAGTTTTTTCCAGTGTGGACAGACTTAAACATGAGCAGTAGAATCTTAAACTGAATCAGAAAACTGCAAATTTCTCTGATTTTTGATTTCCAAGATTTTAAAACTTATATCAGGTTATTCCTCTTGTTTTCACATTTATTAGTTCTGAATTGATTGTATAATCTTAAAAATTGTCACAGATATTTCTTCCATGACTCAACTAGTCAGAACATCTTAAATTTAGGCAATAAATGTTTTTTAAAAAAGCTACAAACATTTACCATAAACTTATTTCCAGTCCATGAACGTTTACCAGAAACTGTTTCATTCTTGTCTACAGGTCATAATTTCATAATAATTTCACATAATTTCACTACTTTTAAGTCATTTTCTGATAGATTTAAGTGTTTATGTCTTAAATTTGGGCCCAGCTTTGTTGCCGTGCAGAACCAAATGTGTGGCCAAAGATTCTGTTTCGGATTCTGTAGGAGCTGTAACTTGTGGAGAGATTTTTGACGCCAAGATTTTAGTAAAAAATAAATGAGATAAAATGACACATCATCATCTATACAGGGTTTTTTTTGGATAAATAACAACAAAATGCAATTTCACGGAGCTACAATAAACACAGGGCTTAGTTTTGCACGTTAATAAATGTCTTTTTACATCACTTAAAACGTAAATGTGAATGTAAAATTTCCTAAAATGTTTTATAAGTTAGTTTGCTTGAATTACCTCCATGTTGTAGATGATGTTGGTGCTGTTGTTTTTCCTGAAATGTTCTACAGTATGGCATTTAATTTAACTATCTCCATGGAAACAGGCATAAATTACAGATCAGATCAGTGGAGAAGTGGACCCGCTCACAATAATAATAATAATGCACATTTTGCTGTAATTTTGAGGAATAAAAACAACTGTGATTGAATTCACGTGAGGTATATTTATATTTATTTAATGCCATACTGTGGGATATACCAAGCAAAGCAGTAACGCTCCACTAGTAAAGTTACACAGTGCATCTTTAAGGTAATTCAAGCTGTAAACGACCTTATAAAACATTTTAAGTGATATAAAAACTCACTTATTGACATGAAATACTATAAGATCTGTCTTTCCTGTAGAATAGTTACATGGCTGAGAGTGAAGCTGTTCTTTTGTTGGTCTTTCTACACAAAAATCTAACTTTAAACTCAAAAGGAAGACGAGCAAATGTTCAGCTTTTACTCTGGATGTTAGACACAAGGGGGCGCTATTTCAAAGTGAGAGACGTGCAAGTTTTCCAAGTGAATGGATTGTCTTTTCTTTTAATTTAATGCAGGTTATTTGATCAAACAAAATCAACCAACAAATATCAAGGCCTATGAGAAGTTTGGAGGACAGTCGCTTTATCCAAAAAGTGAAACAAACACTGCAGGAATTGTGAAATTACCGAGATTAGATGGGAGATGCCACGCAGGACACCGGTTAGAAAGGTCCCACACGGAAAGGCACAAGTGAAAGAAGCGAAATCACAAGAGGAAATAGAGAAAAGACTCTTACTGTTCAGATAAACCGCTGGAATTGTTATCAGAGTGATGACCACGGCCGCCCCGACCACCCACCACAGCACCTTGCTGTAGCCCTGAGGGTGACATTAAGCACAAAAACGCACTAAAATCAGCCCGCTACTTTATTTACACTTGGACACGCTGTTAGCATATGCGGTTCCAGAGTTACGCTTGTGTTATTGCTGTAATTTTGATCATGAATCTACTGACCATGCTGGAGATGAGCTCCTCGACATTCAGCGACGGGAAGGACGCGCAGCCAAAACCCGGACTTCACAAGTGTCCCGTGCGCACGCAAACTTTTACAGCAATTTTAGAAGTTTTAATCATAGTCTCGCGATAAAACAAAGGCCCCGTTAATTAGCCTGATGGTAAAAACATGCCTGAGCCCGGATGGTTCTCAGCACACGCGCTGCGGGTTTATGAGTCCTGGAAAAGTGTCCCGCACATCCCGCTGCTGCGCTGCATTCCAGAGCAGGGGAAAGCACAAGGAAAACTCCTCCAAGTCAGCAGAACGGGGACAACTATGGACCGACCGCACTGCTACGGCTATTTAGGGATACTACAACTGTGTACTACTGAACTTACTGATTAATCCCCCGCCTTTTTTGGTCTGTAGGCTTCTAATTTGTCTGTAAGGGTGTGCTCTCGTTTGGTTAAGCCACTTGCTGTTGGGATTCAGTTTGGATGTTTGCCTGGACTAGACAAGACTAAACACAAGAACAGAACCATACCTAAAGTCTATCAGGGCTAAAGTGGCCCCCTGTTTACCCGGGACAGTCCCAGTTTTCAGCCCTGTGTCCCCTGTCCCAGCAGATTTATCCAAAACCAGTGATTTGTTCCAGTTTTATATAAGAAACGTCCCTGCCAACAGTAAAGAGACACATACATTGTCGTTTGTTTACATAAAATACAGAAAAGCTGCTTAAAAATGACCAAAACACAAAGAAAATGTGACTATACTGACTCACATTAGCGTCGAGTGCAACAATTTTCCTTAATTACGCACTCGTTTCACAATTTTATTATTACCAACCAACCCAAACCAGGGCTGTGTTAGGATAAATAGATAAACTAGGCTTAGCTATTTTGTATAACCATGTCTAGCTCATTATTGCACTGAGGTCGTGTGAAGATAAAGGCTCTGATCCCAGCTGAGACTCATAGATACAGTATAAGTCAAGACAAATGCAGGATATTCCAGTCTATCTAAGAGCAAACTAAAGAAATAGGATAAGAACTACTGATGGGGATGATATAATGACTTGTTAGATAACTGTCTGATTGGACTGTGCAATGTGCCAAGAGGCCTCTGCACCAACGAAGAGGCGCTAAGTCTAAACCATGGTGTCCACCTACTATAGTTTGCATATAAAAGTCATTATATGGGTGTAAATATTGAGTCTCTGCATTTGAATGTCGGCGCAGACTCCCGGCCTTCGAATATTTGAATAAGTAAATTAACTGGACTCTATTTCTGTTTCAACTGGATTTTTTCTCTAAGCAGAAACCAACAAACGCGAGAGGAAAAGGCTGTTTTCCTCAACACCTGGACTAGACCAGACTAAACACAAGAACAGGACCATACCTAAAGTCTATCCAGGCTAAACTGGTCTCAAACCGAGGGTGACCAGACGTCCCTATTTCCCCGGGACAGTCCCTGTTTTGAGCCCCGTGTCCCTTGTCCCAGCAGATTTATCCAAAACCAGTGATTTGTCTAAGGTTTATGCAAGAAATGTCCCAAGTGTCCCTATTTTTGACCAATCTGACGCCTCTCAACAGTAAGGAGACGCATACATTGTCATTTGTTTGGGTAAAATATGCAAAAGCTGCTTAAAATTGCACATTCCCTAAGCCGATGTGCAATCAAAACTGCACATAGGCTTAGGGAATGTGCAATTATGAGTTGAATACAAGATTGTGAAGGTGTTGCCTGTAAAAAGCCTTAAAGGTCCTGTTGTCCTGTCTTTGTGTTAAAACATGTGACCCCCTGTCCCAAGACACATTTCTCCCATGGGAGACAATAAAAGATGATCTTATCTTATCTTAAAAATGAAAACAATAATAAAATAAAAAAAAACAATATCTAGGTAAGTTAAAATGATTAAATTAAGAACATTTTACTTTGTTTGAGCGGATTCATCTTGACAAGTGAAATTATCTGCCAGTTTTTTCTTGATTCAAGCAACATTTGATTTTATTTCTTATTTTAAGTGCAAAAAAGTAGGTTTTTTATCTTATTTTAAGTGTAACAAGTTGTATTTTCATGTTTTAAGTACAAAAATCTTATTGCACTGGCAGATAATTTTACTTATCAAGTGAAATTTACTCAAATCATGTTAAAATTTTCTTAATCCAAGTCATTTTAGCTTGAGCAGATTTTGTTTCTTGCAGTGTGACTCACGTTAGAGCACAGTTTCATTATTAATAAACTGTAAAGCGCTTTGGGTGTCATGAAAAGCACTATATAAATGCAATAATGAATAAATTAATAAATAAATTACCAACCAATCCAAACCAGGGATCTCCCAGTTTTTTATTTTGATAATCTGGTCCCTCTACTCAAACCAGGACAATTTTGACCTCTTTTGACTCTGTTTAAAGTGAACCATACATGCGTAAACAGGTCGTGGGTTTACACATAAGGAAATAAATGACAAATAAACGTCCCAGAATAGGAATGACTAGAATAAGGTGAGTCACTGGCAGCAGCTGGGCTCAGTGGGGGAGTGCAGCACCTGTTACGTGAGCGTGTTTCTGACAGCAGGACCCGGGGGGCTGTGGTGGCTCAGCCGACACAATCACCAAGAGACCCGAGTCTTAGGCCGCGTTTATTCTCATAATCACCGTTCAATCACACTTACATATGATATTTTCAGCGATACTAGTACATCATCAATACAGCATACAATAAAATATGTGTCCAAAACCAGTGGTGGAAAATAACAAAGTAGTACAAAAGTAAAAGTACATTTTTTTTAGTTTTACTTAAAAGTGTATTATGCAACTTTTTGGTTGGTTGATGGGTGGATATGTCATTGCTCTGCCTAAATGTTCCCCAATACGACATTAAAACAACTCTGCACAGCAAAAACTGGAGGGTTAAAATCTCAGAGTAAAATATTTTAGTTGCTTTTAACAGAAAAAGTGTTATTTTAACTATTTGAAAGTTAAATGTGGGTTAGAGTTGGGGTTATTTACCAGAGTTGATATGGTTGAACTTCCCTTAGTGTTAATTAGGCACCTCCCACATTCCATCAAACCCTCCCAGCAAATTCCTGTGAGAAAAGCCCGGTTTTTCATCTTAAAATTTCACCATTTCAGCTTAAATTAGCTAAAATAAAGTGTAAAAATAAAACAACTCTGCGTGTTGTTCAGCTAAATCAGGATAACCTTACAAAGTGTTATCCGTTTACTCTCAAAACGTTAATATAACTCTTGATTTCGGGGTTAAACAACATTAATTAATATTTCCAAAAATGTTAAATTAACTCTAGAACAGATTGAACCCTGAGAAAATGTTAAAAAGTGATTCTGCGAGAGTCAATTTTAACACTCCACTTTATTCTCTGTACTTTACATTAATCAAATCACAGGTGGTTTTATAGATCTGACCTGTGACTTGGTCTGGCTCGGTCTCCATGGAGATAGAAAGGTTTAATGCCACACTGTGAAACATTCCAGACAATAACATCTCCATGAAGAAACGCGTTTGACGGACCGTGCACCAGAAAAGTTACACAATAAATGCACCTTTAAGTACATTTTACAGTGAATACCATTTACTTTTAGAAGGTAACTTTACGTACTTTTCTTTATGGTTTGGGACCTGCTTTAATGATTTTTAACACATTTCATTTGAGTGAATGTCCCAACTTTGAGCAAACCAAATACACAAAAGCAGCTAGATCAGATATTAGATTAGCTAGATCACTACATTTGATTTGCTCTACTCTTGATTTCACTCTTAAAGCACATTTTTGTTACTTTGATAGTTTTACTCAAGCTGATTTTTTTCATGTGATACTTTTACTTTTAATTGGGTAATCTTTTGCCCTTGTACCTGTACTTTTACAAACAAACAAAATTGAGTACTTCATCCACCACCATCTAAGATGCACAAAACACTAGTGCAGTTATACATACAGCTCTGGAGAAAAAGAGACCACTGCAAAAAGATCAGTTTCTCTGATTTTATTACTTATAGGTTTGTGTTTGAGGAAAATGAACATTTTTGTTTCATTCTATAAACTACTGACAACATTTCTCCCAAATTCCAAATAAAAATATTGTCATTTAGAGCATTTATTTGCAGAAAATGGTCTTTTTTTCAGGGTTTGGGTGGTTCCTGCGACTTATACTCAGGTGCGACTTATATATTACATTTTTCATACTGACAGTCCATAGATCATATATAAGAATTGTATATATGAGTCAAAAATGAAAAAAAAAAAAATCATGATCTGTTTTTCCATTTTGGTTTTAGAGACAAATAATAAAGAAAAGAGTTATTTTTTCATTTTCTTATTTTTGGTTCTATATTGAAAAACGAATAAACGAATGATACACAGATTCTTCTATATTCTGTTGTTTTTATTACTATCATTTCTATAACTTGCCTTTCAAGATGACATGTCGGTTTTTGGTCTCTGATTTTATAAAATAAATTTCCCCCACTTATAGTCCGGTGCGACTTATACATGTTTTTTTTTTTTCTTCATAATGCATTTTTTTATACTCCGGTGAGGCTTATAGTCCGAAAAGTGCGGTAAATGTTTTCAGACCTCAAATAATGCGAAGAAAACAAAATCATATTCATTTTAAAACAACACAATACTAATGTTTTAACTTAGGAAGAGCTCAGAAATCCAATATTTGCTGGAATAATAATGATGAAAACAGCAGTGGTTTTTCTACTTTTCCTCCTTAAATCAGATTCGGTTCATCAGTGCCTCATGAAGCAGAATGAGGTGTGTTTGTGTTGGAATTCAGCAGACGCTGGAATAAAACGGCCGTCACACATGTGGAGATGATGATTTAAAAATAAATACCGTAAATTCCGGACTACAGAGCGCACCCTATTAAGAGCCGCATGCTCAGATTTATGAAGAAAAATCAATTTTGTAATTATATGAGCCGCACCATATTATAAACCGCTGGCCAAAGACTAGGCGGGGGGTTCGCTTCTGCGTCCCCGCCGCCTGGAGCGCCTCCGGGATGGGCCGCGGACGCGGTCCCCGCTGAACTCTGGGGACGGACTCGCTCACTGGTGACACTTGGGACACACACGCGCCACAGGCACTTACACACCTTCACACACTTGGGACACACACACGCGACATGCACATACACACCTTGGCGCTCTGGGAATAAACCACGGTAGCGATCGCTTTAGCCTTCAGTCTGATTTGTACAGCGGAAACACCGCGGCCGCTCTTTGCGTGTTAACCCAGTCCTCCAGAAAGTTTTTAAGCTCAGGCCATCTGCTATGGTTACCTCTGAAAGCTTTGGTTGTCTTTTTACACTGGCTCAGTTCTTCTTGCTGGAGCCTCCACCTTCGCACTATCTACTCGTTTATGCCAATTTTATGGGCAGCAGCTCGATTTCCTTCTTTAACTGCCAGAGTGATCGCTTTTAGTTTAAAAGCTGCATCATATGCTTTTCGTCTGGTATTCTCCATGTTGATGAGGGTTAGCAGAAAGACTGAAATAAGGAAGTTGTGATTAATCATACAATTTCATTGGACCTCAGTGAACTACTTATTCATTTTATTGGTCCATGTTTTTCCCGCGATGAAAAAAAAAAAATAAAAAAGCCGCTTCATATTACGAGCCGCAGTGTTGAAAGTGTAGAAAAAAAGTAGCGGCTTGTGATCCGGAATTTACGGTAAATAAAAATGCAGTGGTCTCTTATTATTTTCCAGAGCTGTATGTCCACCTTCTCTGTATTGTTTAGCAGCAACAAAACGTATCCAGTGCAGTAGCCCCACCACCTAAACAGCAGTTCATTATTATTACATAAAATCCAAAACACCAGAGGCCAAGTAAACATAAAACCTATAATAATGTGTAAAACTGAACTCTAATTCATAATTCTAAACTGGGGAATGCAAACACCAGCACTCAGAATCTTCATTTGTAGATTAATGACCAAGAGAAAAGGTTAATATGTCCACATAAATGGCCACGTAAATCAGATAAAGGCACTTTGAAAACTTGGAAATCAATTCAAATATAACTATAGCAATTTAAAGGTGCGCTTTGCTTTGAATATCCTGCAGTATGGAAATAAACTCGGTTATCGCAATGGAGCAGATCTACGGAGAAGCAAGCCTGGACATAGTGAGAAAATGCAGATAAGTTTAATGCCATACTGTGGTACATTCCATGCAAAGAAATAAGCAAGCACAGTGCACCTTTGATGTCAATATGATAATAATATATCGTTTTTAATTTCCATATAGCATCCGTTTAATGCAGCGCGAGTTAAATCATTGTTGAAAAATAAGATACTTTCTATTTTAAAAGTTATAAAGTTTGACATTGCATGATTTAACCGTCGGCTTTAGTCAATCACTTCCTCCTCCTCCTCCTCTTCATCTTCTTCGTCGGAGGTTAACTGGGAAGCGTACAGAGCGTAGTCGAAAGGGCGGAACTTCACCGGCAGCTCACTCCACTTTGCACATTTGCTGATCTTTTTCCCATCCAGCGTCACGGCGAAGTTCTTCACGTGGAGACAGGGGCAGTCGATCCCCCGGTAGTGCATCATCGAACCCCACGGCTGCGACAAAACAACAATTTATTTCACAATTGACAATTTTACGAGTCCTGAGTCGCGCTATTCCAGCATTTGATTTCATAACTGAAAAAAAACCCCACATTTTAGCTGTTCCGTACAAAGATTTGTTGTTTTTCTCATCTTAGTGCACTAAGATGTATTTTCACATTTTAAGTACAAAAGGTCTTGTTGCACTGGAAGGTAAAATGTACTGTGGCTGGGAAGTGCAAAACACTTTCACATTTCACAACACAAGAAGTTTGAAAACAAAATAACATTTAGAATACACATTTACATCTTGAAAACAAATTTACTTTTTATAAAACACATCTAGGTACCACGTGCATCACTTCTGTTTTTTAGGACATTCCCTTTCGTTAAGAACTGTCTTGTTAATTTGTTTCGGGGGTTTGTATTTGTGTTTTTGCCACATGTAAATTTGTCTCAGTGCTTGTACAAGCGGTTCGTGTTTGGTAAATTTGTTTGCACGCATGTAAATGTGTATTCTAAATGTGTTAATGTGTGTTGTGAAATGTCAAAGTGTTTTGCACTTGTCTCCATAGTAGTACCGTGTGCAAATCATGATAAAACTTTCTTAATTCAAGGCATCTTAACATGATTTAGTTTCTGCAGTGTAACTCTGTACTGGAGTAAGAGGAGGCTGGGAAGGCCGGCGGCCGTCGTACCTCTACAGCCATTTGTTTTAATGATTCATGTTTGTTTTAGTGGCACACCCTGCACAGTGTCTGATCACATATGTGCGACAAACACTGCTGAACACAGGACAACAATGTAGCTGTACTGCTGATACAAGCAATACTACAAATGCTATGGATACTACGGATACTGCGGATACTACGAATACTACGGATACTACGGATACTACGGATACTACGAATACTACGGATACTACAAATGCTATGGATACTACGGATACTGCGGATACTATACGGAGCTGACAACAGGAGTGGGACACACGCTAACATCTGCACACGTACCCCAGGAGTGAGCCACACTTAACTCTCCCCACCACTATGTATTTAATGTGTGTGTATATATATATATATATATATATATATATATATATATATATATATATATATATATATATATATATATATATATATATATATATACTGCTCTGTGTATTGTTTGCATCTACTGTATTTTTCGGACTATAAGTGGCACTTTTTTTCAGGGTTTGGGTGGTTCCTGCAACTTACTATATACTCAGGAGCGACTTATATATTACTTTCTTTTTATAGTCCATAAACCAAATATATGAATAGTATATCCATCCATCCATCCATCTTCTCCCGCTTAATCCGGCTGGGTCGCGGGGGCAGTGTGCTGCCCAATACTCATAGCACCTGACCCCCTATGAACCCCTCTGCTGGTGGTGAGCCCACAGGAGGGTGGACAACATGGTCCTTGATGTTAGTTCATAGGGGTGCTGCATGTTTTGGGTTGATGGGGAAACCGGAGCACCCGGAGGAAACCCATCCAGACACGGGGAGGAACATGCAAACTCCACACAGAAAGGCCCGGGCGACCCGGGATCGAACCCGCAACCTTCTTGCTGTGAGGATAGTATATATGAATCAAAAATGGAAAAACAAATCATTATTCAATTTTTCATTTTAGAGACAAATAATAAAGAAAAGAGTTGTTTTTTTCGTTTTCTTATTTTTGGTTCTATATTGAAAAACGAATGAATGAATGATACATGGATTGTTCTCTATTGGTTTTTTTATCACTATAACTTCTATAACTCGCCTTTTAAGATGAAATGTCAGTTCTTGGTCTCTGATTTTATAAAATAAATTTCCTCAAAAAAGTGCGACTTATAGTCCAATGCAACTTATACATGTTTTTTTCTTCTTCATCACACATTTTTTGGCTGCCGCGACTTATAGTCTGAAAAATACGGTACTTATAAAATGAATCAGTGCACTATTAGCATGCTAGTTGTGGTTAGCATTACCGTGATGGGAAAACTTGGCTCTGAATATTGTGAAAAATGCTCATAAACTCATCACGGTGAATAATGAGGATGATGGGAACGCATAAGGTAAGTGAGGAATAACGTTGGATCATTGCAAACAGTTTCAAATGGACTAGTTACAGTCAAAATCAGGCACAGTGTCATTCATGCTAAATTAGGACAAAGTCAAAAGGCCAACTGCCCTCCTGCTCAATATAAACTACAGGCAACAACAAATATTACAAAACCACGTGAACCAAACATGAAATGAACTTACATTTCCACAGAAACTGCAGGCAATCAAACCATTGGTCTCATAATCCAGATGCCTCTCTCGAAGGGTGTTGTTTTCTTTAACCATGAAAAGTTTACTGCAGAAACAAACAATAATAATAATAATAATATAATAATAATAGCAGCATTGTTTAAAGGTCTTATGTTGCACAAAACTGACTCTTGTGAGCTTTAAGTCGTGTTATAATGTCACCTCCTCAAAACACATCTGGAGTTGTGTTTTGTTTCATTCACACGTTTGAGTAACTCTTTATTATTAGTCTGTCTACATCTTCAAAGCTCAAAATGCTCATAAAGCTGTAGGTCTCAAGTTAACAGCTCCTTTTACCTTTAGTCCAAAACACAACTCCAGGTACGTTTGTGATGAGGACACAACGTGTTAACATAGATCAGAAAAGAGCCTAATGGGCCCTTTAATAAAAACATCTATAATATTGTGAATGATGTGTTACCTAAATTCTTTCGAAAGATTGACTCGATGCATGTTTTCAATGATTTCGATGTCATCTCCGGTGCAGGCGTCGTTCTTACATTTCCGACAGACTAACTTGAGTTCGGAGGGGCTGCGTTCGCTGATGTTTTTCTGCTTACTCTTCTTCACTCTCAGTCTTTCCTCCATTATGGCCTGAATCTGGAACTCCAGGATCTGAACACAAAGAGTTCAGTTACAGCAACATTAATGAGGCACTGTGTAACTTTTTGCTTTGCCTTTCTATTGCTCAAAAACACAAAAATTCCTTCGGTGAATAGGGGCGACTCTCCACAGATCTGACTTGTAATGTAGCATGGTGCTGTAACCTGCTTGTTTCCCCCGTGATAGATTTAGGTTTAGGTTTAATCTATACTGCGGAACATTCCAGACAAAGCAATAACATTTCCATGGAGACAAGCATGTAGCAGACACACAATTAGGAATATTTTATGAATGAAGTAAACAAATAAAATAAAAAAATAAAAATAAAATACAAATATTATGCGGCGCACTGTGAACCTTTTCGGTTGGGGGTCCGTCACATGCTTGTTTCCATGGATATGTCTTTAAATGTTCCGCAATATGACATTAAACAGCTCTACTTCACATTTATTCAATTACAGGTGGTTTTATCGCTCAAAAATACCTATAAAAACAGGTATTCTGGCTGTGAGCGGAGTCACCTCTCCACGGATCTGACCTGTAACTTGGTTTGGTTAGCTCTCTTGGTTTAATGCCACACTCTGAAACATTCCACACAAAGCAGTAACCTCACGAAGAAAAGCACTGGACGGATCCTCCACCGGAAAAGCTACACAGTGCACCTTTAAAACAATAATAAAGAATGATAGAAATATGTGGCCTTACCCGTTTTTCGTAGTCATTGCGGTTCATGTCTTTTATCTTCGTAATGGCTTTGTTCATCATGTTGATTCGGTATTCATTGACTGTTTCTTTTTCGGCCACGTTGGAGCCTTCGATCTCGACCAGCGTGTAGGTGCTGTCCTCCGCTCGCCCTCGTCCACGGGCCTAAAGGGACAAACGAGAGACATTTTTATCTTGTTCATATGATTCACTGTTTTTATCTTTACTCTATTATTTGCTTATTGCTCTTCTGTTTTAATATGTGTTCAGTGAAGCGTCTTTGAGTGTTCTGAAAAGCGCTTTGTAAATAAAATGTCTTATTATCTTGACGGGGGACACTTCATCTAAAGTCTATACATGAATCCTCCAGCTAAGGGAAAAGATGGTAGCCTGATTCATCAGCTGGTTTCACTTTGTGGAAACCGTCTGATCTCGCAGCATTATGATTTGTTCGCTCGACAGTGGGTGGGTGTTTTTTTGATTTAACCAATTGCTGCTATTTGGTGGTGATATCTGTGGTGTTCAAGTAATCGCCGGTACAACTGCAAATCCCGTAGGACGTCTTTCCTCTTGATAAAATTCACCAAACATTCTCTTTGTTCTGGCTTTAAATCCTCAATGTCGGGAATCGTTGCCAACACAAAATGTACGGCTTCGTCTACATCCATCTGGACGCTTTGTTTACTGTTGTGCTCAATGAACTATAATAAAATCTGGAAGATGAATCCAAGATGGCGCCCTGTTGCTTTCAGTGGTCTGTGTTCACTGGCGCATGACCGCAAAAAAGATCTTCACTTCCACATTTACTTCCAACTTTACTTGTTTGCAGCCCAACGCAGCCCAACGTCTGACGTCACAGCCCAAGACTGTTGGGCTGTGACGTCAGAAACGCAGTTCTGACCAATCAGAGCACGAGCTGCTAGAGCGGAGCTAGTGCGGGCTCAGAGCGGGGCGAGGCTAACTCTTACAAACCTGATTTTTAGGCAATTTGATGATTAAAAACATTTTTAAAGTTCATATTGTAAAAATACAGAAAAATCAAAATCCGACCTTTATGAAAGCTGTGGATGCCCTGTCAGCTGAACAGTTTGGTTTCTCAAAAAATGCATTGTGCTTTTTTGGGACAATTCTTTCCGGGCTACAGGCTGCAATACCTCGCTCAGCCACAACTCAATCTGCGATCACGGATAGAGGGGGCATGCCTTATCCAGCTCTTATTATACATCCATGGTTGTGCTGCACCACAAAAGACCCAGAGGCGCTTGAGTTTGACCTCATGGCTCCACAGCTCACAGCTGATTGGCTGGTGCACCATCTGCAACTTCCGGGGTTCTTGTCGAGTGTATTCTGATTCCTGACGAGTCGCTGTAGAGAGATGAAACTGAGCGGAGGCACTAGGTGGCGTCAGCCTGGCTAAGAACATGGATCCTCAAGTGCTACAATTAGCAGTACTACAAATTTATCTATGGGGACCTCTAAGTGTACCGTAAAGATCCTACATTGTGTGAAATTGCGAGCTTTAAGCCATGTTATAATGCTTTTACCTCATCAAAAACATACATGGAGTTGTGCTTTATTTCATTCACTAAAAAAAAAAAATCAGGACCTCACAAAGCAATACTTTTCAGGTTAAATCACCAGAATTATAAATATATCTAGTAAAACCACAAATGTCCCCAAATCTGATCTATTCCTAGAGGAGTACAGCAGAAGGAAGCTATGGTGCCTTACGGAAAAATACACTTGAATTTACAGTTACTTTACACACCACACGTCCAGATACTTAAACTTGCCTGAATCATTGAGATCTCGTTGGTGACAAGGCCATATCGAATGACAAAGTTACACGCTGGGATGTCCAAACCTTCTTCTGCCACAGTTGTAGCGATGAGCAAGTTGATGTCACCGTTCCCAAACTTCTTCAGCACATCCTTTTGCTCTGCCTGGAAATGGAAAATGTATCAACGTGAATACAAAACAGAGATTAAAGAGCCGATATTCCACTCTGGTCTATGTTACAATGTTGTTTCCTCATCAAAAACATACTTGGAGTTGCGTTTTGCTTCATTGACACATGCTTAACGCACAAACCCTGCATATTTAGACTCTAGTTCTAGTTTCTTAGTTCTTTTCTCAAACAGAAAACACTCTGTTCCACCTTGTGTCAACTCCATGCACCTTCGGTAGAATTATTTGGATGATGTCAGCTCTGGAACTGCCAATCTTTGACGAGGTAACAACATGATAACATGATTTAAAGCTCCCAAGAGTCAATTTTGCATCATTTAGGACCTTTAAATCAAATTAAATACCCACCGATGTCATAGGCTTCACATCACTCTGGTCTCCTCCACCGATGAGGAAGGCTGCATTCACGATCAGATCTCCAAACTTGGTGTTGTCCTGGACCCACTGAGCGAGGGCTATAGCGCTGCGACGCGTCTTGGTGAAAATGATCCCTCTGGCCTTGTCTCTGCGGCTGAACTCCTGGAGGATTGTGGTCCGGAGCTTGGACAGACTGGCGTTCTCGTACTCGGGGTTTCTAGCGAGCGCCATCAGCTTGTCTTTGTTACCTGTACGATAAGAACAAATGAGGAGTTGATAATTAAGGTTTACATGTGGACTGACATGGACCAGGCGTAAAAAGGCACTCGGCACTGGGGGTCAAAGATGAGGGGGCAAAGACACAATTTTAGAGGGTCTGAAAACTCAAGAATGAATAAAAAATGACTATAACTACAACTACAGACAATATAAAGTTATCCATAAAGGTGAGTATTAGTGGAAAAACACTGTTTAGGTAATATATATAACTTATCTTGAATATATACAATAATTTCAGGCACAAAACAGCTCAATTGATGTTGTTCCACCTTTTTTTGCACTTAATGATTTAGCTGCATTAAAACAAGGAGTCTAAGGCTACATTCAGACTGCAGGGTTTAACGCTCAATTCGGACTTTTTTGTAAAATCAGATTTTTTTTGTCAGTTTCCTTACATTTTCAATTAAAAGTGACTTGTATGTGATCTCCAGTGTGAACTTTAAATGCCCCAAAAGTGTCCCGCATGCACATTGAAGGACACGACAACGTCACAGCAGCGAGCTCAGTGTTTATGGAAGTCGCCTAAATGTGGACGCTGCATTGAGCACCTAGCGATTTTAAAGTTGCTGTCGTACCACTTTCGCAGGAGGAAACACGTCTTCGGCCTATTTCAGTGAGCAAATACATCGCCGTTGGGCTGTATTGGCTCACAACAGGAGCTTGTTACAGCACAATACCCAAACTCTCACTTGTTGATGACGTGTAGGTCGGATGAATGTGACCAGACCCTTCAGACTGAAGTTGCGATCAGAAAAGATCAGATATGTATCAGTTTTAGGAGCACATATCCAAGTGGCCTGGGTCGCATTTGAAAAAATTAAAAGATCAGATCCAGGTCGCATAGGGGTGAAAAAATCGTATGTGGGCCACTTCAGGCTGCAGTCTGAACTTAGCCTATCTGCAGAGTGCCTCCAGTTAGCTTTACCCTACAAGTGCTGACACGTTGATATCAAACGACTTTAAATATATGAACTGGTATTTCACTGGAAAATGGGTTTTAAGTCAGTGATTACAGCTGAATGAGTATCTGAAGCCCAAAACCTGGGAAGAGCTGTAATGAAAAGGCAACACTTCTAATTTGTATAATTGTTTGATAATAACAGTGAAAGACATTTCAACGCTGAAACGAATAGAATAATGAAAGTGTGTGAGCTTAAAACATGTTTCAACTCACAGTAGTGTAATGTGTTCACAAGGAGACTCATCTCAGACGATGAAATGAGTTAACGGTGCACTGTGGAGATGTTATTTTGCAGGAATGTTCCACAGTTTAACATTAAATTTCTCTATCGTTTTCTTTCTCTTTCTTTCTTCTTCTTTTCAAGCCCGCCTCTCCACAGATCTGACCTGTACCGTACCTTCAAACAGGGCGAAGAGGAATTTCTCAGTGTCAGTGGTGTTGATTTCCTCCCCGTCTGGAGACGTCTTCTTTTTCTTCTCGTCTTCGTAAAAGGAGTTGAGGAAGCTGAAGGCGTCGCACATTCTGATGGTGTTGCTCATCTGCAGCCCGGTGTTGTACTGCTTCAGGTGCTCCGCACAGTCACGCACCTTCTCGTTACCTTCTTTCACCGCTGGAATCAAAAACATTAAAAAAGATGAAATATGGATTTAACCAATATCAGTATCAACAGTCAAGCCTACTTCAAAATCTGCTCTGGAAGTAAATTTCTCATATTTTTTCCCCATAGACTTTCTGAAAGATTCAAATATTAAGAGTTTAATGACACACTGGAGGCTAAACAGCTGAACATGTGGTTTAATGTGGTGACTAATATCCATAACAGTTGTTTTGAGTCCAAATAGCCCAACTTAAATTCTGTGAAACATTGCAGGTTATACAGTTTCAGAAACAGGTTTTAATAAAATTATAGGTCTATATAGGGCTGTAGGTCTTTAATTGTTTCGTTGATTAATCGGTCAGTGGTGTCTAAAGCTGCGTTCAGACTTAGGCGGCGTGAATGAATGTTGGAGAAGGGGGGTCCAGGGGGTCTGCAAGTGCCTTGTTTTCCTGGTCGAGAGAGTGGCTTTAATGTATTCATTACATAAAAGCAGTAGAGATCGGCTCGACGACTGCAGTGTATATACTGTATTTATATATATATATTTATACTCCACTAATGACACAGAGTAGATTTCTTGTTTTAGTGTTTGTGGCTCCCAGGTCTTTCTCTTTCTTCTCCTTTTTCTGGATAATGATGCCGCTACGTCACTGGATTGTAGTCCCCGATTGGTTGACGTGCTGCATCCGACACCAAAAGTCCAGAGAGTCCAGCGCGTCTGAGGCCTGAACACTCAAGACGAGCGTCCACAAAGACTCTGAACGGAAACTGGACGCCTTGACGCGCCGGTCTGAACGCAGCTTTAGTTCACCAAAATGAACTGGCTCAACATTTTAATGAGATAAAAAGGATTTCTAGGATTTCTATTTCTCACTTCCTATTCGGAACATGTTCACTATGTCTATTATAAATACGGCCCTGTGGCTGAGCTCTGTAAACATCAGAAATCCTCACCGTCTCTCTCCGTCTGAACCACCCACTGCTCGTACGTCTGACTTCCGCATTCGTGGCCAGGGTTCAGCTCAGCGTGCTCGTGGATCTCACTCATTATTTTCTTGATGACGTCGCCAAAAGGATCCTAAAGACAGGCCGGATTAACATTTCCGCCGTGTTTTGCATGATTCGAATTGATCATAAAAACCTTACCGCCTGTCGGACTTCAATGGATTCGACTTTTTTTTCCGATTCTTTTCTGTGCGCGCCCAGATCCGCGGTCATGATGGTGGAGGCGTCCAAATTAGCGCAGATCTACAACCATGAGAATAAAACTGTAACACTCTTACTTTACTTTAAATACTTTTTCACATGTATTGCTAGAATGTGGTAGAATAAAAATACAACTAATAAAAGGCCCTGTACCAGATTTTGAACCAAGAGTGAAGAAGTTTTAAATGTTCCTTGTTTCAGTCAAATCTTGAACCATAAAAGAGAAACAACTGTCTGGAATAGACAGTTTTGGTGTGATTATTTTATTGGGCAAAACTGAATGCTCCTGGTAGGATTGTCAATTAATTCCTATGTAATAATCAAATTCAAACTAGTATTGAGACAAGATTCTCATTTGACAAAGTTTTGGTATTGAAAATTTTCATTGTAGAGTCGTAGAAAGGCCTAAAATAAACATATATCAAAACTATTTATAAGTATAAGACCACGTGGGGTGATTACAGAAACTATTGTGTTGAAAATTACACTCAGTTTCCAGTGTGTTTCTCATATAAAGTATTTTCTTGATATCAAAATTGAGTTTGACATTACTTCCTGAGACTTGTTTCTCATCCATTAAAATGACATTTATAAAGCTCATTCGGTCATAAATAGCAACTTTCAACATGATAAAAAGGGGATTATCCTGAAAATAACCATAGAAATGTAGTTACAGACGCCAAGGGTTTGCACGAGCGATCACGGTTACGCACTCTCAGGATGTGCTCCTCGGTCTTGGCCATCTTGGTAGCTCCGCCCACTCCCGGTGAGGCGGTCAGGCCCAGGATCTGAGGGAGGGGCTTGGGCTTCTTGTGCTCCTTCTCCAGCTTCTTGTTCTTGTGCTTTTGGTTCAGGAAGCGCATCATGATGTGGTTGTACACGCCCCCCTTCTGTGTGTGGTGGCACTCATCTATCACGATCAGCGACAGGTCTAGAAACAAAACGGAAATACACAGTTATTTTAGTGTTAAATTATCAATGCCCTCCTAAAATAATGGCCTTTTTTTATATCTGTTTGTATTTTCTGTCCAGTACAATTGCAATAGAACATAGTACGGACCTTGGACGTGTTTGGCGTTCGTACCCAGAGTAAACCTGGGCACCTGGCACCTCTCTCTCCTATTGTGTATCAATCTGAAAATCTGAAAATGAATACAGACCGTTTCCCTGTGCCACATGTGCCCAAGTCACGTTTAAAATGGCTTAGTGGTGCAGTTTTTGCATTTCCTGAAACTTATTTTAGGAGAGCGTTGTTATTTTTTATTCCTGTATTTACGTGTAATGGCCTGTTGCTTGCAAGAAAACATATTACGAAGTACTCCACGGATGATATCACCAGATTGCATAACGGCTGGTGGCTTTCAGATGTGGGACAGATGTGGTGCAAAAGTCATTTTTTGATAGTGACATAGTAAGAAGTACACAAAACAAACAAACAAACAACAGAAATGTTTTTCAGATTTGAGGCTCAGACCTTGAAACTGCCATAAATAATATATTCACAACAGTAATTTTACTCCATCTCCATTTCAAAGTTCCAGGGTGATTAAAGGCAACACCATGAACAGTTCAAAGCCAAATATTATACTGTATATTCTGGATGGATGTGTGTCCACAAACATAACACAGCATAAATTTAAGTTTGTGAGACCACCCAGCAAACAGAAGCTAACCTGACATAAGTTTGTAGTGGTTCCTTTTACAGCACACGCAAAAACATGTGATGAATAAACAGATTTAAAGGTTATATTTTAGAACAATATGCATTTCTACAATAAAAACTAATTGTGGCAAAGGGGGATACGCATTTTCCCTCTAACCAAAGGGACATGGCTTCAAACTTCTCCACATTTCACTGCATTGCATTTTTAATTTGCAAGAGACAGGGCATCTGGCACAAAAAACTCCCCAAATGACCACGCAACTAGCAGCTCACACTTCAGTGGAATACAGGAACTGACTGAACAGAAAAAATTTACGCAATTCCTGCAAGAAACAGCTCATCCGACACAAAAAACTCCCCAAATTACCGCGCAACTAGCTTCAATTGAAGAAGGGAGCAGAATGGATGGGAAAAAATGTATGCAATTCCTTGTAGAAAACAAGAATTTCCCAGAATCCACAGCGACATCTTTGCACAACAGCTCCATAATTGACGACACGTGTCAATACAGGTTTACATGACTGCGGCCCTAGAGGGACAGAGTATGGGGAGAGTGGCAGTTTGATGTAGTGTGGGTGATAGCAGGTCTCCGGTGGTTTAGCCTAGCCACACGCTGATGGCTTGAACAGACGCGCGCCCTGGAAAGTACTTTGCGAAGGGGGAAAAAAAAATAAAGGCTTTGAGACATTTCAGCAAACAGCATATGTTCCTCTGTCAGGTACCACTGGGGACAGGAGAGGAGGCACACATTCAAAGAGCTGTCACGGGAGTCGTTTGTGTATGACGTCATTGTAACCGAGGAAAGTGGATTAAAATAGAATATTGTTGGATTATTGGACTCTGAAATTTACTACAGCGTGTGACGCAAAATGAGAGGTTTATAGTGTCCAATTCTCTCTTATATATTAGTTTTCCCATTGACTTCACCCAAAAAAGTGTAATTGAGGATTTATTAGCTTGTCAGAGTAATCCACGGGCCTAGTCACATGAAATAAAACAGACAGAAAAATGATTGTCTTCTCTGTCAGCAGAAACTAGTATTTTTCCAGTAGCTTCAAAAAGTGGCTATTATTCAAGCCTAAATATGTGACAGGTCCCAGATGAACTTTAAGATACAGGATGAAGTACGTTTATGGACCGATTTTCAAACAAAATGATCTGTTTCAACACATGTGGATCTTAAGTTTGGATATTTCGGTGAGCCGGAAAAAGGTGGCTTGCCTTGTGCAGGTGGGTGGAGAGTCCCTGCCTCAAGTGGAGGAGTTCAAGTATCTCGGGGCCTTGTTCACGAGTGAGGGGGAGGATGGAGCGTGAGATTGACGGGCGGATCACAATCTATGTCCTGCCCTCACCTATGGTCATGAGCTTTGGGCCATGACCGAAAGGAAGAAATCACGGATACAAGCAGCCGAAATGAGTTTCCTCTGCAGAGTGGCCGGGTGCTCCATTAGAGATAGGGTGAGGAGCTCAGTCACATGAGAGGAGCTTGGAGGAGCAGCAGCTCTACTCTGAGTTCCTCTCATGTCAAATTGAGGTTTGTGAGACCACCCAGCAAACAGAAGCGAACCTGACATAAGTTCGTAGTAGTTTCTTTTACAGCACATGCAAAAACATGTGATGAATAAACAGATTTAAAAGGTTATATTTTAGAACAATATGCATTTATACAATAAAAATTGATTGTGGCAAAGGGGGATACGCATTTGCCCTCTGACCAAAGGGACATGGCTTCAAACTTCTCCACATTTCACTGCATTGCATTTTAAATTTGCAAGAGACAGGGCATCTGGCACAAAAAACTGCCCAAATTATCACGCATCTAGCAGCTCACACTTCAGTGGAATACGGGAGCTGACTGAACAGAAAAAAATGTACGTAATTTGCTAGAGAGAGGGCATCTGACACAAAAGCCGTCTTTTCATTGGTTAATTATACTTTCTTTTCTAATTGAAGTTACTAATTTTGACATTTATTTGGTTCCAAATATTGAACAACTATCCAGCTCACTGCTTTGGTTGATATTAAAACCACATGTCTGAAGTTGTATATTAAAATGAAAGCCCCTCAATGTGATGTTTTTGGAAAAAAAAATATAAATAATAGTATGTTTTTCTTTTTGGATGTTTCTCTTGCACTGAACCGCAGAAAAACATGCGTCCTTAATGTGACCGGACGTCCACAAACATGACTCTGAGTTGGCCTTGTCATCCTGGAAATGTTCTTTTAGCTATAATCTTTCACAGTCACATAACATAACATAAAACATATCTATCTCCATGGAGAATGTGCCAAAGTACGGTTTTAATATCCATTGAATCATGACTCCAGTCACACAGAGTTGCTTTACGCTGTGAATTAGTTGGCGTAACATTTATCTCAACAGAAAGAGCTGTGCAGCGCTTGAACACATTTGACAGTGCATTTGTACCGAACATAACTCACCACTTAAGTTCACCCCCTCGTCCTCTCCGCTCACGCCCCGCTCCAAGGCGTTCTCCAGGATCTGGGCCGTACACACCACCACGTCGCTCCTCTTCACGATCTCTGGGAAAGAGATCTTCAGCTCCGAGTTTCCACTGACTCGCTCCACTTTGTACGGGGGCCTCAGGAATTTGAGGAACTCCGCAGAATAGAGCTGCTCTACCAAAGGCACCTACAACACAGGGAGGAGGGTTGGTGGTTTGATTCCTGCGATTGCATTTGTGTCCTTAAGCAAGACATTTCAACCTCTGTTTGCCAGTTTGAATGTGTAACAATGTGACTGAGGAGTAGATGGACACCTTGCTTTGAAAAAAAAAAAAAAAAAGACATATTTGTAATTCCAACGGATGTTCCTCCAGAAAAGTTTCGCAATGCGCCTTTAAAATACAGAAAACTTAGGGCCAAAAAGCCTTGACATCATCTGCAATTCATAAGAGCTGTCAGGGGCCTGTTTCTGTCCCTAGAGCTGCACAATAAATCGTTATCAAATCAAAACCACAAGTTGAGTTTCAAATCGCATTGGCTGCAATAAGTTTGAAGATATAATGACATCTACAAAGGACAAAGCACTGTGTCTTTATTCAAAATCTTATTATTATAATTTAGACCTCAACAGACATGTTCTGAAATATATGGGATTCTTGGATTAGTTTATCAGTCCATATTTCTCTCAAATGTGAATGTTCCCGGAGTTGTTTTAAATGTAAATGTCACTTAAAACAGAATCGTCTTTTTAAACATATCACAAATTGGGTCACAAAACTTCAGAAATTCATATTTTTCCCAAAACTGTGCAGCCCCAGCCCTTAGTAGTTTGAAAGTAAAGTTGATAGCCATCTACATAAAAGAGATAGAAATGTTATGATTCTTAAAAAATGCACCTAGTGGGAGAAGATAAATCACAAAATTGGACCAAGAATTTAATCCTGGGGAACACCACAATGCAGTGATGTGGGATGAGGTGGAGTCCTCCAGCACGACTGAATCTCCCCACGTTTAAAAAGCTTCTATTTTACCAAAAACGCTTTTTTTCCCTCATATCTTTGCGAAAAAGTCAGTTTTGAGATAGGCCGATAATTTGCAACCATTGTTTTTCATGTCTTTGTCATGTTTTTTTTGTACTATATTGTATTAATGTCGGTAGTGGCTTTTGTCCATTGACACAAAGGTTGGAGGTTTGAATCCTGCTCTCGACACTTAACCCACACTGGTGTATGAATGTGTGTGTGTGTGTGAATGGGTGAGTGGTTCCTTATTGTAAACCTCTATGAGTGCCTTAAAATGAGTGGAAAAGCACTGTATAAAAATGTGACCATTGACCATAATGTGTGCATTGTGTCACCGTGGCAACTGACGAACACCATACACATGCATATAGAACACCCCCGGCATGATGTCACTGCAAAGTAGACTTAACTGGAATAGCACTTACCCACAGATTACCGTATTTTTGGACTATAAGTCGCTACCGGAGTATAAGTTTCACCAGCCATGAAATGCACAATGAAGAAGAAAAAAACATGTATAAGTCGCACCGGACTATAAGTTTGTTTTGTTTTTTGGGGGGGGAGTGTATTTTATAAAATCAGAGACTAAGAACCAACATTTCATCTTGAAAGGCGAGTTATAGAAGTTAAAAGAATAAAAACAACCCAATAAAGAACAATCCATGTATCATTCGTTCATTAGTTTTTCAATATAGAACCAAAAAGAAAACGAAAATCAGCTCTTTTCTTTATTATTTGTCTCTAAAACCAAAATGAAAAAACGGATGATTAGTTTTTTCATTTTTAATTCATATATACGATTCATATATTTGGTCTATGGACTGTCAATGTGAAAAATGTAATATATAAGTCGCACCTGAGTATAAGTCACAGGACCACCCAAACCATGAAAAAAGTGCGACGTATAGTCCAAAAAATACGGTATATATGAACGGGCATAGCTAAGTCACTAGCCGCCGTGTTACAAACAGGAAGTGAGCATGGGGGCGCTTCCGGCTCCATCGACTCTAGCTCCAATTGACTTTACACGGAAACATACATGGAAACCCCTCTCTCTGTAGCTGCTGCAGTGAGTCTCGTCATTTTGGTCTTTAAATCAAAGGTCTCCAACCTGTAGCTTGAGTGCTGCCCGTAGCTCTCCACCCTCTCCAGTAGCTCGCCAAGGGATTTCTGAATTATACTTACTGTGCTGAATAACTCAATTTGATTAAATAAATGCCTATTACTTGGTCAACGTATAATTTAATTATGATGCCTAACTTTGTGCACTAATAACTGGATAAAGGTTTATGTTTCATAGGCTTGTTGCGGCTCTTATATACACTCAATTTCTTTCGACTTCTAAAATGAACAGCTCTCCGGCATTTTCATTTTGTAAAGGCAGCTCACCAGAGGGAAAAGGTTGGATACCCCTGCTTTAAATGTTCCTATTAACCCGCTCTACATGATCCTGGTGTTTTATTTTGCTGTTTTGTCTGTAAATAAATTCCCTAAAATCTCACTCCTATAACTGCTAGCCTCGTGAGCTTCATTTGTCCGGAGCTTTACACAGTCTAAGCATATACCCCAGAACTAGAGCTTCAGTTACAGCCCATGCCACTGTATAATTATCCGTGAGGCATGAGAAAGCGCTCTGGGCATGTTTACTTTCTTGGCACATCATTGGTCGGTGTTATTATAGTTAAACACCCATTTGCTGTGACTCAAAGACTGGCCTTACCCCATTGTTTGGAATATCCTACTTTTATTGCAACCAAATGTGCGAGAGCGAGAATGTTTCATCCTAGAAGGGAAAAAAATACATGGAAAAAGACAGGGCCAAATCAGCACAAAGAGCAACCCGACGGTGTGTAATCTGAGGCGCGTTGACCTATATGAGCAGTGAAAGATTGGAGCAGTACTTTGGGTTCATGTGACAAGTGGAGGTCAATTATTTGGTATGTGTACAGCGAGTACTTTTGAGTTTTACAGCATTTGAGAGCAGGAATCTGTACTTTTTACAAAACTTTTGAACAGTACTGGAGTATTTTTCTTTGGTGTATATATATGTTGGCTGAGGAGTTATTTTTTGGTGCGTTTATGGTGAAATTTTGCATAAAGATGTCAAGTTAAATTTCTGAATTATATTAAGAGATGTATTTTGTCACTCTTGACGATGAAAAATCAGGAACATTTTTTTATTAAATTTCACTCTTTAAAAGGTTCATATTATGCTATTTTATGATCTATGTTATAATGTTGTTTGCTCATCAAAAACATACACACTCACTAGAATAATTTGGATGATTTCAGCCCTGGAATTGCCCATCTCTAGTAAAGAAAAGTAGAGCTGGGTTGAAAAAATCTTAAGATTTTTTAAATAAAAAACCTGATTAATTTCTATTTGATTTGATGTATAGCAGCATCCAAAACTTTCACCATGTTGTGAAAACCTCTCCCCCGAATAAATGTGAAGCAGATCTGTAGCTATATAGAGGATAACTGCCTCCGTAACTGCTTTCCACCTGCTCCGCCCTTTTCATACGGTGCACAGTAGGAATGGGAATCGATTATTGATTAATCATTAACGTTTTTATATTAAAATGATCATCGCTATTATTACTATTACTAATCTGCATAAATAAACTCAACTTTACAACATATAAACCGTAACCACTATAGAGCCACATCAGCCCGTTTGAGATTATGTTTAATGCAGCTTTAGCACGTTTGTTTACATTTTACAGAAACTAAACTTAAAACCGCATGGCTCATTTGCATAAAACGCTGGAAAAAGCCGCTCTTCCCTTGTGCGCTGATGCGGTCAGCTTCAGTCGGACTAAAGGACACGACTCAGTGAATTATATGAGCGTTCTTTCTGTGACAGAGCAAAAACACTAATTGATTTGACTTGCTAACTCGATTTTTAAATCAAATCGATGTTTTTCCCAGGCTTAATCAAAAGGTAAAATGTAGCTGTTAACTTGAAAACTACCACGATTTTTTTTTTTTACCTTTATTTACCCAGGAAAGTCCCATTGAGATTACTAATCTCTTTTTCAAGAGTCCTGCCATGCACACATCACTTTCATACTAGGCAATGTGGGTGAAGTGTCTTGCCTAAGGACACGACGACAGTTATTTGCCACTGGCGCCACCCTGTGGCACCTGGAATTCCAAGTGGTCTCCCATCCAAGTACTAACCAGGCCCGGCCCTGCTGAGCTTCTGAGATCTGACGGGATCAGGCTTTGACGAGCCGGTATGGCATGACATCACAAGGAGTATTTTAAGGTTTGGAAATGTAGACAGACTAATAATCCATGATTACTCAAACATGTGTGAATAAACCAAAATACAGCTGCTTAAAGCCACAAGAATCCATTTTGCGAAATATAGGAGCTAACATAAGTTTAATATGGAGTTATAGGGTTTTAAACTGTGTTAAACTTGTGTGAATGAAACTTAACACAGCTCCAGGTATGTTTTTGATGAAGAACCATTATAAAACTGATCAGAAAATAACGTACTAAGGGCCTTTTAACAAACTCATTTGAATGGGCCTCAAAATGTTGCGTATAAACCCATGAGCTGTGGACTTGTACTTGGACTATACCTTATTGACCAGGACTACGACTTTGCCTGGCAGGTTTTGCTTCTTCCTCTGGTCCAGATGTTCTTTGGTGATGTGCACGGCCACTCGGGTTTTCCCGCTGCCTGTGGGGAGGCATATGATGATGTTTTTCCCCTCCAGAGCAGGCTTGGCCACTTCCTTCTGATAATTCCGAAGATCGATCTTATTCTTCTGTGATTCACCAGCCTCTGCTCTTGAGTCACCCTCATCTGGAACACACAGCACACGGAGAGGACTCAGTATTCAGCACATCAGTGTGAGAGGAGCTATATGGGAGAAAGATGTCATTTTAACAACTTTTAAAAGAATCTTTGACCAGGTCTAAAGCAGGACTATTCTTACCCTGTGTTGTTTTGGTGCATGTGCTGAGTGTGGAGAGGGTTTGGATGTGGGAGGGTTTTTGTTTTGATTTTGTCTATTTTTGTTTTCACTTGCTTAGTTTCAAAATTGAAAATAAATAAATATAAAACACGCAAGCACTTTTCCAGCAGTGAAAAAGGACAAACCTAAAGGAAGACAAAATGTGCATTAAAATGTATTCCAAATGTGACACTATTTGAACCACAGTTTGAGACCCACTGGTCTGGGGTGATGTTATAGTTTTGTAATGTAATGCAGGAGATAAAAGTTTATGCAAGAATAAACCCAGATGGAGAAAAACTATAATTATAACATGGTTAAAGGCTCTAACCATAGGTCTCCTTTAAAGGTGCACTGTGCAACTTTTTTATATACTTATACCTTTAAACCCATACAAGTAAGTAAGTAAAACCCATATACATACAATAAAATAAAATGAATAAAATACAGAAAAAATAAAATAAAAATACAAAGAATACAAAAATTATTATTATTATTATTATTATTATTATTATTATTATTATTTATTAATGTATTTAATTATCTATTTTTATGATTTTATTTATTTACTTATTTTCCTTTTCCTTTCTTTATATTATTATGGTATGTGTATAACTGTCTCTGTTATTATTATTATACTGTTGATACTGCTGACTTGTACATATGCCTAACTCAATAAAAACAAAGAAGAAAAAAAATGATAGCAATAATAACAACACTAATAATATTGTCATTACCCCTATCATTCTGGAAAAAAAAAACAAACAAAAAAACTTTTGTGGTGGAGGGTTCGATACCGATTTGTCTCCATGGAGATGTGTTGCTTTGGCTTGAATGTTCCATGGTATGGCATTAAACATGTCCATCCAGCATTTATTCATTACGGGTGTTTCTATTGCTCAAAAATCCAATAATTCCTTCTGTGAATGGGAGCGCCTCTCCACAGATCTGACCTGTAATGTAGAGTAGTGCTGTAACCGGCTTGTCTCCCTCATGACAGATACATTTAATCGATACTGTGGAACATTCTAGGCAAAGCAATAACATTTCCAAGGAGACAAACAGGTGACAGACTCTCCACTTTAAATGTTACGCAATGCACCTTTAATATCGAACCTCTGACTGCACCCAGACAATAACTAACACAAAATGCAGTGCGGTAAACACACGGTGAGGCAAATCTGTCTGCAGCCTCTACGAACAAACACAAAACCGTTGACGTTGGCTGTGTTTTCAGGCGCACCGACATTTATTTGTGTCAGATTTCTGGATTTTTACGATGATTTAAATGACATGTGAACCACAAAGTCAGCTGTGAGTAATGAGCGGGACCAGGATCAGAAAAGAAAGAGAATGATTTAGACATGATTTAGCTGTTTACATGTTATTACGATAATCTTTTAACTCCAGAAATCTCATTATAATCAGATTTAGAGCACGTGTGTAACTGCAGCCAGTGTTTTCAGTAAAAACAGCTAACTGGGCTTAACGTTGGTGCATGTTGAAATCCAGACGAAACTACACAAACTAGTTTTAGATTTAATTAAAATGATGCATTATGGGTCAGTGTTTTAAATGAAAGTATGATGCGCTCGTTTATCCATCCGTCTCTCACGCGGCTTCAAACGTTTTATTGCGTTTTGTGCGTCCAACTTGGAGAAAAACACGGACGTAAACCAGAAAGCTGTTGCTTCAGCATTGGCCGAGTACCAGGCGCTGCAAAATAAATCTGCGCTGCAACTACACAAACTCGAGGAAGAATTCAGTATAAATAGTATAATTCAGTATATTAGGGAAGTGAAAGCGTTGGTGTAGCGTGATAGTCAATCATTTTGCCACGTCAACTAGCAGGAAATGGGCTAAAAACATGGGCGACATCGACTACTATACCCACAGGCAGTGATACGGGCGCAGTAAAGTATTGCAGTAATACTACATACCCATAGGCAGTGATACGGGCGCAGTAAAGTATTGCAGTAATACTACATACCCATAGGCAGTGACACGGACGCAGTAAAGTATTGCAGTAATACTACATACCCATAGGCAGTGATACGGGCGCAGTAAAGTATTGCAGTAATACTACATACCCATAGGCAGTGATACAGGCGCAGTAAAGTATTGCAGTAATACTACATACCCATAGGCAGTGATACGGGCGCAGTAAAGTATTGCAGTAATACTACATACCCATAGGCAGTGATACGGACGCAGTAAAGTATTGCAGTAATACTACATACCCATAGGCAGTGATACGGGCGCAGTAAAGTATTGCAGTAATACTACATACCCATAGGCAGTGATACGGGCGCAGTAAAGTATTGCAGTAATACTACATACCCATAGGCAGTGACACGGACGCAGTAAAGTATTGCAGTAATACTACATACCCATAGGCAGTGATACGGGCGCAGTAAAGTATTGCAGTAATACTACATACCCATAGGCAGTGATACGGGCGCAGTAAAGTATTGCAGTAATACTACATACCCATAGGCAGTGATACGGGCGCAGTAAAGTATTGCAGTAATACTACATACCCATAGGCAGTGATACGGACGCAGTAAAGTATTGCAGTAATACTACATACCCATAGGCAGTGATACGGGCGCAGTAAAGTATTGCAGTAATACTACATACCCATAGGCAGTGATACGGGCGCAGTAAAGTATTGCAGTAATACAGATGCAGTGAGGTATTGCAGTAATACAGATGCAGTGAGGTATTGCAGTAATACAGATGCAGTGAGGTATTGCAGTAATACGAGTGACCGAAATTGTCACTTAAACCACCAAAACGTCCAAAAACAATTAAAACAGTTCATATATAAGTGACACAGGCCGTAGTAATTTTGGATTCTGTCTCGGTAACTTTGCTCGGTCTCCTCTGAGCTCTTTCAATTTGCGCCATCCGAGGAAAAGGGCGATTTTTGGAAGTCTCACTGACCGTTGTAGCAGCCCTAATAATACTGAAGGTCCTATATTATGCAAAATTGACTCTTGGGAGCTTTAAGTCATGCTAGAATGTTGTTACCGCCTTAAAAACGGACCTGGATTTGTGTTTTGTTTCAATCACACATTCACTACTATTTATTATTAGTCTGTGAAGGTGTGTGGAGTTTAAAAACAAAGTGGAGCACTTCCTGTTTTCCCACATGACATCACAAGTTGGAAGAGTGTTTGAGAAGAACACTGCCAAAATACGCACGATTTGTGTGTTAAACATGTGTGAATGAGACAAAACACAACTCCAGGTCTGTTTTTGGTGTGGAAACAACATTATAACATTGATTATAAAACATTGGAACATGGGACCTTTAAATAAATAGTATAAAACAGTGAAGCCAAAGTGGTATTTTCACTGGGGTGGTTTAGGACGGCTCCTAAGGGAAGAAACGACCTCCATTTCTTTACATCGACGCGGGAATCTATCATTTGGGGCATTTGTATTTACATTGTGGAGAAATATTTACTTTTAGCTGTTTTAGTTTGCTCGAGATGATCCGTCATCATCTGTGTAGCCCCCTGGCACTTCAACCCTCGACTCCACCCCCTTCCTTTTCCAGTCAAACTTTTACATTTCCTGCTTTCAGCCCATGCAACCCCCCAAGAAGCACAGACAGACTTTAATTTTCCCCCTAAGTCGGAGTTCAAAGTTTAAATCCGGCTGCAAAACTCCAAATCTTGTTTAAGAAAATCCGAAAAAGGATATGTCGAAGCTTTGAAAACACTGAGAGAAGAAATTGCTGCCTTTGCATAGCCCTAGGAGCTTACAGATGCTAAACTTATTACAGAGAAAAGTGTGGACGGTGCCATTCTGGTGAGTCAAACCACATGAGGCTTGCTCTAGTCAGGGCTGTGGCAAAGGAGAAGCTGCTGTTGTATTTTCAGTGTCTGTCTCCAGGATATAGGTTTCATAGCAAAAAGGAAACTGCAAATTCCCTATGCGTGGAATGCAAGTGAATGTGTCATCATAATTTTATCATAACTGTTTTTCTAAAGGGAGTGGGTTAAGAGTTTCAAAAGAAAAGCTGGAGCGAGTATGAAGAAAAGAGAATGTCTGGCACATGCATTAGCGCAAAAGTGACTCTTGGGAGCTTTAAACCATGTTATAATGTTGTTACCTCCTCAAAAATATACCTGGAGTCGTGTTTTGTTTCCTTTATGATCAGTCTGACTACATATCCGGAGCTCAAAATGCTCTGTTCCACCTTGTGATGTCATGAAGTGGTAGTTGACAGCAACCTTCTACCTTTTGTTCAGTAAAAATGGACAAATCCAGAGCGGAAATTATCCACATGATTCTAGTGAAGGTGAATGGAGTTTAAAAACGCAGTGGAGCACTTCCTGTACTGACACAATGACATCACAAGGTGGAATAGAGTGTTTTTGCCTAAATATGCAGGGTTTATGTGTTAAATGTGTGAATGAAACAAAGCACAACTCCAGGTATGTTTTTGAGGAATGAGGAAACAATATTATAACAGAGATCAGAAATTAGAGCGATATGGGCCCTTTCAGGTAAATAAAATAGTGCAAAACAGGAATTATTATGTAGTATTTTTTTTTTTTTTTTGTACTACTAGTAGGACTGACTATAAAGTATAACTGACATATAGTAATAGTCGAAGAAGTAGTAGCAGGGAAAGTAACACACTATACTCCTATCCTACTGATTCCTAACTTCCATTAACATGACTTTTTATTTTTTCTCCACACTTTATTCTCCGATTTATTGAACTTTAATAGACCAGTTTCACAAAACTGGGACGTTTCACAACACTGGATTCAAACTTGTACTGGTTGGATCCAAGGGTCAGCTGTCCCAGGGTTCTAGGGGCGCATAATTGGACTGTCTTCCTATTAATCTGCATTAAAGGGGGGCCCATGTGATACTTCTTGCCCCGGGCCCACACATTTCTGTCAAGGGGCCTGGATCCAAGTATTACCCTGATGTAGACTGTTGTTGGGTTTAGTCAAATTTTAATGTATTGTGCAAGTGAACTAGTGATGGACCAACGTGGGTTTTATTCCGTATAAATTCCACAGCAGCCGATAAAGATCTTCTGACATTTTGAGGACAATATGTCGGGCAGATTTGGATTATTTTCCACAAATAACTTGATGACACTGCATTAAACTCAGTTACGTCCTGTCTTTAACAGTGCACTACGAAGGTCAGGTAAAAAAAATAATCTCGGATCACATATTTTTGTATAAATAAGGAAATTTGCCTGCCTGCTTCTGTCTGCGCAGGTGAGACTGGGTGTGTCTGTTTGAGCAAGTGAGTTTTGGTTTGTCTGCACAGGTGGGTCTGGGTCTGTCTGCACAGGTGAGTCTGGGTCTGTCTGCGCAGGTAAGTCTGGGTCTGTCTGCGCAGGTGAGTCTGGGTCTGTCTGCGCAGGTGAGTCTGGGTCTGTCTGCGCAGCTGAGTCTGGGTCTGTCTGCGCAGGTGAGTCTGGGTCTGTCTGCGCAGGTAAGTCTGGGTCTGTCTCTCTGAGCAAGTGTGCTTTGGTTTGTCTGCGCAGGTAAGTCTGGGTCTGTCTGCGCAGGTGAGTCTGGGTCTGTCTGCGCAGGTAAGTCTGGGTCTGTCTGCGCAGGTGAGTCTGGGTCTGTCCGCGCAGCTGAGTCTGGGTCTGTCTGCGCAGGTAAGTCTGGGTTTGTCTGTGCAGCTAAGTCTGGGTCTGTCTGCGCAGGTGAGTCTGGGTCTGTCTGCGCAGGTGAGTCTGGGTCTGTCTGCGCAGCTGAGTCTGGGTCTGTCTGCGCAGCTGAGTCTGGGTCTGTCTGTGCAGCTGAGTCTGGGTCTGTCTGCGCAGCTAAGTCTGGGTCTGAGGTGAAAGAAAAGACCTCTGTCCTCTTGAAGTACGTTGTCATACTCGTAGGTTTGGTGCTGCTCCGATGACGGACTCTCACACGGCTCATGGTGCAGCGTTTGGGGTGAACGATGTGCTGCATGTGAACACGACAGAACTAAAGGGAACTAACGCACACTTAAGTCAGTCCACGGAGCGAACACATGTGTGAAAATGACCTTAAAGGTGCACTGAGCAACTTTTCTGGTGAAGAGTCCGTCACCTGCCTGTCTCCATGGAATATTCAGTGGTATAACATTAAACACATTTATACAATAATTCTCTTTGTGAACAGGGTGGCCTCTACACAGATCTGACCTGTACTGTCGCTTACAGTTGTCTCTGGAAATCAGTAGGTTTAATCTGTACCGTGGGACATTCTAGACAAAGCAATAACATCTCCGTGGAGACGAGGAGGTGACGGATTCTCCACCAGAAAAGCTGCGCAATGCACCTTTGGTTAAGTATTGCGGCTCAAAACAAAACAAAAAGTGCAAATATTGACTCAGTGGCCGATGACGTTCCTATAGCGCAGCAATCACAGCCTAAAACTATAGCCTGTAATAAAGGCTGTGTGTAACTGCAATGAAATATCTACCTCACCGTGCTCCCACTTTCAGCTGAACATACAAAGCAATAACATAGTATAACATGAGTACTGGAAGATTTCCCAGCGTTATTCTCCAGCCATCGGGCGTGTCCACTCTTTGATAGCCATTTTACAGTCCCCTTACTCCCTTAAATCAAACGGCCGGTACAAATTGCACACGTTTCACTTTTATGTTGCTCTTATTCTTTTACGGTCCTGGGCATGTGGTTTGAGTTTGCAGCCTTGGCCATGCTCCGTCCCCAGAAACCTCCCTGCGCCTAATCACGCAACGCACATGGAAACATATCCTTTAGTGTGGGGAGCCAAGAACCCCGGAAAATGGAGAGCGTCTCCAATGGCAACGCATTCCAAGCAGACTTTATAATCCGGCAGTGCGCGGCATCGAATGGGTTAAAAGTACAGCTCCGCTCCCGTGTGCTTTTACGGGCGAAGCTACCGTCTACTCACCCCCTGCGCTGGCGGCTTCAGCGCCACACACGGGCTGCTTCGTTTCAGCACTTTCGGCTTGGTACAAATCTGAAATCAAAAGGGGAAAGGTAAATATAAGAAATAAAGTAAACAGTGTTGATATTTTGCATTGCAACATTTCCTTGAGCTTTGTTTAACACAATTGCCACGAGCTTTAATCACAAATAAAATTTATTTAAGTCTGAATAAAAATGGCTTCTGCTTTAAAAAGACCACGTAAACACTTAATTCCTAATGAAAATGATTACTCGAAATTTAAATTAATTCTGATGTAACTGAGTGGTTTATTCTGATTTTAAAGGCGATTAATTCATTCCTGGATCATGTAAACGTTTATTCTTCTTAAAAATAATCCCGGTCGTTCATGCTTTTGACGTGATCCGGACGATCTGGCTCTAAAAGTCGTCTCTTGGGACTTTCCTCCACGTCTCTTTGGATTTGTGAGCGGGATGTGGGAGTGGGCTGAGGTGTGGCAGCCTCAGACTCAGTTTGTCTTCTTCCTCCTTCCCCGACACTCTTCCCTTCTCCTCCTCAGCTCGCATACGTAAAGCGTGAGGACAGAATTCTCCAGCTGCTGCTTCATTATCATCGGAACGACCGCGGAAAAAGTTCGGATCGTGTTTGTGTCGGCGGCGTCACGATAAAACCGAGATGACAGAAAAGCCGGGAGCAGCTGAAGTGTGAAGTGTTTTCTTCCGTTCGACGTAAATATGTTCATGTCTCTGTCCAGTCAGAACCCTTCCCCACCCCCAGATGTTGAGTGGAATTAAATAAAGGCGATTTAATGTGTTTTCCATGTAATTTCCATGTAATGGCGGCACGGTGGCTGAGTGGCTAGCACTCATGCCTCACAGCAAGAAGGTTGCAGGTTCGATCCCCGGGTCGCCCGGGCCTTTCTGTGTGGAGTTTGCATGTTCTCCCCGTGTCTGGATGGGTTTCCTCCGGGCACTCCGGTTTCCCCCATCAACCCAAAAACATGCACTGTAGGTGTAAAAGTTGTGTGAGTCAGTGTTGGTGGTGGTCGGAGGGACCGTTGGCGCCGCTTGGCTTGGCAGCCGCGCCTCCGTCAGTCTGCCCCAGGGCAGCTGTGGCTATAACAGTAGCTTACCACCACCGGGTCTGGAGTGAATGAAGAATGCTCTGTAAAATGCTGTGTAAAGCACTTTGGGGACATGTGTCTGTGTAAAGCGCTATATAAATAAACCTTACCTTACCTTACCTAATAATTATCATTTCCATGTAAACTCAAAGGAGAATACAGTGATCCCTCACTATAACGTGGTTCATCTTTCGCGGCTTCGCTGTTTCGCGGATTTTTTAATGCTTTTTTTTTTTTTTTTAACAGTGCATTGTGTTCTGAATCCTGATTCGCCAAGGGACTGTAGTCTAGAAGTGATAAAAGTTGACTGGTCTTTCACTTAGACCAGGGGTCGGCACCTTTAACACTCAAAGAGCCGTTTGGAGCGTCTCCCACAGAAAAGAAAACATGGGTGCCATAAAGAAGGAGGAAAATAACATAAGGACGACGGGAGAAGACACCTGCACCACAGCCTTCAGTAGAAAAAGACGCTACAGGAGTCAGGAGGAAGAGGCTCAGTCAGAGGGACTGTGAAATACACGTGAGTCACAATGTCCAACCTCGTGTTCGTATTCATTAAAATTATTATTTTACAGCATTTTTAAAAAACTATCATAGTTATTTGTAAGAAAACGTTTATATTTTTAAATGCTTGAGCCTGAAAACAGGATGTGATCTTTGGTTTCATTCTATAGTACAGTATTGTATTGTATAATAATTGTAAAAAATAAAGCTGATACTTCACGGATTTCGCCTATCGCGGGTTCTTTTTGGAACGTGACCCCCGCGATAAACGAGGGATCACTGTATTTTTATTACGAACTGTTTAATTCAGAACAATTAAAAAAACGTCATGTAAACGTGGCCAATCTGACTCTAAAGACCTGACTTAGTTGGAATTACAAACGATGAGCTGATTTTGTGCTGTTAAACTTGTCCGTCTCAAATCACATCAGTCACAAACATTAACCAACAGTTTTTCACTCACACTTTTCTCTGTTTTAAAGTCGATCTCATGGATGGGGTCAGAAATCCTTGCAGTGATCAAAGATTCCTGAAAATGTGGTTCAATCCATTTTCTTCCTTGAGTTTTAAAATTAAAAAAAAATTTTTTTGCAGTGCTTGCTAATGTGTCCATGGTGTCGCCATAGTAACTGATGAACTTTCCGTCCTAGATATACATGCAGAACATCCCCAGCGTAACGTCATTGCAAAGTATCAGTAAGTTTGTTTAGAAAATAAGTACAGGATTGTCAAAAAAAAAAGATTCTAAAACTAATTTTGAGACTAGAAACGCATTTGATAAAGAAAAAAAATGCATAAAATGAACACATTTGAATCTACAGAGACCTATAAGGGCCAAACTAAATATTTATGGACATGACAAATATTTAGAAGAATATTTTTTCACAGGAAGGGCTTGGCCATGTGAAATGATCTGTGGAATTTCATACACATGTAAACAAATTTATGACTGACCTACTTCACTATTTTGAAATGTATCTGCGTCCGTAATGACAAGAGAAAAAGAGTTATTATATTTTTAATGCGTTTTCACTTTCTCCTGGGTGTCGACTTTGTACAAATCTGAAATGAATTTAATTTAATCCAGTATAAGAAATGAAGACGTCAATATGAGCTCAGATAAGGTTTTAATTTTCCACAAAATCTACACCCAGACGCTAATCGATCGTAAAACTGGTACTGGAGCTAGATACTCATTTCAGCAGGCAATGATACTGAATAAAATTATACCAGAAATGATCAAATTTAGATATAAAAAGGACAATAAAATACTTTTTCACTCAAATCGCACATTTTTTCTACATCATATTGAATTTTTTATATTAACTAGTACAATTTTGTGTTTGAAAATTGTCCAGAAAAGAGAGAATTTTTTTATTTTAGATTTTAAAATAGACAACAGAGCATTAATCATAGTACTTTCTTTTATATTATATTCTTATATGCCGTTTTGTATCTGTATCATCCCTCAATCGCACAGGTATTTTCCACAGTAATCCTCGTCTATACTTGTTCTGAAACTTGAGATCATTCTAAAGCTTCAGGAAAGCTTTATTTTTATCCTGTGAATGGACCTTTTTAGCATTAATACCTGCTCAAATGAATATCTAGTTTCGTTATTAGTTTTAGTATAGAATAATGTCTGATTTTCCACACTTCTGACGGCCCCGGTTCCACGTCAGCGCAGCTCGTTCTCATTATCGTCCGTCTGATTTAAAACAGGCCCATTTCTCTCGGTTAATTGTGTGCTCTGTTTACGTGTAGCCATCGCTGTGAACGAGCTGCACCTCTGCTCCGGCGCAGGGTGCAGGTGAAGGGAAGGAAAACAGGATTGGGTTACGCTGATGGGAACAGGAAGTCGGCGTAACCATAGTAACCTGCCGCACGATTTCAGCTGTTTACCTTCTCCGCAAAGTCGCTGAAATAGTCAAATAAATATTAACCCTATGGACTTTTTCTCTCTGTTTTGATATAAATGTAGGTGAGGGAGTAAGGAGCAGGGTGTCACTTTTTTTTGAAGATTGTTTCCATGGCGATATTGCGCTTCGCCTGGAATTTTCCATTGTAAGGCTTTAAATGATCCAGTTACACCTGTTTTTCTTGCTAAATAAAGCCTTAAATACATGCACTGTTAGTGACAGTGGGGGTTATCTCTCCACAGATCTGACCTGTAACTCGGCCTGGTTATGCTTCCTGCTGTCTCCATGACGACAGATAAGTTTAATGTTATACTGTGGAACATTCCAGGCAAGGCTACAACATTTCAAATAGGTGAAAATAGGTGCAAATAGGTGACAGACCCCCCGTGCGTCCTGGAAAAGTGCAGACAGACTAACAGCAGAGGGCGCTAATACGATAATGTGCCCTTTTGTCAAGCATAAACTGCATAGGCCTAAAAGGCAGCAAAGAAGAGCGGGTCACACTTTGGTTGTATCCATGGATGTATAAAAAGAGCTGGAAAAGACGCCCCCTCTACCCGTGACCACAGACTGAGGCCGAGTGAGGTACTGCAGCCCACAGTCATGTTCTGTAGTTCTATGTCCGCAGCCCAGGAAAAAATCTCCCATAGAAGCACAAAGCATTTTTTGTGAAATCAAACTCGTGTCCGGCTGACAGGGCATCAGCAGCTTTCATAAAGGTCGGATTTTGTAAGGATTCTACTGTATATTTACAATATGAACTTTAAACATTTTTTAACTTGTCAAAACGCCTAAAAATCAGCTTTATAAGAGTTATCCTCACCGCTCTGAGCCCGCGCTCTGCTCCAGCAGCTCACGCTTGGTCAGAACTGTGTTTCTGGCGTCACACGTTCGGCTGTGGAAGTTAAAATTGGGGTCATGCGCCAATGAGCACAGCCCATTGAAAACAATACGGCGCCATCTTGGATTCATCTTCCAGATTTTATTATAGTTTAATGGTTTCAACACATGTCAAAGATGTTGAGGTGAGGAGAAAGGTGGACGGGAAAAGGTGTTTTTGTTAAACAATCAGGAGTTAATCTTTGTGTGTTTTCTTCAATTATTTCATTACTGATTTATTGAAATGATTATTTCATGCATTATTAATTATTTAAATTATCAAAATGAAAATGTCTTACTAAAATTCTCCCCAAAACACTTAAAGATACATTAAGCTAGCAAATTTAACCTACTGGCAGCTTATGCTAATTTAACAAACCTAAAGGGCCTATATAGAAAAAATATAAATCTAATTTGTTGTTGTTTTTTTGGCAGCTAACGTCACTCAGGGCGTATATTCCTTCTATTAAATCTATGAAATCGTTTTAGATGCTTTTCACTGACTTTGACTGGTAGAAATGTTATTAATCTAACATCAGAAACCTGAAATAGTTATATCTGGACAGTTAATGCATGTTTCCTTTGGAGTTTCCGTTTGTTTACATTAACAACTAGAACCAATATGGCGACAGGTGAAAAACCCCATTAAAGAGCCCAGATGACGCGACTTTCCTTATGACACATGTTATTTCCTTATCACAGACAGACCTGGAGTTGTGTTTGTTTCATTCACACATGTTTAACACACAAATCCTCCATATTTAGGCTGAGCTCTTCTCTCAAATGGAAAAAACACTCAGTCCCACCTTGTGATGTCACGAGGTAATACAGGAAGTGCTCCATTGTGAACGAAACAAAACACAACTCCAGGAGTGTTTTTGAGGAGGTGACAACATTATAACATGACTTAAAGCTCACAAGAGTCAGTTTTGCGTAATATAGGACCTTTAAACCCAAAAACATAAGCAATATTAACACTAATCCTACTATTTTTTACTTATATTTTCACGTGAAGAGCAGAGTTCATCGTGCGACAACGTTAAGCCTTCCTTTGCATGCAGGTTTACTCTGAATAGTTTGATTTGCTCTTCCGAAAATTTGCTTCAGTCCTGGTTTTACCTGCTGCCTGTGCAAATGAGCTTCACACACTGCACACGTCACAAGGTTAAACTTCACGTCAACACGACTACAGTAGCCTGTGAGGGACAAACTAACAACTTATGGACATGACAAAGTTTGGGGAAACATTTATGAAAAAAACTAAACAAAAAAAGCATGAATCACAGGAAGGACTTGGTCATGTGAAGCGATTTTGGGAATTTGAACATATTCTGCAATTTATATATCAGACTGGAAACTTAAGTGACTTTTACACTGGCGTTTTCTTTTTTTTTTTTACACACAAGAAAAATTTTCCCTTGACGACAGCTAAATCCACCTGTCACAAGATTTCAAAATGTCTATTGTTTTGAAAAGATGCTCAAACCTATTTATTTTGTATTTAATTTTGTTTTTCATTTTGATGTGTGTCCCTACATGGTAAACACGTATTCTCCTCTTCGCTTGAGTTCAAATAAAATAATAAATAATAAACAATTAAATAAATAGCCTGCCGCCTGTTGCTATTTTAGACACATGCAGTGGTTGGCAAAAAGACAAAAGGAAAAGAAAGTTTCTGTGGCGTATTGAGGATAAACACAGACTGTTTAAAGAAGTGTACATCAGTCAAATGAAGCTCACCAGGCGCCCGAAACCAAAATGACGAGACTCACAGTAGTAAGTCTAGAGAGAGGAGTGACAATTTTTTAATACAAGGTCAATTAGAGCCAGAGTCGATGGAGCCGGAAGTGCTATGTGCAGTTATATACGGGGGTATCATAGGGGGGCAGAGGTATTTCACTCAAATCTGAGCAGGTCCAGTTCGAGACAATCTGAGGTCTGGGACTTCATTAGGGAGGCAACGATACAGTTTTCCCACAATTCAATGCGTCTCTTGACACATGGGTCATGATATCGATTCAATCTGGTTAAGATTCTGATAGAGTCTAATATAATAACAAACATTACAGACATTACACAGTGCAACTACTGTACAGCTGGAGTTTATTTGTGAAGTGTTGACAGACACAGGAAATCTGCCTGTCGCCATCAAACTGTTGAACTCTGCACTTTAAATCACAAACTGCTGTGACGTCCTCTTCCTGCTCACACATGTGTACAGATGTAAATATGTCACTGATGTAAATCATTTCTGAGAGAGAACGATTTTTATCTTTTATCTTATTGTATTTATCTTATTTTTGAAAACTTGATTCTAACTACTTGGTCGTTTGCATCTGTAACGAAGAAAATAAAAGTAATTCTGATTCTGATGATTCTGATTCTGTTTTAGTTCATTCGGTTCAATGATTCACAGCTCAGAATTTTAATTCAGTGAAAAGGAGAGAAGGAGAGGGGCTGTGGATTAAATAAACTCTTCTTCCCACTACCTAATATTTAGTTGTTGTTTTTGTTATTTCTATCATGATTTCTCTAAAGTTATAAGTTCCATTGTAAAAGAATGTAAACTTTTTAAATGCCCAAAATAAAAAAAAATAAAAAATAAGAACAGAGCTTTCTCAGGCTGTTATATTTTATAATATAGTCTAAATGTAAAGTGTAGAGGAGCAACACTATCAACACTTTTCCTTCTTTGATGATGAAGATTTGATGATTTCCTCCTCTTCCATCCTCTTTCTGGACATTAAAACTATTATATCACAGAGAAATGTCTCAACTGTCCGTTTCCTGAGTAAAACTTACTCAAAGATAGAGTCTGAGAAATAAATCGTGTATATTGTGAACTGCGTGTCCCTATACAAGCGCATTCGATTAAAGCTGAAGTGAAGCCCAAAGCGATTCTTAAGTATGTAAAAGTGAATTTCTTTGTCATTTCTGGGTCTATCAATGTAAAATAACGAGTGCGTGAAAGATAAAACTCTCCTCTGTTAGAATATTTCAGCTCTAAGTCCCTGTGGAGCTGTTTTCTTGCTGCATCTGAGGAGGACGCTGCGAGAACTGTTTTCCTGCACGTACGGATTTAGCATTTTCCTAATTCTGGCGCTTTTTGAGTTTCGATGACGTTTAAAGTTATGTTGTTATAAAACTGACCATGAGGGACGTGGTGTTAGTATTAAAAGGAAGCTCAGAATCGCAGTATCGCGTCAGCCCTTTCCGTAAACAGACGGACGGACTTCACCTGATTCTTCTGAGGGGGGGTTGGGCGCAGAACCTTCTGGAGCTGAGTCCACGTCTTTGGCTGGACCTGGAGCGGGACTTTCATTTCCTGTGGGCTCATCTCTGTGTGGGGGCTTCTCCTCAGCTAAAGGACAAGAAAAAAACACAGAAATCACATGCAAATACTGTGTAAAGAGGTAAGTGAGGTAAGCACCAACCTTCAGGAAGCTGCACTGTAAACCCTAAGAATTTTCCTCACAAGAAATGATTAGTTGACTTAAAGTTTACTAAACATTATTGAGACATTCTAAAAACATTCGAAGACTCAGTGATGTTTCTTTGGTTCGTGCTCCTGTACTCGGTCCCTGTCAAATAAACTCAATTAAATGTTACTCAGAAAGTTTAAGTATTGCTGCAACTTTATTTAAGACAGCTCCAGGAAGCATCCACTACAACTAAACTAGAACTAAACCTGGGATAAACCAGGACTCAACCAGGATTAAACTAGGACTAAACCAAGGATTAAACCAGGAATAAATCAGGCCTAAACCAGGACTAAACCAGCCTTAAACCAGGACTAAAGCAGGCCTTAAACCAGGACTAAACCAGGACTAAACCAGGATTAAACCAGGACTAAAGCAGGCCTTAAACCAGGACTAAACCAGGATTAAACTGGGAATAAACCGGGAATAAACCAGGACTAAAGCAGGTCCTAAACCAGGATTAAACCAGGAATAAACTAGGTACTAAACCAGTTACTAAACCAGGTACTAAACCAGGACTAACCCGGGACTAGGCCAAGATTAAACCAGGAATACACCAGCACTAAAGCAAGTACTCAACCAGGACTAAACCAGGATTAAACCAGGAATAAACCAGGTACTAAACCAGGCACTAAACTGGGACTAAACCGGGACTAAACCAGGACTAGACCAGGATTAAACCAGAAATAAACCAGGTACTAAACCAGGACTAACCCAGGACTAGGATAAAATTAAACCAGGAATACACCAGGACTAAACCAGGATTAAACCAGGAATAAACTAGATACTAAACCATGTACTAAACCAGGACTAAACCAGGACTAAACCAGGACTAAACCAGGACTAAACCAGGACTAAACCAGGACTAAACCAGGACTAAACCAGAGCATGTGCTTAAGCGCTGGTTTTGGGCGGAGTTTAGGTGTTTAGTCCCACTTCAGCTGCACTTCTTCTTTCCCACCCTGTGTTCTTTCCTTGTTTACACTCGAGGGGCAATTTTAAATGTTTAAATCCAAACCAATCACGGCACAAAGGAGAAAATCAAATCTAACTGCATGATTGCTGGTTTATCCAAAGCCAAAATAAACACCTGAATACGGCCTAAAAATAATGTAAAATCCCAGACGATCAGGGAAATTCCCAAACATCTCACCGCTGTGTTCCTCTGGAGACTGTCCTGAGAGGAGCTCGTACAGGTCGTGGTGTTCGGTTTTCCGAAGGACGTCGAGGAACGTGGAGAACCATCCTTCAGGACCTTTGACGATTCTGCTCAGAAGTTTTAAAGCTTTGTTCCTTGGTTCATTCTCGGCATTGATCTAGAGTGAAAGAAATACATAAAATACAACAATTATTGACTGATCTTTGCACATTTGAAAGAAATTGTACGTTTCAGAGAACTTTTCTAGCAGCATATTTTTATTCCTACTTGAGTGATGATAAAAAAAACTCTTTCTTGAGTAAAGAGTCTGGTATGAGTGAGTTTTATGGTGACAATATGAAATGATCTGAACGTTTGTGTTTCTTGCAGCTCCTTCAGATTTAATTCAGTTTTCCTCATTTTTGTGTTTATCTTTTGAATTATTTCATGTTTTGTCCTTCAAATTACATTCACATAAAATTATTTGGTTAATTTATTTATGAAGTGCCAGTTACTTTTACTCGAGTAGCAGTACTGAAGGTAAGAAAACCTTGAGCTTTCCCACAATGGAGAAATTCCAGTGTTGCAATGTTCAATTCAAGAACAGGAAGAGGACAGAAATGGCACTAAAAAAAAATACTTTCACCTTTTTACTCTTACTTCAGTAGGTCCTGGACAAGTAAGCGAATATTACTCTTACTTGAGTACATTTGTGGCTTTTCTACCCACCGTTGGTGATACTAGTTGAAGATGTCACAAACCAGGAATAAATTAGGAATAAACCAGGACTAAACCAGGATTAAACCAGGAATAAACCAGATGCTAAACTGGGACTGAACCCGGACTAAACCAGGGCTAAACCAGCACTAAACTGAGACTAAACCAGGACTAAACCAGGTACTAAACCAGGTAGTAAACCAGGACTAGACCAGGATTAAACCAGGAATAAATTAGGAATAAACGAGGACTAAACCAGAACTAAACCAGGATTAAACCAGATACTAAACTGGGACTGAACCAGGATTGAACCAGGAATAAACCAGGTACTAAACTGGGACTGAACCAGGACTAAACCAGGACCAGGACCTTTGGTGATACTGGTTGAAGATTTCACTCTGAGAAATTAAATCCAGGATGATTCTAAGTGTTTTGATCTTTTGTAAAGTTCTTGGACACATAAGAGACAATGGACTTTGCGGCTAATATAAATAACTCCAGTGGCCACACACGGTCTGTAAACAGTGCGCGTGACTATTACATACACAACACGCGTGCGCCATCTTCTGCTGAGCGACTGCAATTACAACCTGAATGTAAACAACAGCTCTCCTCACATGAAAGATCCCTCCTGGACATATTAAAAGAGAAAGATGTACTTACGATGTCCTTGTCCGCGTCCGTAATCAGTTTAGCAGCGTAACACTCCACGCACACGGTGGCCGCGTCCATTTTGTCCAGCAGAGTGGGGTAAAGCAGCGTGATGAGCTCGACGCCTTCATCATTGTCCGCCTCCTCTTTCTCACTGGGGGGCAGACCCTCCGCGTACTGAGCCGCTCTTTCGCACCCCCCGTGCCACAGCGCGTCAATGAACATACGGTACCAGCCCGGGCCGTGCGCCGCCTTCAGAACCTCGGAAATCAGCCTGTCCGCAGCCGCAAGTTCTCCATTCTGGTGCTGAATCCGGTCCTTTTGCTCCGGAGTTAGAAAGTTAATAAGATGGATAACCTGTTCTACTTTGATGAGTTGTCTTAGCCGCGGTCTAAACGTTTCGATGTTACGTTTCCTCACCTCGTCCGTGTTTGCGTCCATGTTTTACGCAGTTGGATCAGGGCGCACGAGTGAACGCGGTGTGGTCTTGAGGTCGGGACCCAAATGACTTGAAGAGCAGAAAACACCCTCTATATCTCGCTGCCAGAGCTGCGTTTTCGTTTTCCACGACACCCTTCAACTTTCGGTTTCGAGTCTGGGAAATAGAGACGTTATCACCTCCCCGGCCGCTAGATGGTGCTGTTCTAACATAACGTTTGCGGAACCGTTCTGCAAACAATATATCCTATTTTACAAACACGTTTGGAACAAAAGTAGATAAATCAGTGCAAAAGAAGATTAATCAGTGTCCAGTGATGCAGATATAAACGAAATACAGAATTCACCTTTGTCTTGGTCACACTTAAATGCCCTGTTTTACACAAAATTGACTCTTGTGAGCTTTAAACCGTGTTAAAATGGTGTTACCTCATCAAAAACACACCTGGAGCTGTTTTGTTTCATTCGCATATGTTAGAATAATCCTTTATTATTAGTCTATTTACATTTCCAAAGCCCCAAAATGCTCTGTTACACCTTGTGATGTGTCGAGGTACTTTTCAGCTACACTTTAACTTTCTTTTTCTTAGTATCGTGCAGGATAATCCAGATAATACCTCAAAAATGCACATACAGTAGCTTCAGTACTCTTAATTTTACCTTCACTCTCATTTTATCCTCCCTAAATGTGAAGAAGCAGCAGCAATGACTTCAATCACCCAAGTGGTACTTACCCACATAGCAATACAAAACCCGCATTACATCAGTGTCTTGACCAAACTCTCTTATTTAAAGGTCCTATATTAAGCTAAATTGACTCTCACTTGCATCACAAACCAGGAAAACATTTGGAAACATGCGACGGCAACTTCCAGCAGCTCTGTTTGTGGTAGTAAGTCTGATAAAATCTAAGAAAAATGAGAAAATGGTCCAGTTTTCTTCATCTAAATGTCACTGTAGCGTTCTGTTATGTTCAGCTCATCGACGATTACAGCCGTACCTCAGTTTTGATCATTTCCTCACTGACGCACGACTCCGAGCGCACTGGGTTCATGCGATTAGAAGAGACGAAGACGCCGAATTCGAGATGATTCCACACAGCACATACGTCTGCAGTCTTTATTTTACCAACGATCACAATTACTTCAGTGGGTTTTATCACAGTCGGTCGAGCCCAGAGTCGGGAACTACAGCGGAAGTCGTCATCGCATCTTTCCAGACGTCTTCCTGGTTTGTGACGTGAGCGTGAATAAAAGCCTATTGACTCTTGTGAGCTTTTAGCCATGTTTTAATGCTGTCACCTCCTCAAAAACATACTACCCGGAGCTGTGTTTCGTTTCATTCACACATTAATCCTTTATTATTAGTCTGTCAACATCTCCCAACACCTGAATCCACCTTCAGTTTTCAAGGTAACAGCTCCTTTTACCTTTCGTTCAGTGGAGATCGTCAATTCCCATTACAGAATCATCCAAATGACTCTGGTAAAGGTGTGCGGAGTTTAAAAACATAGCGGAGCACTTCCTGTATTACCACACGACATCACGAGGTGGATGTGGGATGAGTGTTTTCGGTCTAAATATGCAGAGCTTGTGTGTTAAACGTGCGCGAATGAAACAAAACACAACCCCGGGTCTGTTTGCGATGAGGAAACAACATTATAACTTTAACGTTCTACTTTTAACACTTACTTTTTACAATTTACAAGACAACAAACAAACAATGGGCGTCACACGGGGGTAAACGTGTCTTCATTTATTGCTCCAACAGCATCAGAACAAACATTATATACTACTGTTACTGTTAAGAGGTTCTCCAGTCTGTTCCCAAAACTAGAAAAAATACAAGTTCATTCTGGCATTCTCAAGTTAAACCTTAAACCTTTGTTCACTGTACAGTACCAGGTGCTGCTCTGTTCTTATGACGCACGGAGGTGGAAAGGGACTAATTATGAATACTCACGATGTTGTAATAGAGGAATTCTTTGGGCAGTTTTACTTTTTGGAGTGTTTTTTTTTCTGGCTGCCTTTAAAATCAAATCATCTCAATCATTCTAATCCACAACGGGGCTGTTTCTGATTGGTTAAAGCGCAGAGAATAAGTCGAAATGCTGTTTCAAATGAGTGGTTTTCAGATTCTGCAATGGGATGATGTTATATTTCCAGAAGAGCGGGTAAAAAGACGGTTTTTCCTACGGATTAAACTGCGCTTTGCCGTGAAATACTGGAAAGGAACATTCCCAGATACAGTATGGAACATGGTTGTTTCATATTGCAGCAAAAATCTGCGGTTGAACATTAATTTTAGCAGCCCACCATCTGTATTATATATAATTTTGTCCTATTCACATTATTTTCAGACTCTATCGTTATTCAGGTTGTATTATTTTGTATGGGGTCGATCTTTACAGCAAATGAGTTCAATAAACACCGTAAAGCCGTTTTAAAGCCGTTTTGCTGCACAGTTTGGACATTTTACACAAACGAACCGACTTTATGTCAGACTAAAGACGCAAAATGTTTCCCAACTTGTCCATTGAAATGAATGGGATCCCTGATTAACCGAGAGCGGCACCACAAAAAAGCTCGATTTAGGAGCGTTTAGAGACAAAAGTGGGCGGAATAAGGTGGATTGTGACAAAAATCTGCAGTTAAACAGCATTAATTTGAACAGTTCCCCATCTGTATTAAATAATATTGGCCTATAGAGTGTAGTGATGTAACCTGAAACAGCAATAGAGCTGAACAATTTCGGGAAAATGTTGAATTGAAGTATCACTGACAAGAATCCCGTGTATTTCAGATCACGGATACGACGAGATATTTCTTTAAAAAGACAGAGTATTTTGTTATTAGGGGAATATTTTGCTATTTAAACTTTAAAACTTAGTTCGTTTTTTACCTGTATTTTTAAAAACTCTTTTTTTACAGGATCCGTGCTCATGCTTTTACACTTTTATAGCTTTAATCTGCAAAAGTTTCATTGTCTCATGTTACGATTGGTGAGTTTATCGTTGCTCGGGCTGTTTTATGCTAAAATAAAATAAATAAAATAAAAAAAAAGCAACTTGATAAATGCGCCAACTCAAATTCCTGTTAGGATTCAACTGTGACACATTGTGCAGCCCGTTTAAAACCACTTAATTCATCTTTAAACGGATTCATTTCTCAAGTTTTACTAATAAGTAATTACTTATAGTCGAGTGGATTTTAGCTACGTACCAGTACTTTTACTTGTACCAGTACTTTTACTTGTACCAGTACTTTTACTTGTACCAGTACTTTTACTTGTACCAGTACTTTTACTTGAGCACAAATGATCAGTTCTCTTTCCACCACCGGAGACGTGTTAGTGAAAGTGTAGGTTAGTCATAATAAATAAAACATTGCATTTGAAAGTTTTGTATAGGCACAAAACCGTCTCGTAGGCTTCTTATGTACAGTTTTATATTCTTTTTCACAAAGTCTCTACCAATAATAATAATTACACCCTATAAAATTAAGCTGACATCTTTTCATATAGTGTGCTACTTTGGGCTCAAAAGCAGTGCAAAATAGAAGTCGTAACATACAAAAGACATGCACTGATCGGTTGTAACATCGTACTTGCACTCGCGTCGACACTTTGCAGTGACGTCGCGCCGGGGGTGTTCCGCGTGCACGTCTACGGCGGAATGTTCAGCGGGTACGGCGGAGTCGCAGCGAATGGCGGCATTAGCAAACGCTGAGGAAAAAGATTTAAGATCGCCAGAAAACTCAAAGAAAAAATACAAAAGCGAGCAAAAATAACACGTTTTCAGGAGCTTGGGATCAATACGAGCGTTTACGGTCGTGTTTAGGAGCGACGTAATGTAAATCCAAATCTCTCGGTACGATATATTCACGATACTTATCTCACGGTGCGATATTTATTACGATATTTTGTAGAGGCTAACACAATTATCACTGTGCCACTTTTCTGTTATAATCCAAATAATCAAGAATCAAATGTGTTCAATAACATATTTCATCATGTATATTGGACCGAGACAGAGCAAAGGATCATGGGATATGTAGTTTTCAAAGATATGTAGTTTTCAAAGATATGGATCATGGGATATGTAGTTTTCAAAGATATGGATCATGGGATATGTAGTTTGCAAAGGATCATGGGATATGTAGTTTTCGTGAATTTTAGCTTAGCTGTTGCACCATAACAACGAATTTAAGCAAAATAACTTGTAATTCGATATATTGTGATGGTCCACGATATTATTCTGAGACTTTTGACAATATGATATCACGATATTTCAGTTATTGTTACATCCTATACTATTTATGTGTTTGATTTTCAGCAAAAAGGTGAGAAACTAAGTGAAAAACTGTTATTTTACGTGCGGGAGACTTGCTTAACAGCGCAAACATGTTGTAATTCCAACGAAATCAGCTCTTTCTGGTCAGACTGCGTTAGAATAAAGCTCAGATTGACGTCTAATAGAGCGTCAGACAGAGCAGTGCCTCCGGTTAGCGTCACACCCCCAGGGAAAGTAGCTGCAAAGTATCGACTGTGACAAGCAGGTAGGATGTGTCCCATTGGCTTATTGAAATTCAGTAGGTGCGCATCAGTGAGCACAGTAATAATGCACGTAGTTTGTAGAAGAAAGTAACAGCAGTAGTACTTGTAGTAGTTGAAGTAGTAGTAGTAGTAGTAGTAGTAGTAGTAGTGTGTATTGCAGTGCAGTGTCCATAACCCCTGAGTCACGCGTCAGAGAAGACAGGCAAACATACAAATGATAAAATCTGCTTCAAACATCTCGTCATTAAAAAGTGGCAGGAAATATATATAATACACTTTAAATACGTGGACCTTGTATTGGCTTAGCATTCTAATAAACAAAAAAGCAAAGACAACATGGATCTGGACTACAACTCATGGAAATACACTTTAAAGAGGGGGTATTATACTTCTGTGGGGCATTAACTGCGCACACGTCACATATTTAGTTTGCCCTGTTATGTTTTATTGGTTTGAAAATGCTAAAACCACCAAAAAACTGAATTCAAATGTTTAGTTTCAGTTTCGTTTTTGATGCTTTGACACATATTAAACCTCGTCGGGCCGGTTTTTGATGAGGAAACATTATAACATGGAGGAAAGTGCCAGATTTTGCGTAATACCCCCTCTTTAAGGTTTGACTGAATTCATGTTTTCATAGTCGTATCCCAAATGTATGAACTTGGATTGTAAATTCCACTACATTTTGATAATTATTGTGGTCCAATTGCATCCATAAGGAGTTTAAGCAGTTATAATATTTGGGATTCCATGAAAATACACTTGTTTTTCCCCAAATCCGTCTTATTTAGTATTTAGTTTAGCTGCATTTCTGCCTGAAAGACCAAAGTCGTCTCACAATCATACGGACGTACAGTATTTATACAGGGATTGAACCACCAACTTCCTGGTCAGTGGGCAAACGTGTCTTGGAAAGTTATTTTATCCATTAATTACATTTATAAATTGCACAATTCTCAGTTGCAGCAAAGGTTATAGTAAATATCTCGTTAAATTCATCATCATTCATGTTTTTTTTTGTATAAATAGGGCAAATGTGTGTGTTTTTTTCCCTAATCTATAGAACGTATAGAAAATAGTCATAGCTTATTCAGTGTGTGGTATTTTAAAGCTGCAAAACGTAACATTTCTAGTGGGGGTTCACTGCTTGTTTGTCTCCATGGAAATGCTATTGCTTTGCCTGAAACACTAAATTGATCTTTTCTATTCTGGACTAAAGCAAATAAATAAATAAATAAATAAATAAATAAATAAATGAATAAATAAATAAAGCAGAGCAGATGACACCTCCAGGCCAAATTACAGATCAGATCTGTGGAAAGGCGAGCCCACTCCCAGTGAAAAAGCATGTTTTTCGATGTTATTTTTGGCAGTGAAAACACCTGTAGCTGAAAAAAATGTAAGAAGGTCAATTAAAAGCCATAATGAGGAACACTCCGGGCAAAGTCATATCATCTCCATGGAGACAAGTAGCTGGCTGACCCTCCATTAGAACAGTTGCATCTTTAAATAACTTTGAGGCTTTACTTTTTGATATCAAGGTCCATAATGTTTTATAACAGGACTGAGGAGACCCGTTAGAACAGGATTTTTGGACATTACGGTGAGATTTGTGTTAGGGCATCTGACGTAGAAAGCGAGACGAACCCTGCACACTCATGCGAAAACCGTCTTTAATAAATGACAACGTTTCGATCAGTGGATCTTGGTCAGGTCGTGCTTCTCTCTGAGTGCCACTCCCATATAAACTCTGCTCACTGATTTGGTTACGTAGGAAAAACATCTTGAGCGCGAAAGACTCGAATATCTGAACATAGGAACAACTTTAGAAATGAGGCCTAAGGAACCCTGTAGCTGCCATAGACTGTAGATATGGACAGAGCTAACCCGTTAGCCGCCGTGTACCAAACAGGAAGTGCTCCAGGAGGCTCTTGCGGCTCCTTCTCTCCCTTTTCCCCATTGACTTACACTGAGATCTTATCGTCCCTCTCTTTGTACCTGCTGCCGCTGTGGCCTCGTCATTTTGGTCTTAAAATGTTCGTATGAACCTGCGACACAGGAGCCTGAATTTTTCATTTAGCTGTTTTGTTCCTAAATCAAGATATGAACATAAATAACGGACCAATCCGACACCTTCATTCCCCGAGGTCGCTGCTGCCGAGAGCTAGCAACAGGTTTGATTGAGCTAGTTGTTGCTCGTACACAGAACATACAAAATAAATCAATGACGTAAACTTACTATTGAAAGTTTGATGATAAAAGGTAAAAGTTTCCTTATTATTCTCAAGAATCACCAAAATACAGCAATGAGAAGGGCGGCCTCTCCCCGCTGGGTCGGGCGGGCACGTTTAACGACCTCAATCATGATTGGCTCTTGTGGTTGCTATGATACTCGCCTCGTTTGAGCGACGCCGACGCTGTGGAGACGTCACACTCACTTAATCCACTCATAAATACGGACTATGGTCGCTGCCCATTTTAAAGAAGCCCATCTCCTCACTTAAATATCCCGGGACAGAGCAGGTGAAGCTCCCAAGAAGAGCAGGAGATATTAACAGGCTGCTCCTACACAGAGAGAGAGTTTTTGTATTTATTCCTTAAAAACGCTGGCCCCTAGTGGCTGTAACAGGAAGATGAAATTAAACACTTTTTATAATGTTTTCTAATGTAATTTCCTTACCCGATGATGACATATGATTAATGGACTTGGGTAATGGCTCATGTTATATGATGAACAGTGTATATTGTGTTTTATGTCGTGTTGTGGACCTCTCCTGTGGCTCATTTTTGGATCAGTGGGCAGAGTTTACATGGGAGTGACACGCAGAGAGAAGCATGACCTGAAGATCCACTAATCGAAACGATGTCATTTATTAAAAGCGGTTTAGTGTGCAGCTTGGTCTTGTTTTCACTGTAGCAGCCCTGCACCAGTCATGTGCGTGTACCTGTACCTTTTAGGGCATCTGATGTAGAAGATTCTAGATGGATTTACACAGATTAACACTTAACGAGTCCTCCAGACATCTCCAGTGTCACGTCTCTACTGTTACAATATGTAACCGACTCTAATATACTGAAAACTGCAGTACTTATTATTATTCCATCACTGCAGTAAACAGTATGATATTCACATGCATGAGTATTAAAAAAAAAACTTACTTACTAATTTACCAAGCAAAAGAACCATACAAATGTCTGTGCCAGCATGCCGATTCAAAGTCTATGCTTAGTAACGCCGCCCGGGTTTGAGTCGCTATGGGCCAGGGCTGTCTGAGTCTGGTCCGTGGGGGTGCGGGGGGGCGTCGGTGTGGGGCGAGGAGGAGGAGGAGGGGAGGATGAAGGCTGGGTGCGTATGGGGCATAGGGTGTAGCTGCGGTGACTCCGGATGTTGCTCGGTAAAGTCCTGTCCCAGCAGGGCGGTAAGGCTGTCCCCTGACGCTCGGGCCAAACTCAAGTCTTTGGGTTCTTCTGGTGGTTCCGCTTTGTGAGACGGGCCCTGAAACGAGAGAGAGAGAGAGAGAGAGGGGTTTAGGTTATAGAAAATGCAAATGTTAAAGGTGCATTGCGTAACTTTTCTGGTGGAGGGTCCGTCAAATGGTTTTCTTCACGGAGATGCTATTACTTTGTCTGGAATGTTTCACACTATGATATTATATGTTTCTATCTTCATGGAGGCCAAAGCAGACCAGGTTGCAGGTCAGATCTGCGGAGGGGCGACTCCGCTCACAGTCAGAATGCCTTTTTTTCTAGATAATTCTAGCTATAAAACTACTACTGTGATTGATTAAATGTATTTGTTTCTAGCTATAAAACTACTGTGACTGAATAAATGTATTTATTTCTAGCTATGAAACTATATAGAGGTAGTTTTGTTCCTTTTTTATTCAAACAAAGAAAAAAAAATCCAAACAAAATATACAGCTTTGAAAACAAAAAAACATGTTTACATTTTTAAGCTGGAAAAATATTTGATTGAGTTTTGATTTTCTTTCATTTTAAATGTGAAATCTTTGATTTCGGGCCAAAGTTTTGTTTGCAAGTCGAAAAGTTTTGAACCTCAAAATCTTTTGCAAACCAACAACGTTTGCTTGCAAGTTCAAATGAACGCGATGGGCGGGATCTTAAAGAGGAGAAAGGGTGGATTTCTATTGGTAGCTTGCCTCTGATTGACAGTTGGGCTGGTGCCTGCCAGGCCCTCCCACCAACTCTTCTACTGCCTATCTGCCAAGTTACCCCGCCCCTGAAGACGGTGTGTGAATGGGAAGAAGTCCGTTGGTGGGAAATTGGAAGGTAAGTCGCTATAATGAAATAGTTTAAAATTCTAAACAGCAAGACCATACGTTGTATTGTAAAGATATTTGAATATAAATGTTTCCCTTGTCAGTGATACCTAGAATGCAGTGGTGCACTGTTTTGCACAAGCAAGCCGGTGCACCAATTTACCTCATTTACTGGGCTAATAGTAGAGACGTTACCTAGCTAGCTACCTAGAGAACCCCAGCACGGTTAAACTTAGACCTTGTTGTGTAAGAGCTTCAGCTATTTTGATTTGGTACAGAAATTACTAAAACCCGCTCAGTTAAGAGCGAGCTAGGCCTCTTACATGCTACCCAGCTAACACGGTTACGTTGTCACAACATTGCAGATTAGTGAATTCATGACCACACATACGTTGTAGCTACGGTACCTCCTGACGTGGTAGTAACATTGCAAGTGAAGGAGGTAAATACGTACCCTTGACGTAACTTGCTCCAGTTAAGAGCGAGCTGGGCCTCTTACATGCTAGGATTTATAAAACATGGCTTTTGGGTATTGCTTTCAATGGGTAGAATCTGCTCTGGTTGCTGCATCTTAACCTCACAGACAGAAAGGAAAGCGACAACTGAGTGACAAGGCTTGTTGTGCTTTCAGCGTTACTACCACATCAGGAGGTACCATAGCTACAACGTATGTGTGGTCATGAATTCACTAATCTGCAATGTTGTGACAACGTAACCGTGTTAGCTGGGTAGCATGTAAGAGGCCTAGCTCGCTCTTAACTGAGCGGGTTTTAGTAATTTCTGTACCAAATCAAAATAGCTGAAGCTCTTACACAACAAGGTCTAAGTTTAACCGTGCTGGGGTTCTCTAGGTAGCTAGCTAGGTAACGTCTCTAGTATTAGCCCAGTAAATGAGGTAAATTGGTGCACCGGCTTGCTTGTGCAAAACAGTGCACCACTGCATTCTAGGTATCACTGACAAGGGAAACATTTATATTCAAATATCTTTACAATACAACGTATGGTCTTGCTGTTTAGAATTTTAAACTATTTCATTATAGCGACTTACCTTCCAATTTCCCACCAACGGACTTCTTCCCATTCACACACCGTCTTCAGGGGGCGGGGTAACTTGGTAGATAGGCAGTAGAAGAGTTGGTGGGAGGGCCTGGCAGGCACCAGCCCAACTGTCAATCAGAGGCAAGCTACCAATAGAAATCCACCCTTTCTCCTCTTTAAGATCCCGCCCATCGCGTTCATTTGAACTTGCAAGCAAACGTTCTTGGTTTGCAAAAGATTTTGAGGTTCAAAACTTTTCGACTTGCAAACAAAACTTTGGCCCGCAATCAAAGATTTCACATTTAAAATGAAAGAAAATCAGAACTCAATCAAATATTTTTCCAGCTTAAAAATGTAAACATGTTTTTTTTTTGTTTTCAAAGCTGTATATTTTGTTTGGATTTTTTTTCTTTGTTTGAATAAAAAAGGAACAAAACTACCCATTGCGTTCATTTGAACTTGCAAGCAAACGCTCTTGGTTTGCAAAAGATTTTGAGGTTCAAAACTTTTCAACTTGCAAACAAAACTTTGGCCCGCAATCAAAGATTTCACATTTAAAATGAAAGAAAATCAAAACTCAATCAAATATTTTTCCATCTTAAAAATGTAAACATGTTTTTTTTTGTTTTCAAAGCTGTATATTTTGTTTGGATTTTTTTTCTTTGTTTGAATAAAAAAGGAACAAAACTACCCCCATAAAACTACTGTGACTGAATAAATGTGAGGTAGACCTGTTTAAAATATCCATAGAAACAAGCAGGTGACAGACCCTCAACCAAAAAGTTACATAGTGCAGATTTGCATCTCTGCTGATGTTTATACAGAACATTTATATAGAACAAAATATAATAGATAGTTTTGGTTCTGAATCCATTTCTTTGACAAAACCTCTCGGTCAACTGCCTGAGCTGCCGGTCAGTTCCACATTCAGTTTGAAGAGAAGAGTCTGACTTGAGACGCTCCTGCCACAGCTGCTAAAGCCGGACGAACACTGTGCAATATTTCTGATGGTTTCACTCAGCCCCCGGTTCAAAGTGTACGACAAACAGTAAGAGAATGCTCCACATACAACTCATTTAAAGTCCAGTTAAAAAGCTGGCTCTGGTCGAATCAGAAATGCACACACTTGTAATGTAATATATAAGTTGTAATGTATATATTGAATGAATCTGTAAATGGCCTCGATATCTGTATGGATATGTGTGAGTCCTGGTGCACTTATGATGATGACAGGTATGCAGGTGTGTGTATAATGTATGTATTGTAATGTAGTATATCAAATTAATCTTTGTATGGCCCCGAAATCTGTATGTATGAGGATATGTGTGAGCGCTGGTGCACTTATGGTAATAATGGGCAGGCAGGTGTATATATACTAGAAGGGTTTTTAGCTATTTTATTGTAGTGTATAGTGGATTAGTGTTTACTGTGTTGTACGTTATTTTCCTATTTACCTATTAACCCTTGGGACAACGGATGGAAATGAGCATTTTCTGCTAAAATCCGGTATGTTTACATTGATGCTATATATGCTTGTCTGTTCATTAACGTGCATTGTCCCGTTTAAATAAATAAATAAATAAATAAATAAAATCTCAGGGTTTAAAAGTTCACAGTTCATGATTCATGTTCTCACACTGTACGAACGACTTCAACAGTGCGAAACCTTCACGAGAAGCGACTGGATTTCAAACAAGTTTGATATTCTTATGACCTGCGATTGATCGGGAGCTGGTCATGAGGCATTAACCGGTTCTTGTTACCCCATGTTTACTACAAGAAGTACGACACACGATTAAGCCAAACCTCGGCCCGATCCCGATCCCAACAGTCGCACGAGTGAAAAATCGTCTCAAAAAGCGCCAAAAATCGCACAGTGTACGCCCGGATAATTTGTATCATGTGTCAAACGCAGAAGACGTCTCCTCTCGGAAATTCTTGTATCATTCAGAACAAAGTAGGTAACTTCTTTTACTTGAGATAAATAAGAGTTTGGTGCTTCTATTGTTAAAGTACAAAAGTGATTCACAGTTGTATTTTCCCCCTTTTTTACGTGTAAGCCGTAAAGGTTTGTTTTGACATGAACTTTAATCACACTCTCTGGATTCGTAGACAGCTTACGGCTCCAAGACCCGCTCGTCTTTGTCAAATCTTATCAAACTGTGTGATTCTGGCTGGTAAAGGGGGTAGATACTTTTGAAAACATTTGCTATGACTCCAAACTGGAAGGTACACGTGCAGTCTGCTGGTACCTGTGCCCCCGTATGGCTGAACAAGTGGCTGGTGGACAGGGGGGCGGGCCTGAGCTTGGTGCCTGGTTTGTGGTACTCGGGGCTGGCTGTGACCGTGCTGTAGGCGGGGGGTCCTGGGGTGGGCTGTCTCTGGAGCAGCTGCAGGATGGTCTGGATGTCCGTCATCAGCTGAGTCTCCAGACTGGGCAACCAAACACAAAAAAATACAGCGTTAGAAAGGGCTATGGCTAGGGCTATGTGAGGTATAGTATTCATGACTTTAACTTGAAATTTTAATCATGTTTTTATTATTTTGTTTACGCTCCAAAATCAGATATGAAGTAGTCTAGTTTAGTGATCAAGTTTAAGCAGTTTTGTTGAGGGTGTAATCTTCTGAAACGAAAAATGCAACTTATTCTAACTGAATTAAACACATTTTTAAAGTTCATACATTTCCGTCAGACTTGTTGCATTATTTTTTTATTTAATTAGTTTCACTGCAAAGCCACTATCTGTTATGGTCATGTCGACAATAGCCGCGCTGCAAATTCGTCCTTTAAAAATTGTTCACTCCCCGTCGTCACCAGCAGGGGGCACGGAAAACACGTTTGAAATAAATATTCAGTCGAATTAGTTGTGAATTAGCCACGGCTCTAAACACTGTGATACAAGCATCAGATTATTTTGACACAATGATCTATGTTTATTGTATCTGTCAAATAAACAATAAATAAAATAATCAATAAAAAAATATATATAAATAGGAAATACTACAGCCAGAAGTCCCAAGTTGTTTTAAATCTGAAATAAATAAATAAATAAATAAAATAAAAATAACAATAATAATAATAATTTTTAAAAATCCTTTTATAGTTAGGATACATAAAAAAATGATTATTTTCTGGTAAGTAAACTCTAGAACACTTATAATAATAATACTAATACATTTTATTTATTATAGCGTCTTTCTGGACTCTCGACAACTTAAATAAGTTAAATAATATTAAAACATACTTATTTAATTAACTTGTACTTTAACTTACTTGATTGCACTTAATTCACTTAAACAACACTTTGCCCATAGACAATAAGTACATCTGTATTGATTTTATATTTTAATACATTTTCAAACTAACCAAATGTTTAGTTTAAATCCAAATTACTCTTATTAGTTATAGTTATTTCCAGCTAAACCTCCAGTATAATGAAAACGATTAAAGTCAAGCCCACAGTCAACACATTGTGTATTAACGCAGTTAATACACAAACGTACACCACCGCCACTGCCCACCAGATGGCGCTGCTCCTCCACGGGCCCCGCAGGGTCCCTGTGCAGAGCGCCAGCCCAAACACGGGTCCTTGGTGGAGCGATAATTGTCTTGGTGTGGGAGGTGTGAATTCTTGTCCTATTGTGGAAATGGCTGCCTCACGCTCGTGTGGTCAATCTAATTATGATCTCTTCTATATTTAGAGCCGTGCAAAAATGGGTTCTGCTGAATAACATTTAAGAGCTGTGTAATCCATTAGGAAACACGGGGCAGTTGGCTCGTCTCATCATGCGCCGGAGAATTACTGGCTACAAATCATATGGCACAAATGTATGGGGAAGTGTATATATATATATATATATATTATATATATATATATATAGAGGCCTATTATTTGAGCTGGCAAATACTGTCTGGTAATTGCTATCCTGCAGTTTTCTGGGGGAAATAGATTTGCCAGTGACATTACAGTTTAAAAAGTTTTTAATTTAGAGCTTTCTACCGTGTTATAAAGCAGTTCGCATGTCATCCGTGCAGGTTTGAGCGATTTAGTGATCTCTCCCGCGCGCTATTCGAACCCTCCTTACAGTAAGCGGTGCGATCGTGTCCAGTGTTGCATAATTATCCAAAAAAAAAAAAAAAAACACACACAAAAAGTTCACAAACCTGAGGCCGTACGCAGTAGTTTCATTAGCAGAGTGTGAGATGATCGTAATGTGGTGGCGCTCCGAAGGGGGAGTGACTTAGCGCTGAGAGTGAGTGAACGGCGAACTCAAAAACGTGAAAAAAGTGAAAGCGAAACGTGTTAAATATGATGTTTCTACACTGTTTTCTGCAAATATAGCATTTTCAAAACAATAAAAGGTAACACGATGATCTAAATATGTGTTAGCAGTTAAAACATAGCAACGTGATAACCTCCTCTTTAAGGCGGAAGGTTCAATTCCAGCTCCTTGCCTACGTATGAAAGTCGTTCAGGCACTTGGCAAATATCAGCAGCCACTCCTCTGTCAGTCTGCCCCAGGTCAGCGATGGCTCTCACCTCCAAACCAACTTATTATTTCGCACAAACTTAAAAAGCAATTCTGAGTGCTATACTGAACTAACACGTTAAAACAGTGTGATTCTGAATCTGACGAGCTCTAATTAATCCTGATAATTATCAACATGTCCTGACAGTATCTCTCTGTAAAGATCGCAAACCCATACCTCAAAATCTTACCTTTTGCAATGCCCTGGCCTCATTTCATTTCATTTTTAAAGGTTCACTGTGTCACTTTTCTGGTTGAGGGTTTGATACCGACCTGGAATGTGCCACAGTAAAGTAATATAAAACAATCTTGCATTTATTACATTATTTTAATTGTAAAAATACCTTGAAACACATACATTGTTAGTGTGAATGAGCTTGACTCTCCACAGATCTGACCGATACATTGACTTGGCGTCACCTGCATGTCTCCATGGAGATAAATATGTTTCATGACATACTGTGGAACATTCCAGACAAAGCGATCCATGGGTTTGAAAGATTAGGACGGTTTCATAGCCATTTAAAACTGTTTAAAAGTCTCCAAAATGTTCTGTATTAATATTTTGCAGTGGGGGTGTACTGCATGTTTGTCTGTGGTGGTTGCTCAGCAGTTACCATGGTAACACGATGCACACAATAGCAGTAAAAGTGCCTGATAAGTTCTAAGATCTAAGTCTGAAACCAGCTTTAAACCACACATTTTAGAGGTTTGTAGTAATTACGAGTGTTCAGGGACCAATTTAGTGACTAACTGAAAAACTAGGCTAATGCTAGCTAGCTTGTGACTGTAATATATTTAATTTAATAGAGACTAATTAAACATTCAAAATCTGCTCATCTGTTGTAGTTGTGTTATTGTAACTGGATTAAAACAAAACTCTAAAAAAGTGGAGCTTGAGTAACAAAGAGCAGTGCCTCCAGTTAGCGTCAGGGAACGCTGAGTATCAATAAGAGGAGTTTCCATGGAGACAATCAGATGGCAGACCCTTAATCAGAAAAGTTACACAGAGCATATTTAAAGGTGCATTGTGTAACTTTTCCGGTGGAGGGTCCGTCAAACGCTTTTCTCCATCGATGTGTTATTGCTTTGTCTGGAATGTCCCACAGTACGGCATTAAACCTTTAGATCGTCATGGAGACCAAACCAGACCAAGTTACAAGTCAGATCTGTGGAGAGGCGACCCCAACCACAGTCAGAACGCCTGTTTTTCTAAGTATTTTTGAGCTTTAAAACCACCTGTAATTGAATAAATGTAAAGTAGATCTGTTTAATGTTACACTGTGGAACATTCCAGTTAGAGCAATGCCATCTCCATAGAAACAAGCAGGTGACGGACCCCCAACCAAAAAGTTACACAGTGCACCTTTAACACTATAATCATGTATGTTAAAGGGGGCATTGTGTAACTTTTCCGTCCGTCACCTGCTTGTTTCTATGGAGATGTCATTGCTCTAACTGGAATGTTCCACCGTACGGCATTAAACAGCTCTAGCTCAGATTTATTCAATTACAGGTGGTTTTATAGCTCAAAAATACTTAGAAAAACAGGCATTCTGACTGTGGTTGGGGTCGCCTCTCCACAGATCTGAACTCTAACTTGGTCTGGTTTGGTCTCCATGATGATCTAAAGGTTTAATGCCGTACTGTGGGACATTCCAGACAAAGCAATAACTTCTCCATGGAGAAAAGCAGGGAGCGGACCCTTCACCGGAAAACTTGCGCATTGCACTTTTTGTAAATATAGACAAAAACTATTTTAAATCTACAATATTAAAAACACAATAATGAGCTGCAATAAGTAAATAAGTAAATAAACAGTAGAAGGAAACACTTTAGTCATTAGTTTGCATCTACAGCTCTAGAAAAAATAAGAGACCACCGCATTTTTTTCCTGAAATCAGCGTCTCTACATGTGTGACGGTCGTTCCAACACCTGATCGCCTGAACCAAGCCTTATTTAAGGAGGAAAAGTAGAAAAACCACTGCTGTGTTCATCATTATTATTATTATTCCACCATAATACTGATTTCTGAACTCTCCCTAAGTTCAAACATTAGTATTGTGTTGTTTTAAAATGAAGATGATCTTGTTTTCTTCACATTATTTGAGGTCTGAAAACATTTAATCTTTTTTATTTTGACCATTTGTCATTTTCTGCAGATAAATGCTCTAAATTACAAGATTTTTCTTTGGAATTTGGGAGAAATGTTGTCAGTAGTTTATAGAATGAAACAAAAATGTTCATTTTACTCAAACACAAATCTATAAGTAGTAAAATCAGAGAAACTCATCATTTTTGTGATTTTTCCAGAGCTGTAAAATGAGTCACAGAAGTAGAATTAATTCAACCATGTATGATTTAAATCTTATTACCATCATATTACCAAAAAATAACAAACAAGCAAAAAAGTAGATATGGTAATAAAGTAAAAACAGGCATTCTTCACAGATCTGACCTGTAAACTGGTCTGGTTTGGGCTCCATGAAGATATAAAGGTTTAATACCAAACTGTAAAACATTCCGGACATGGAGAAAAGCATTTGACGGACCCTCCGCCAGAAAAGTTACACAATGCACCTTTAACCCAGTCACTGTTTATTTCATGTGGCCACTCAAACACGCCTCCGTCCAACCGCATCCTGCAAAAACAAGGTCACGCAAAGTGCACCGGAGAAACTGTACAGCGGCGAATGAGCCAGTCCTGAATTCCTGCCGCGATGGAAGCTACCCCCTCTTTTTCTGTACCAACCCCGTCTAAAAATACCACCACCCGTCCTGCGCGCTGCTCCAGGTGCAACAAAACTCAAATACAGACACTCCGGTGGGTCCGTCCAAGCTTTATAATCGGCTTAATTTTGAATGCAGCTTCTGTGCAGTAATTCTGAGTTAATAAGACTCCGAAAATGACAGTAGCTTCCCACATTTGAGTCCAATAAGAATCTGATGCCAGGCCGGTCCTATCCACCTACTCGTTCATAACTGCCAGGAAGAAAACTGCACCTCCAAAACCAAGTGGGATGTGACAACTTAACAAAAAAACGAAGGGCTAATTTAAAAGAGTGCGCGTTAAAACAGACACAGTATTTTTAACAAAGGAGTAAACACACAGGAGGTGCTTCTGGAGATCACCTGGGGTTGCTGCGCCGCGATTGGTCGGTTGCTGTCCTGGTCTGACCTAGCCTAGTTTAATTAGGCGGCGCGCTGGCGACGAAACAGGAAGTCGGTTTGGGGAAAAGGTGTTTCAGGAGGAAAAAAATGCTGGTGACTAACTAGGTCTATAGGGAGAAAGTACAGTCAATATAAAGCCAATTGGAAAATATACTTGGATAGAGAGTGGGGAGGTTATTATTTTAGTTCTATTATTTTTCGCTACTTCTTTTCTTCTTTTGATTGATTTATTTCGGTCACATGCATATTCTGACATTGTTCACATTTACATTTAACTTATACAGAGCGAAAAGGTGTAGGCTGAAGCTTGAACTTATTCCTCTTTGCATCATCTTGGCACCAGTTCATAATTACAACTGTGTTATTATTGTTTGTGAAATGTGGTGCAACACTTCAGATACAGGATTTTTAAAGCATAAAAGAGGCGGTAAAGTCCACAGGAAGTAGAGTCACTGTCGCTAATCTGCAGCTTTACGCTCTGTGGACGTAAACAAATTAGTAACAAATAAATGAGTAACCGTATGGCAAACTAAAGGCCGCTACACACACTAGAGGATTTTTCGGTCTTAAACGATTTTTAAACGTGCGACAAAATGCGCAGACACCACAGACACGAGGAGAAACTTATGAGATGTAAAATCTCTGATCGCAAAGTCTGCAGCGGGATCTGTCTGCGTAAAACAGGCGGCAAAGCTGTGAGCTTCAACTGTTTCCTGTCTACAGTAAAACCACTCACATTGAGAGTCTAAAATGTTCAAAAGATCAGAGCTCTGCACTTCTAGTTTAGATACAAGTCAAAACTGTGTGAAATGTGGTGCAATACTTCTGATACAAGACTTTTAAAGCACAAAGATTGGAGATAAAGTCCACAGGAAGTAGAGTCACTGTCGCTAATCTGCAGCTTTACGCTCTGTGGACGTAAACAAACACATGCGAGGAACAACTTTCGCCTTTTTACCTTTAAAAAACACTTCAAACTGGATTAATAGCGCAGTTTTGTGGACTGATGTCATTATTTGTGAAGGACAATTTCTATGGATAATGTGGGTGAGACGCTGCACTTTAAATTTACCACTTTATGGGAGGTGAATAATAAAGTCTTTATTTTCGCTATATCCTGAGTTTGTTTGTTGCGTCTCTGTGTCCGTCGCTCCTCTGCCCCTGACTCTGTTTTATCGTCTGTTTCCGTCGCGTTGTTGATGTTTGGTGGTTCTGATCTGACACTGACTCCACACATGAGGAGCAGCGGCTTCAAAATCGCACACGGAGACAAAAGGTCGGGTCACTCCTCCCCGAACTCGGGAAGAAGAAATCGCAGCCAAAATCGGGCAAATTCTCCTGTAGTGTGCGAGTTAAACACTTAAACTTCTTTTTAAAGTGGAAGTGAAAGTGGTGCACAGTTTTAAACCTTCTGTACAGTTGTTCCAGAGGTTCACCCTTTTAACAGATACACAAAATGTAATAATGTTTGTTCTGATTTTGTTTTTGTTAAACATGGCCGTACCTCTGAGCTCATATCGGCTGTTTCGGATGTTGAACATGTTCCGTTCATATTTTGCTTTACCTTTAGACATGCAAATTTAAAACAGAAGGAAAAAACAGTATTGTATCATATGACTTTAATTGTGTTGATTGTATGAATGTTGAAATGCCATTTTGTGGTCGACTAAAACCTCCCTGAAGATGTGGGACAGGACTCTACTTTGGCTCTGTTTAAATCCAGGCTCAAAACAGTTCTGCTAATCTGCGCCTCTGACCGAAAGGTTTTCATTCTTTATTCCGCACTCTTCTCTCTCATTCTTGCTTTTAAATTTTGTGACGGATATTTATGTTTTGATGTGTTTGTATTGTGATCTTATAATGCATTTCTTATTCTGTAAAGCACTTTGAATTACTTTGTGTACGAATTGTGCTGTACAAACAAACAAGGAAAACAAAGTGGAGAAGTTTCTGTGTTTCTGTTTGTGGAGTAAGAATGTGGAATAAGTTAAATGTGGAGCTCAAGGAAAGTCCAAATTTACAACAGTTTTTTGAATTATTTATTGTTATTGTTGGTTTGAAAGGATCTAATGTTTGCAGTGGTCAATCAGAACAATATAATTTAAATATGAACGATGACTTAGGTCTGTAAAGTTGCTTAGTTAAGTCCTAATGAAAGACTAACAGTGGGTGAAAAAGGAACTATTTCTAATTTTGGAGAAGGGGTGGGATTTAATACGTTTTTTACTTCTTCCCACTCCTTTTTTTTATCAGAATCAGAATCACTTTTAGGGGAAATTTGCTTCGTCACAGATGCAACCGACCAAGAACATGTAGTTAGAATCAAGTTTTCAAAAATAAGATGAGATAAACACAATAAGATAAAAGATAATATCGTTCTCTCTCAGAAATTATTTACATCAAGCGACATATTTACAATTGTACACATGTGTGAGCAGGGAATTGGATATTACAGTAGTGTGTCAGTGATTTAAAGTACAGAGTTTTAGGCCTGCAGGTTAACAAATTTGATCGTCCTTGTTTACATTTTTTGCTTCTTTGCTTCTTTATTTGAAATTTGCATGTCCGTACGTATAGTTTTGTGTACTATGCTCGAAATGAACCAAACCCACCTACAAATAAACTGGCCTTGCCTAGTGCGAAGAACATTCTGCACTATTTCTACTTCATAAAGTGTTCAAACGTATCAATACAGTGTTATTAGCTCGTCACTGTACACTGGCATCAAAAATCTCATCTTAATCATTGTCAGATTTAACTATGAGGAGTGTGGGCCTCATATAACAAGGTAAAAGAGTTAAAATTAACAAGGCATGAGCTGGATTGACTCTTGAATTTGCCGTGTGTAATTTGAGCTAAAGTTTTTCACTTTTTTTCCTCTAATTAACTGCTGCAACTGTGTAAGAAAAAGAACCTGTTATGTTAAAGGAGCTGTACCTAAAATGTAAAAAACAAAAGAAGTGCATTTTCAAAGTTTTGCAGTGGTCCAAAGTTATTTCTCACTTATGCATTCAGACAATACACCACTATACAGTCAGATGCAGACACTACACCAGACAGCAGGCTTATTTTGAGCTGCTTATACAATATATCTGTACTGGAGCAAGATCACATTTTAAAATTACATCGCAAAAAATATTACTTTTTTGTGAAACTTCATACACTTTTTGAGACAGATAATGTAATTGATCACTTAATACTAGTCAAACTGTAATAATAATAATAATAATAATAATAATAATAATAATAATAATAATAATAATAATAACTAGTACAAGGACTAAATAAGAAAAATCATGACAAATTATTTTTACTTTAGATTGAAAAAAAAAAACTCAATCTCCAACCTTGGTAATGTTTTCAATTTCTTAACATAGGAATTGTCTATTTAATTATGACTAACATTCTGACTAACATAATTTATTACATTTATACCCTTAGTTTTCCCTTTAAATCCATGCGTACATGAATAAATTAATAATAATAATAATAATAATAATAATAATAATAATAATAATAATAATAATAATAATAACTAGCACAAGGACTAAATAAGGAAAATCAGGACTAACATTTTACTTTTTACATTGAAATAAAAAAAAAAAAACCCTCTCCATCTCCAACTTTGGTAATGCTTTCAATTTCTTAAGACAATAATATTGCATTGGCCAATAGCACAGTGTCGTAAATAAATGTGGGACCTGTTCATCTCTCTTATTAAAAATGTAAACATAGTAATTGCATATTTAATTTTAATTTTTACTAACAGAACATCCACATTTAAACCCTTAGATTCGGCTTTAAATCCACGCGCACGTGAATCCCGTTTGTGTTCAAGGTGTTTCCCTGCGTGAAAAGTGCCCAGGCAGCAGTATGGAATCACTGTGCCCTTTGACCTTGTGTGCTAGCATCACGAGTCGCTCCATAAATAGAGCTGTGTTTATAAGGTTAGCATGAGGACAGCCATGACTTATGAGGGCTGGTGAGGTCCCAGTGCCCTTCACCATCAGTGCACTTACAGGTACATCACGGAGCAAGTGTAACGGAGGTGATTTCTGTTCATGCGTTACGTACCAGGTAAAATGTTTGCTTTGTTATGGGAGATTTTGGCTGGTTCAGACTATATATATATGCGTATAATTACTCACACTCCACATTAATACACAGGCAAGGTGCGGAAACTAAAAGTGAACCGCTGAATTTCCGGTTTCTCTGGCGGAAGACCTTAAATGGCCCATATTACTATTATTGTTGAGGCTGAGTTCTTCTCTTAAATGGAAAACACTTGTGATGCCATGTGGTACAGGAAGTGCTCCACTGTGTTTTTGAACTCCTTCATTAGAATCATTTGGATCATTTCAAACCTGGAATTGCCCATGTCTAATGAACTAAAGGTAAAAGGAGCTGTTAATGTGAAAACTACCACTACATGACTTCTAGGGATGTAACGATATCCAAATCTCTGTGTACGATATTTTCACAATACGCATCTCACGGTACGACATTTATTGCAATATTTTGTGGAGGCTCAAAAAACTGTGAATATGCTACTTTTTCCTCTTAAAATGACTTGATAAGACTTATTAAGATTTAATTGTGTTTAGAACAGTTATTTCTTCATGTCGTCTGCACTGAAATGGAGCAAAGGATCATGGTCTATGTAGTTCCCGCTGTTTTTTTTTTTTTTTAGCTATTTCTGCATCATAACTATTCATTTGAGCAAAGAGACTTGTGATTCGATATATTGTGATGGTCCACGATATTACTGTGAGACCTCTGACGATACGATATCACAATATTTTGTTTACTTCCTAATGACATCACAAGGTGAAACGGCATTTTGAGCTTTGGAGATATCGACAGACTAATAATAAAGTGTTACTCAGACGTATGTGAATGAAACAAAACACAACTCCAGGTGTGTTTTTGATGAGAGAACAACATTATAACATGGCTTAAAGCTCACAAGAGTCAATTTTGTGTAATATCGAACCTTTAAACATGCTGCAGACAGTAGTATAACAAGCTGCTTTTTATAGTGCTTAAAAGATAAAAAAAAAAAATCCAACTCTAATTTCATACTAAGGGAAGAGACATACAATTAAAAAGCCAAAGATTGAGTCTGAATTTTGACAAGAGGTTGTAATTTAGTTTTAGAACTCTTCCTTTGACTCCAATTATTTTAATTTTAGCCCAAATAATTGTCAAATAATTCTCCTTTTTATTGTGCTTAAAAAATAATAAAAATTCCAACTCTAGTATGAATCTAAGGGAAGAAATGATGACAGTGATTAAAAAGTCAAAAGAATGAGTCTTCATTTTGACAAGAGGTTTTCATTTAGTTTTTTGACAACAATGAGTTTTAGTTTTCGTCACGATTTTGTCACATTAGTCAAAAAAAAAAAGTCAAATTCTAGTAACGACTGCTTAACTCAACAGGAAAATATATTTGACATCCAGTTTGTTTATGGCTCTGTGATTGAAAAGTGAATATCTTCTCTCAGCCCCTGAAAATATACTTTTAATAGTTCATTTACATAATTTAAGTCATAGTTTCAGTCGTTATTATTACTATGATTCACTTGAGTTGATGAAATGAAGATTTTCTCCTTTAAATGACAAACCTGACTGAGAAGGAATAACAGTAAAGCCCCATCTCAGCAAAGTCCTGCCCTGTATCCTGCATGTGCTCTTGTACTTGGTGTTGTATGTATTCCTGAATAGTACATACCGCAGCATGTATTCGTGTACACAGACTGACTGAGGTGCTCTTGTACTTTGTGTTGTATGTATCCTGTTCAGCACATACCACAACATGCACTGGTGTAGCACAAACCAAATGGCCTGAATCAGGAATATGAAACTAAACACAATGTCATATCGATTACTGATGTAATTTTCTTGCCTAATGATAACATATGATTGATGGAATTGGGTAGTGGCTTATTTTACAGTTGTGCTCATAAGTTTCCATCCCCTGGCAGAATTGATGATTTCTTGGTCCAGAAGCTGCACATGGGACGTACTTGGATATTCAACATGATAATGATCCAAAACACAAAGGCAAGTGGACCTGTCACTGGCTCCAGCAGAATAAAGTGAAGGTTCTGGAGTGTTCGTCTCTTCTGACCTCAGTATCACTGAGCCTCTGGGCAGATTCAAGCTGCAGTTCAGACAAGAGCCCAAGAATTTACAGGAACTGGAGCCTTTTGCCCAGAAGAATGAGCAGCTTTACCATCAGAGGAAATAAAGAGCCTCATCCACAACTATCACAAAAGACTCCAGCTTCACTGGGTCATTTGTGTAGTTTCTGTTTCATTATGATTTAAAAAGAGGAAACACAGTTGTTTGATAATAAACGGCTTCACCCAAACACTAACCATGAGTGAAAGAAAAGTTTTTGTGTTTTCATTCATATTCTCTGAAAGACGGACAACAAATCAATCAAATTCTGTCAGCGTCTGTAAACTTATGAGCACAACTGTATATGATGTTCAGTGTAAATTGACAATTGGCTCTGGTCAAACCAAACTTGCACACATGCCAAACTATGTTTATTGATTCTGTGTATGCACCTTTTTAAGACTAAGTGTCATTTTTTAGTGTTGCACGTTGCCTGTGGAGTGTGGACACTGAGCTGAGTGAATGTGTAAAAGTGACTATGAACTGTATGTTTTATATATGATTGTGCAGTTGGTGAATATGAAAAATTGTATATAGGGTCTAATCACTGTTTAATGTAAATGTCATTGTTGTTACTGATGTATTTTTGACCCTGTGACCCCTGTGACCCTGACCTGTAGCACTACGGATGGAAATGAGCCTTTTGACTACAATCCAGCGTGTTTACATTCATGCATTTTGTCATGACTGTTCATGAACATGTCCCAATCAAATAAACAAATAAATAAATTGTGTTACATATTGTGTTGTGTGGACTCACTTTTGGATTGGGCAAACAGTCAGTGGGCAGAGGGTACATAGGGGAATGGCCCACAGAGAAAACCCTGAGGAGGATCCACTTATTGTTATTCATTAAATGCAGTTTGGGACTAAGCGTGCAGGCTTCGTCTCACTTTCTATGTATTTGTATTTATTTATTAAAGGGCCAATGCACATTAAAAAACAAGATAATGCAAAAGACAAACATGTACTTGTGAATATGCAGGATTGTAGCCATCCCTAGTCCCCCTGCTGAACCATGGTCAGCCTTAAAACATGACAAAATGTACAATACCCGCTCCCACATGCATCTTTCACTCATTCACTAGAAAACACACTCATACAACATTAGTATTCATTCCTGTATACGTGGATTGGTGGAGCAAGTACCAGTTGAGCTGCTCTTGTACTTTGTGTCGTATGTATTCATGTCGGTGTAGCACGTACCGATTGAGATGCTCTTGCAGCTGTCCCAGGCGCTGCTCCACCTCCCCGTAGGTGATTTCGCTGGCCGAGTTCTCGTCCTCTCCTCTCAGCTCCGAGAACTGTGCTGACTCATGCAGGTAGTCTGTGGGCTTCTTGCAGCTCCATTTATCACCGCACGCATCTAGGGAAGAGCCAAAGCAAACGTGCGTCGTCCACATGTGGGCCAAAAACAACGTCATCACTAAACAAAAACGCACCCCGGAAATAGAAGCTAATTAATCTCTACAGGAGGGTGGTGTGGGGCCATTTATCAAGGGCCCCGGACGCCGCACAATCGTTAGGCAATGTTTTCCAGCGACAAACTGTACTGGTGTTATCTTCGCCGGGCAGATGCTGGCATTCATGTCGTTGTCAAGCTACCGGTATTGTCGTGCGTGACATGGGAGTTTGGTGATTCCAGATGGTTGGCTTGTAAAGATAGGGCCAGTGTGTTAAAGTGGACCTGTTATGTCAGATCTACTTTTCAGTGTTCACTCATTAGCTTAATCAAAGTTGTATTTTGACTGATGCGTGTTTGAGTAATCTTGTATTTGTATTGTCCTGCATTATTGAGAGTTCAGAAAATGACAGTAGCTTTCCCCTATCCCCTATCTCTGCCCTCTTCTCTAGGGATGCAACGATATTTAATATAATACTGAATTGTTCGATACTGGTGTCACAATTCGATACACACGTTTGGTCGATATGCCCGTGTTCCTCGTTGCGCTTTTGGTCCAAAAGGAAAACAGTTATCGCGGCATTCCTCTTCAGAAGCAGCAAGAAAACAGCTCCACAGGGATTTACAGCTAAAATATTCTGACAGAGGTGGGTTTTATCTTTCATTTTACTTTCACTTTTTATTTTACGTTGATAGACCCAGAAATGACAAAGATATTAACGTTTAAATACATCAGAATCGCTTTTGGCTTCACATCGTATGCGCTCGTATACGCACCCGTGACGTGACTCGCCAATGCCGATCTCATAAGTTTTCCTCAGAAAATGGTCTGTTGAGACATTTCTATCTAATATGAAGTAGTTTTAGTGTTCAGAAAGAAGATTGTTAAGCACAGTGTGTGTAAAAATCTAAGAGCTAAATACTAAAACTAATTACTAATAAAATACAACCCTAAATACAATCAATCAATTAAATAGAGCCCCACTTTAACTGTAGGCTTTTAACTAGGGGTGGGCGATATCTCGATATTTAAAATATATCGAGATATTTTTGAAACTCGATATGAATTCTGACATATCGATATATCGCTATAATGCTTACGTTTACTTCTGGTTTTGCCGCTTCGCTTGTCTCGCCTTCTCTGTGCCGTGCTCGCCTCCGCCTCCTCCGACACATGTTCAGCCTGTTGTTCTCTGTTCTATTATTTCTATAACTTGTCTAACTAGATCAGGGGTGTCAAACTCATTTTGGTCCGGGGCCGTATACAACCTACTTTGATCCCAAAGGGGCCGGATCAGAAAACTCAAAAACTCATGGCATATATACCCAAGATTATATTTATTATATTATTTATTTAAGATTATATTCCCTGAGCACGGCCAAACCTGGAGTTGTGTTTTGGTTCATTCGCACATGTTTAACACACAAATCCTGCATATTTAGGCTGAAAACACTCTGTTCCACCTTGTGATGTGGAACAGAGTGTGCCCCACTGCGTTTTTACACTCCATTCACGAAAATCATTTGTTTATTTCAACCCTTGAATGGCCAGTTTCAACTAAATGAAATTAGATGTTAACTTGAAAACTACCAGATCATGACATCACAAGGTGGAACAGAACATTTAAAGCTGTGGAGATGTGGACAGACTAATATTGCAGGATTACTCAGACGTGTGAATGAAACAAAACAGAACTCCAGGTAACATTATAACATTGCTTAAAGTTCACAAGAGTCAATTTTGCGTAATATAGGACTTTAATGTCTGATCTGAGTCTTCACTAATGGCCGACATGTTGAAAATGGGAAAAGTATTGATTTTAAGCGTGACAATCAAAGGTGGACACATGTTTGTAAATGGGCGGATTATGAGAAATGGGATCAGCGCATTAGTCAAAGTCACTGGTAACGAGGCTGAAATCTCAGGCTTAGTCAATAAATACAGGGGTTGTTTGAGGTTACGTGCACTATTTGGTCATTAGAGGATTTAAGTCACTTTGATGTAATAAATAGGAGCTAAGGGTGAAAAATTGTAATGCGTGCGGTTGCAAGGATGTGTCGAAAACTATGATCAATACATGTGGAATAGTAAAAGGCAAGAGTAAATAGAAAACAATACTGCTACAACAGTTCTGTATTGTTCAAAATACAGCAAAATCATGTGAAAACTGGGACAAAAACTGGAATTATAATTGGGAATGGGTTTGTTTGTGACATTTTACTAACTACTGCTTTTGACTGATCAATAGACAATCGTTATTATGATGTATGTGAGTGGATTAGGGCTATAAATAAAGCACATTTGTGGTCATTTTCAGTCCTTACATGTCAATACGAGTCAAAACAGATACGACTTGCAATATATTGAAGACTACAAGGCTTTACCCCTCATATTTTTGCCCAAAAATGTGTTCTTTGACACATACTTTCCACAAATATGCTGCTACTATGTACATGTTAAAGCCTTTGCCTGGAATGTTCCACAGTGTAGCATTAAACTTATCAATCTGGAATTTATTCAACCAGAAACAACTTTGAAAAACATTCTGTCTGCGAGCACGCTTGCCTCTTCACAGATCTGATCGCTTAGATAGATACATCATTAAATGCCTTATTGTGGCACAGTCCAAGCAAAGCAATAACCATCTCTGTTAATAAGCAGTTTTAGTTTTAGTAGGAAGCAATTAGAAAAAAGTTACTTAAATTAAGAAGATTTAACTTGATTTGAGTAGATTTTACATGACAAGTAAAATTCTCAATCCAGTCCGCTTTATTTCTATAGCATATTTCATAAACAAAGCGGTGCACAATGCAAATAAAACATATTCAATAGAAATATTAAATAAAGCTCTATTTAACACCACTAGTCCTCATTAAAACAATAAAACTAGTAAAATCAAATAAGAGCAAGACTAATGAAATAAGTATTGTTTCTTAATTCGAACAAAAATACAATTTAGTTGCTGTTTGCGTATCTTCAGTGTAACTAGGTGTATTTTCCTGGGCCAACTACAAAAAGACGTGTTCCATTGGTATAATTTTACCTGTCATGTATCAATATAACATGTTCTTATTCAAGCCATTTTAACGTGGCAAGATTTTAGTTTTCGTAGTGCATTTTATATGGAACAATGACACCCTCCATTATCGCACCTTTCTGTAGTCCCTAGTGACGTGTTGTATTGTACTAGAAGACGAGGGTGGGGTTAAATAAGTGGTTCTTCTTTCCACTTCTTTTTGGGTAATTTATTGTTGTTGTTCTTTTTGTTGTTGTACTTTATTGTCATTGATAATAGCGCTAGAAAACGGTAACAAAAAGAAAAACATTCAAAAACGGAGATATCTGTTTTTGCTATTAAACTCTTTGACTTTTGTCCTGAGGGGTGTTACTCTCCTCAAACTGCCCTGACACTGGATCTGATGAAACGCCCTGTTGAGCTGTATTTTTACGATTTTTTTTTGTTCTTGTTTCTGTTGAGGACCACTCTGATGTCAAAATGGGATGGAAGAACGTGAAATATTTATCAGTTCGAAGTAAATATAAAAAATTTACCTTGGTAGGAGGAGGTGCTGACCGGCAACTGCCCCATCAGAGGCACCTCCAGGGCAGGGGTCTCTGGGGAGGGTATAGCCAGCACATCCGAGTACCTCTTCAAGCACGAGTTAGACCCCTGCTCCCTCACCACCTCCTTGTTTTCCGCTATACGGGACCACAATTAACACCAGTCAGGGCAAAAACAATAAAGAGAACTCCACAGGGACAACGCTATCCTCTAGGGGGCGGCGTACAAAACAATAACAGCATTCTAATAAGGAGAAAATGCAGCGTTGGGGATGTGTAAGGATTAACCCACGTTTTGGGAGATCCGGGGTAAATGAGATTCTCCGCTTAATGGTCTTCGGGGCGTCGAAATCGGACTCGCAATCCTGTGAACCGGAGGCCTGCAAAACGAGGAAAAGTGTAATTTTATGCAAAAAAAGCGACTATATTATAAGATGCCAAGTGTGTGGTTAAAGAAAGTTCAAGGATACGCATCAGTACTTAGACTGTAAATAACTTTTAAATACAAACTTGGTGCACAGCTTCCAGGCTATGAAACATCAGCTGTGTTTTTTATTTCGGTATTTTGGTCGAGACTGGAAGCATAAACGCAGAAAATATAAGCAAATAAAGGACATTTTGAGTTGTTAAATTGGAATACAGAAGAATCAACATTTTAAAGCTGTTTTAAGGTTGATTTTCCGTATTGAAAATGTTCAGATGTTAGAATATTTTTGTTACTTTTTCTTTTTCTTTGTCAGTTTCCCATATTAGTTGATTTAGATTTCAGTTCAAAACAAATTCTTAGTATTGTCTATTACTATTTGGTCAAGAAATGCTGAAATTCTGTATTTTTCTTCTTTTGGGCCTTAGACAGAGCATTATTTATGCATGTTTGAGGATGGTGGGAGAAGACAGAGAAGGGAGAGAACTCAAAGTAACAAGTAGAGAACATTTTCACTTATTTAAAAGGCCCATATTACGCTATTTTCTGATCTATGTTATAATGCTGTTTGCTCCTCAAAAATATACCTGGAGTTTTGTCTCATTCACACATGTTTAACTCACAAGTCCTGCATATTTAGCTTGAGTTTGGGTGAGGAAGTGCTCCATTGTGTTTTTAAACTCCATTCACTAGAATCATTAGGATAATTTCAGCCCTGGAATGAAAGAAAATACAACTCCAGGTCTGTTTTTGATGATGTAACAACATTATAATGGTTCACAAAGAGCCGATTTTCCGTAATATAAGACCTTTAACAGGGATAAGGGGCTAACCACTCTGCCACTAATAGCTGCACCACTTACAGACAGAAGTGTTTCGCATATTGGTATTTTTTTTGCTACGATTTGGAACAATTTTGAAACATAGAAAATCTTGCAGAAACTAAAATGCAAAACAAATGCCACCAGACCTCACAGGTGTTTTCATAATCTGCCTCTTCCTGTTACTCATCATCGTGTGTGTGTGATGTAACTGTGTGAATGCATTTTCTGCTGCCTGTCTTGGCCAGGACTCCATTGAAGAATTGGTTCTTAGTGTATGAAATAAAATCTAACATAAAAACAGACTGATGGAGAGTATTTACGAACCAGGAGTTTCCCATTTAAGACATATTGTGCTTGTTTCTGCTATATAGTTAAATCTTTATGACACCTATGGGTAATTATGTTTTAATTTGCGCATTTTATATCACAATATTCAAATAACTAAAGCAGCTTAATAAAAGAAACACGTTGGCTATGACAGTTTTGATTGCAAAGAGCATGTGTTACAGTCTTTATACTATAGATAACAATAAATAATTAAGAAAACAATTATATTTTAGTCACTATTCTTACAATTATTTGTTGCAGCCCTATTTGGGTCCAAGAAATGATATGTATAGAAATGCAACCGAAGACAGGACACCTGCTCTTTGAATGCATATAGTGGACACAGAGGAGACACTTTTGTCCTGAGTGCCGTTACACTCCTCCAACTGCCCTAACACTGGATCTGAATACTCTGTTTGATTTAAGTTTTTATTATTTTTGTAACTTTACTGTTCAACGGGCTTAAATTGCCATTTGAAGACAAATAAAGTGATATTAATTGATGTTTGGATTTAAAATAGTTAACAAATACGTTTTAATGTAGACTAGTCGCAATTTTTACTTGTTAATTATTTGTTGCAGCCCTATATACAATAGCCAACAGTCTTAACGACTTCTACTGTCGTTTTGATGAGTCATCAAGCAGCTCTCACACCACCCACAGTCCCAACAATAGAGACAATAGAGACAACCCCGACACTCATACCCCACCGTTTCCCCCTCACCAGAGCCATCTCCACCCTTTCACATTCATGAGGCAGATGTGAAGAAGCAGTTCAAGAGGATGAATGCCCGGAAGGCGTCAGGCCCAGATGGCGTCACTGCTGCCACCCTGAGACACTGTGCTAACGAGTTGGCCCCAGTGTTTACAGACATCTTCAATTTTTCACTGCAGGCTTGTCATGTGCCTGTCTGCTTCAAAACTTCCACCATTGTTCCTGTCCCCAAGAACCCAAGGACCACCGGACTCAATGACTACAGACCTGTGGCTCTGACATCTGTGGTCATGAAGTCATTGGAGCGCCTGGTTCTACCCCACCTCAAGACCCTCACGGCCCCCTCCTGGACCCCTGCAGTTTGCCTACAGAGCCAACAGGTCTGTAGACGACGCCATCAACATGGCTCTACACTTCACCCTGCGGCATCTGGACTCCCCGGGAACCTACGCCAGGATCCTGTTCGTGGACTTCAGCTCTGCCTTCAACACCATCCGCCCAGACCTCCTCCAAGGCAAGCTGTCCCAGATGAACGTGCCTGATCCTCTCTGCAGGTGGATCACTGACTTCCTGACGGACAGGAAGCAGCACGTGAGGCTGGGGAAGAATGTCTCGGACTCCCGGACCATCAGCACCGGCTCTCCCCAAGGCTGTGTTCTTTCTCCTCTGCTCTTCTCCCTGTACACCAACTGCTGCACCTCTTCCCATCAGTCTGTCAAGCTCATCAAGTTTGCAGATGACACCACGGTCATCGGGCTCATCTCGGACGGGGATGAGTCTGCCTACAGGACGGAGGTTGATCGTCTGGTGTCCTGGTGCAGCCAGAACAACCTGGTGCTTAATGCCCAGAAGACAGTGGAGATGATTGTGGACTTTAGGAAGCACACAGCCCCACTCCCCTCCATCATCCTGACCGACACCCCCATCACCACTCTGGACTCATTCCGCTTCCTGGGGATCACCATCACCCAGGACCTCAAATGGGAGCCCACCATCACCTCCATCATAAAGAAGGCCCAGCAGAGGATGTACTTCCTGAGGCAGCTGAAGAAATTCAACCTGCCAGCACGGACAATGGTGCAGTTCTACACTGCCATCATCGAGTCCATCCTCACCTCCTCCATCACCGTGTGGTATGCTGGAGCCACCACCAGGGACAAACAGAGACTGCAACGTGTTGTGCGCTCTGCTGAGAAGGTGATTGGTTGCAGCCTTCCATCTCTTCAGGACCTGCACACTTCCAGGACTCGGACACGTGCAGGTCGAATTTCAGCTGATCCTTCTCACCCTGGACATGGACTTTTGACCTACTCCCTCAGGCAGGAGGCTACGGTCCATTCGGACCAGAACCTCTCGCCACAAAAACAGTTTCTTCCCCTCTGCTGTTGGACTCATAAATAATAACACTCGGACTGGTCCCACCCCCCACTCTGCTTCTGTCACATGACCCTGTGTTCTCGCACCTGCCTGCACCTGCCTGTTTTGCACTGATCACTGATACTCTCATACTCTATATTATTATACTCCTGTAAATTTGTAAATTTTGTTATATTATATTATACTATAGCTTTATTTTATTCTATTATTTGTTGCATGTCAGTGTTTGTCTACATCCTGCTCCAAGTACCGCAGCAATTTCCTAATGTTGTGAACCTGTTCACTCATATGGCAATAAAACACATTCTGATTCTGATTCTGATTCTGATATTTGTGTCCAAGCAAATCACTGGCCACGAAAAACCCCATATCGGTCCATCTCTAATACAAAGGCAAGAGCAAAGATAAAACTTCTTTTTTTTCTCCCTACCTGTACGGGGTCGTCTCTGAGGTTAAAAGTCAGCTCTAAGTTGTTGAAGAAGTAATCAGCAAACTCCGGGTACATGTCCAGCACCTCCAGCAGGTCCTCCCTCTGGATGGTGCTCAGGTCACAGTAGCTCAGCGCTCGCACGTCGGCGTTCGCTTTCCCGGGTTTCGCGTACAAGTGGATCATCTCCCCAAAGATGTCGTTTTTACCTGCACAGACACATGCAAGTACACAACAGATCAATATTTGTAATAGTTGGTTCGCTTTGCTCCATAGTGTATATTGATATTTGTGAAAAAAAGACTAGTGTGTGCTGTCGGCATCACATAATGAATCATTTTTATTGATCCCAAACCTGGTGCTGGCATGTGCTCGGACCACGACTAATGCTTTAAATTCAGCTTCCTCCATCTCTACTGCTGTTGGAGAATGAAAGAACTGGGTATAATATTCATAATATACTTAAAACCAGCTATTTTCTGATAAAATGTGACATAATATAATAGCTATTCTCTGTTATAATGTTGTTCCCTCATCACAAACATACCTGGAGTTGTGTTTTGTTTCATTCTCACATGTTTAACACACAAATTCTGCATATTTAGGTTCTTCTTTCAAACAGAAAATACTCTCTTCCACCTTGTCATGTCATGCAGTAAGTGCTCCACTATGTTTTTAAACTCCACACACCTTCACTACAATAATTTGGTTAATTTCAGCCCTAAATTGCCAATCTCTACTGAACTACATGTAAAAAGTAGCTGTTATCTTCAAAATTACCACTTCGTAACATCACAAGGTGGAACAGAGAATTTGGAGCTAGTAAAGGTTTACTCAAACATGTGTGAATGAAACAAAACATAACTTCAGATATGTTTTTGAAAAGCTTCATTGTAACATGACTAAAAATAGTGTGATAGTAGGTCTCAAGACCGTTTTTTGTCTCATGTCGGACTCAACCAGATTTGAACTCAGTCTTGTCTCGGTCTTGAAGATGCTTGGACTCGGGCTTGTCTCGGTCTCAAGGTCTGACACTTGATGAGTGAAAAAGTGGAGATAGATTTATAAAAACATTGATATACAGTACAGTGTAAAAGTATTAGACAGGTGTGAAAAAATGCTGTAAACAAAGAACGATTTGATCAATTTACAAAATGCAGTGAGTGAACAAAAAAAGCCAAAGTCGTTAAGAACTCTCTTCAGTGTAAAGAAGAAGTTGTGTTGGTGATGGTCAGACCCCCACAGAGCCCTGACCTCAGCATCATGGAGTGTGTCTGGGATTAACATGAAGAGACAGAAGGATGTGAGGAAGCTCCATCCACACAAGATCTGTGCTTAGTTCTTCAACATGTTTGGACACCGACCAGCCCAGTTCCTTCAAAAACTGTCTGCAAGAAAACCTAGAACTGATGCTCTTCTGAAGGCAAAGATCACACCAAATATTGATGATTAACGCTACTTTGCATCATTTTTCCACACCTGCCTGAAACCTTTGCACAGTACTGTAAATGTGCCAAAATAACTGTAAAATGCAAATAAATGTTGAAAATTACAAAGATAATCTTGATAGACTTGGTCTCGATGGGCCAGGGTCTTGATCTTGCCTTGGTCTCGGCCTTTAAAAGTCTCGGTCTTGTCCCGGTCTTGACCCTCAGAGGTCTTGGTCTTGTCTCGGTCTCGAAACCCTGTGATCTTGGACAGGTCTTGGTCTTGACTACATCACTAACTAAAAGCTCACAAGAGTCATCCATCCATCCATCCATCCATCTTCTTCCGCTTATCCGGGGCCGGGTCGCGGGGGGGCAGCAGTCTAAGCAGGGGCTCCCAAGCTTCCCTCTCCCCAGCCACTTCCTCCAGCTCCTCCCGGACGGACCCCGAGGCGTTCCCAGGCCAGCCGAGAGACATAGTCCTCCAGCGTGTCCTGGGTCTTCCCGGGCCTCCTACCGGTGGGACATGCCCAGAGCACCTCCCGAGGGAGGCGTCCAGGAGGCATCCGGACCAGATGCCCGAACCACCTCAGCTGGCTCCTCTCGACGTGGAGGAGCAGCGACTCTACTCCGAGCTCCTCCCCGTGTGACCGAGCTCCTCACCCTATCTCTAAGGGAGCGCCCGGCCACTCTGCGGAGGAAACTCATTTCGCCGCTTGTATCCGCGATCTCGTTCTTTCGGTCATTACCCAGAGCTCATGACCATAGGTGAGTGGCAGGAACGCAGATTGACCGGTAAATCCGAGAGCTTCGCCTTTCGGCTCAGCTCCTCTTCACCACAACGGTCCGATACAGCGACTGCATCACTGCCGACGCCGCCGCACCGATCCGCCTGTCAATCTCGCGCTCCATCCTCCCCTCACTCGTGAACAAGACCCCGAGATACTTGAACTCCTCCACTTGAGGCAGAGACTCCCCACCCACCCGGAGGGGCAATCCACCTTTTCCGGTCGAGAACCATGGCCTCGGATTTGGAACAGCTGATTCTCATCCCGGCCGCTTCACACTCGGCTGCAAACCGCCCCAGTGCACGCTGCAGGTCCTGGTTCGATGGAGCCAACAGGACAACATCATCCGCAAAAAGCAGCGATGAAATCCTGTGGTCCCCGAACTGGACCCTCCGGCCCCTGGCTGCGCCAGAAATTCTGTCCATAAATACAATGAACAGAACCGCTGACAAAGGGCAGCCCTGGCGGAGTCCAACATGCACCGGGAACAAGTCTGACTTACTGCCGGCAATGCGAACACAGCTCCTCCCTCATACAGGGACCGGACAGCCCTTAGCAAAGGGCCCCGGACCCCATACTCCCGGAGCACCCCCCCACAGGGCACCACGAGAGACACGGTCGAATGCCTTCTCCAGGTCCACAAAGCACATGTGGACTGGTTGGGCAAACTCCCATGAACCCACGAGCACCCTATGGAGGGTGTAGAGCTGGTCCAGTGTTCCACGACCAGGCCGAAAACCACACTGCTCCTCTCTTGAATCCGAGGTTCGACTATCGGCCGAACTCTCCTCTCCAGCACCCTGGCATAGACTTTACTGGGGAGGCTGAGGAGTGTGATTCCTCTGTAGTTGGAACACACCCTCCGGTCCCCTTTTATACAGAGGGACCACCACCCCGGTCTGCCAGTCCAGAGGTACTGTTCCCGACCGCCACGCGATGTTGTAGAGACGTGTCAACCAAGACAGCCCCACAACACCCAGAGACTTAAGGTACTCAGGACGGATCTCATCCACCCCCGGAGCCTTGCCACCGAGGAGCTTTTCTCTGACCACCTCAGTGACTTCGGCCAGGGTGATGGATGAGTCCGCCTCTGGGTCCCCAGCCCTCGGCCTCCTCTTCGGAGGACGTGACGGTGGGATTGAGGAGATCCCCAAAGTATTCCTTCCACCGCCCGACGACATCCCCAGTCGAGGTCAGCAGCTCTCCCCCGCACTGTAAACAGTGCAGTATTGGTGAAGGGCCGCTTCCCCCTCCTGGAGGCGCCCGGACGGTTTGCCAGAATTTCCTTGGGGCCGTCCGATAGTCCTCCTCCAGGGCCTCCCCGAACTCCTCCCAGACCCGAGTTTTGGCCTCTGCAACCGCCCGGGCTGCAGCACGCTTGGCCCGACGGTACCCGTCAGCTGCCTCAGGAGTCCACCGGCCAGTAAGGCCCGGTAGGACTCCTTCTTCAGCTTGACGGCATCCCTTACTTCCGGTGTCCACCACCGGGTTCGGGATTGCCGCCGCGACAGGCACCGCAGACCTTACGGCCACAGCCAGCGAACGGCCGCATCGACAATGGAGGCCAAGAACGAAGCTTCCACTCGGGCTCCATGTCCCCAGCCTCCCTCGGGATCTGGGAGAAGCTCTCCTGGAGGTGTGAGTTGAAGGCCACACTGACAGAAGGTTCCGCCAGACGTTCCCAGCAGACCCTCACGATACGCTTGGGCCTGCCAGGGTCTTTCCGGCTTCCTCCTCCGCCAGCGGACTCCAACTCACCACCAGGTGGTGATCAGTTGACAGCTCTGCCCCTCTCTTCACCCGAGTGTCCAAGACACACGGCCGGAGGTCAGACGACACGACAACAAAGTCGATCATCGACCTCCGGCCTAGGGAGTCCTGGGTGCCACGTGCACCGATGGACCCCCTTGTGCTCGAACATGGTGTTAGATTATGCAGGACAAACTGTGACTAGCACAGAAGTCCAATAACAGAACACCGCTCGGGTTCAGATCAGGGAGGCCGTTCCTCCCAATCACCCCTCTCCAAGTGTCACTGTCCGTTGCCCACATGGGCGTTGAAGTCCCCCAGTAGAAACAACGGAGTCCCCGGTCGTGTGCACTGTCCAGTACCTCCCAGAGACTCCAAGAAGGCCGGGTACTCTGCACTGCTGTTCGGCCCATAGGCCGACACCACAGTGAGAGACCTGTCCCCGACCCGAAGGCGCTGGGACGCGACCCTCTCGCTCACCGGGTAACCTAACACGCAGCGGCTGAGCTGTGGGGCCATAAGCAAGCCCACGCCAGCTCGCCGCCGCTCCCCGCGGCCAACGCCAGAGAAATGGAGAGTCCAACCCCTCTCAAGGAGTTGTCTCCAGAGCCCAAGCTGTGCGTGGAGGTGAGTGCCGACTCATATCAGCCGGTAACGCCTCGACCTCCCGCACAAGCTCAGGCTCCTTCCCCCCAGCGAGGTGACATTCCATGTCCCCAGAGCTAGTCTCCATGTCCGGAGATCTGGTCGCCGAGGCCCCTGCCTTCGACTGCCGCCCAGATCTCACAAGAGTCAATTTTGTGTAAATACGGGACCTTTAAAATCCACTGATTAACCAGCACACCAAAAATCAGGCCTAATTACGTTGCTTCATACTTTATTTTTAGACTGGATTTTTCTGCAACTCAACCACAGTGAAGTAATTTCCCTTGCGCATCAATCAAGTCTAAGCCTGTTTAAACCTGGAGAGTCCTTAGGGGAAAAACACATTAGACTTGCAATGACATTCTCAACATGTTTTCCTATTTAGTACACAACGGACTACCGCTCCCCCCACTGCTCGGCCAAGGCATGTTTATTTTGGCGTTTAATTGAAACCAAATAACGCATCTCTCGCTCTGTACAATCTCTACAGACTTGTACTGCCTGGCTTTGATTCATTATGTATGCCAGAGAGGAGCTACGAGTACTTTCATGTGAGGAAAAAAGCTGATTATGACGGGTGCACTTGACGTTATTGTGTGCTTCAAAAGAAAGAGTCTTGATTAGAAAGGCAGTGGCGGTAATGAAGCTTCGCCCAAAAGTTAGCGGAATTAGGATCGTTTATGACAAACTTTGATTTCGCTTGGAGATGTTGGATGTGAGAGCGGAGTGAGGTTTGAGGTGAAAGAGAATATTCAAGGAGAATATGTTTTGTAGTACTGTGGCAACTTGGAATTGTGATGTCCTAGAGTAGAAGTACTTTGATGTGGTGATTTGCTAGAGTTGAAGTACTTTGATGTACTGATTTTCTAGAGTAGAAGTACTTCGATGTACTGATTTCCTAGTGTAGAAGTACTTTCATGGAGTGATTTCCTAGAGTAGAAGTACTTTGATGTAGTGATTTCCTAGAATAGAAGTACTTTGATGTGGTGATTTGCTAGAGTTGAAGTACTTTGATGTACTGATTTCCTAGAGTAGAAGTACTTTGATGTAGTGATTTCCTAGAGTAGAAGTACTTTGATGGAGTGATTTCCTAGAGTAGAAGTACTTTCATGGAGTGATTTCCTAGAGTAGAAGTACTTTGATGGAGTGATTTCCTAGAGTAGAAGTACTTTCATGGAGTGATTTCCTAGAGTAGAAGTACTTTGATGGAGTGATTTCCTAGAGTAGAAGTACTTTCATGGAGTGATTTCCTAGAGTAGAAGTACTTTGATGGAGTAATTTGCTAGAATAGAAGTAGAAGTAATGGTAAAAATGTTCAGTTATTACAGTGTTAGTAACAATATGGTGTGACAAATTTTACTTCGCAAATTTCTTGACTTTTCTGCCCGTCTCCAATGAACTAGTTTTGTCTAAAATTTCCACAGTATGGTACTTAATTTATCTGTCTCAGTGGAAACAAGTAGAGTGACGCCACTAGGCCAAATTACAGGTCAGATCTGTGGAGAGGCAAGCCCACTCACAGTAAACATGCATGTTTTCCATGTATTTTTTAGCAATAAAAACACATGTAATTGAATAAATGCAAGTTATAGGTGTATTGTGGGATATTCTAGGGAAAGAAATAACATCTCCATGGAGACAAGCAGTTTTCAGACCTTCCAACAGAAAGGTTACACAGTGTTCCTTTAAAATGCATGGAATATTGTATAAAAATCTCTTCCTACAATTATGATATGGCTTTTAACATTCTATAAGCAATGCCACTAAACATCAAAATGCATTGTATCTAGTACTATCACATCAAAATGTTGCTTTTGTTGGCTGTCAGAGCATCTTTTGTGCAAATTCTTCATCTTTTTTCAATTATTGACGAGAAAATCCATCATATTAGTAAATCTATCCATTTGGCTACTCTGTGCAACTTAGGCAAAAAGTCCACGTAAACATAATCTTGTAACTTTTAATACAACCATTATAATTGTGAAATCTATCCGCAGCTTCCTTCTCCGACAGTGTAAAATGAATGGGATGTTGGGAAAGCCTTAAGCTCCAATTAGAGCTTATGTATACGAGGCTGTGGCAGTTTACAGGAGTCCAGGGGTGGTTTGGAGCACACAGATGATATGTCTGTGGTCAGTTTGGCTTTCACTGTAAGGCCACATGCAGAGAGCTCAAAACAAACACTAGAACACATTAGATTGCGCACACATTAGGAAGCTGGGTTTACTAGTGTTTTGCTGTTGAAAATTATGAATGAACTGAATTTTACTACTGTATTTGGGTCATGTTTCCCAGCTCCTCCTAAGCTCAGGCGGCCGGCTCTGATCGGTCAGATAATAGTGGTTTTGTGGAGTCTTTGGGGCTTTCACACCTACAGCATTTCATCTGCTTTAAAAGGTCCTAGGATATTACACGAAATTGCCTCCTGTGAGATTTAGACCATGCTACAATGCTGTTGCTTCCTCAAAAACATACCCGGAGCACTTCTTGTATTATGACAGGACAGAACAGTGTATTTTCAGTTTGACCAGATGTCCCTATTTCCTCGTGACAGTCCCAGTTTTGAGCCCTGTGTCCCCCTGTCCCAGCAGATTTATCCATTACCATTGATTCGTCCCAGTTTTATCAAGAAATGTCCCAAATGTCCCTATTTTTGACCAATTTGATCCCTGCCAACAGTTAAGGGAGGCATAAATTCTCATTTTTTTTAGGTAAAATATAGAAAAGCATGCTTAAAATGACCAAAACACAGAAAATCTGGCTAGACTGACTCACATGTTAGTCGTAAATAAGAGATAAATGGGCCGAGTGTGAAACAATTTTCCTTAATTACAATTTTATTATTACCGACTACCTCCCACCCTGGTTGTCCCTGTTTTTGATATTGAAAATCTGGTCACCCTAGATTTGTGTGTTAAACGAATGAAACAAAACACAACTCTGGGTATGTTTGTGATGAGGAAACCGCATCACTGTATAACATAGCTCAGAAAATAATAATATGGGCTCTTTAAGAACTGCAAGTACGGTTCGTTTGGGCTGGTGTGAAAGTGGAGCAGTTTAAGAGTGGTGAATTTTTAATGCCTTTTTAACCAGACTAACACACCTGAAAACACCCTAAATGTCATAAGTCCTTGGTTTAAACTCTTTCCTAAATGACTTTGTTGCAGCAGTGTGTTTCCCCGTTTTAGAACAGGATGAAGAAATTACTTTCAAAGGAATAATTTTAGTCCTTTTAAATTTGTAATGAGTAATGAGAGCGCTAAAGGCCTGTAAGCATTTCCGAAATACCCAGGTTAACACTATAAATAGTCATTTATTCTTAATGTTTCGCAATATCGGTACAATTAGCCTCCCTGAAATCTTGTACCAAATATTGTACCGTACTGTGAGCCAAAGAATGCTATAATATTGTACAGATTTGGATTCTGTTATGTAATAGCAGGATATCTCTGCAGTTGTGCCTTGAATCGTACCATTATTTTGTTGATTTGCTTATTTGTTTATTTAACGATCCCCATTAGTCTCTGCATTTCCACAGACTTTTCTTCCTGGGATCCACTCTCATAAAATCACACAAAAACACATTTACTGTACCAATAGCCTGAGGAGGAAGCCTGAATCAGCGCTGTGCACACACTACAGACAGTGAGCCAGGTTAACATTGTAAGTAATCATTTGTTCTTAATGTTTTGCAATAAAGGTACTATTAGCCTCCCGTAAATCTGTAATGTAATGTGAGGAAAAGACTGGTGTAATATAGTACAGATTTGGATTGCGTTTACATTGCTAGCGCGATATCTGTGGAGTTGTGTCTTGAATTGTACCATTAGCCCGAGGAGAAAGCCTGAATCAGCGCTGTGCACACACTATGGAGAGTAAGCAAGGTTAGCGCTGTAAACAGTACATTTGTTCTTAGTGTTTTGCAATAAAGGTACCATTAGCCTCCCAGAAATATCGTACCAAATACTGTAATGTACTGTGAGGCAAAGGCTGCTGTAATACTGCACAGATTTGGATTGCGTTTACATTGCGAGTGGGAAATCTCTGGAGTTGTGTCTTGAATTGTACCATTAGCCTGAGGAGAATGCTTGAATCAGCGCATGGACAGTAAGCACAAGCCCACAATAATAAATGCATAAATGCTGTACATGTAGTGCTGAAGGCGCAGTATGCTGGTGAGTCCCTCCATAAATGAGCTGATCTGTGAGATCAGTGACTGTCCCTGTGTGTTTGTTAATAATGGCTTTTGTGTGATGCAGCAGCTTTTGCTAAGCTTAAACCCCATTCTGTCAGGTGCAGCTTTGCCGGGCATTCATCTCATGAATAATGGCAAGTTTAATCCAGGCTTGGCCCACAGCACCTGGTCGTGCTTCAGCCATGAAGAAACACACAAATACTCATTACTCTAATATGAATGATCACCACTCACCTTTGGTCTGTTTGATAGGAAGACACATGTTGACAATGTGCAAAAATACATTCAGAAAATCAACGCTGGATTGAAACAAAATAAAAACAGGAAATAAGTCCAATATAGTCTAAACAAACAAATCACTGTAAATTTCAGCACATTTGATTTGTTTTATTCATATTTGAGCGGTTCATATTTGAGCTAAAGGGATACACACTGAAGGTAGCGACATTTGATCTAAGAATTAATGTAAGGCCTAAGTTTTTACAGAAGTAGTAGATTTAGATCTATTAGGAATGTGCAGATACGATACTGGTATTGTATATCAGCACCGATACTGAATATTTTGGTGGATCGGATATCAGCTTCTGAGATCAGTTCAGCTAATATCCCGCTGTGGTCTATAAATTGGTCCAACAAGACGATTAACTGACCAGTAATGGCTGAAAAATTGTCATAAAGTAAAACTTATATTTTTTAAAAGCTGTTCAGTAGTTACAAAACACATTTGCATATTTTTTTGCCTTATGTTGTTTGGGCCCTTGTATTGGTTGATATCGGACATCTACTAAGCATCAGTGGCTCAGTGGTTAGAGTCTGCCCACGCACCCAAAGGTCACCAGTTCAGTCCCAGTTCTGCCTAGCACTTGCTGTCTTCTATCCTTTAACAAGACACTTCACCCACCCTTTCTATGCCCTGTCTCTGTAATTATGTAATGTGAGTGGAGAGGCCAACGGTCGCCTCTTCCACTTCCACTTCCACAAATCAATAGCTAAGCCTCTATGTCATATTTTTAATATATGTTTTGAGGAATGTGTGTACCCAAGCTTGTGGAAAATATCAAAAGTTGTTCCCTTGGTTAAAAATTCTAGACAACAATTAACTGGGCAAAACAGTAGACCCATAAGAATTTTACCTGTCCTGGGTAAACTGATGGAGGGAGTTATGTGCAAACAGATTCAGAACTATTTCAATGAGAATTGTATTTTTCTGATGTCCAACATGCATATCAGGAAGGTTATTCTACCAATACAGCACTCATAGCGCTTACTGACCAATGGTTGCATCAAATTGACTGTAAACAGTTGATAGGAGCTGTGTTTCTTGATTTTAGTGCAGCCTTTGACCTTGTTGATCACAGCCTTTTACAAATGAAATTGTCTGCTTATGGTTTTAATAATGCAGCTTTACAGTTTATGCGCAGTTATTTAACTGATAGGAAACAATGTGTCACATTCAATGGTTCACTTTCAAATAAAGTAACACTCTCATGTGGAATCCCACAAGGAAGTTGCCTCGGCCCTCTGCTCTACAGTATTTTTGTTAATGATATGCCGTATGCACTGGAAAAGGCCGGTATGACTGTATATGCAGATGATACCACCATACATGTTTCCTCAGCTGATTTGGATCAGGTCAATGACATACTACAACAGGAGCTAATGTCTGTTCAAAAATGGGTTCTGGAGAACCGTTTAAAACTGAATATTACAAAAACAAAGTGCATGCTATTGGGATCAAAGCATTCTGTTCGAAAAAATCTTAAGCTAAACATTTCTCTCAATAAACAACCATTGGAACAAGTCACAGAAATTAAACTTTTGGGTGTCATTTTAGACCAAACTATGACATGGACAACTCATATAAATAATATTGTTACCAAAATGAGTAGGAATATTGCAATAATTAGAAGGAATGCTTATTTTATGCCAATGGAAACAAGAAAACTGGTAATTGCCTCTCTTGTTTTATCTCAGATGGACTATTGTCCTAATGTGTGGTGCTGCAAACAAAGATTTAGACAATCTCCAGATAGTTCAGAATCGAGCTGCACGTCTTGCTCTGAACTGCTCTTTTAGGGCTAATATCAGTGCTATGCATGAGAAACTTTCGTGGCTGAAAGTCAAGGACAGACTGGCCTGTAGTTTAGTTTTGTCTTTGCATAAAGTGTGGACAACACACAAACCTGTGCACATGTTCTCACAGTTACAGCTCATCTGTAGCAGGCACAGGTTTAATACAAGACAAGCCTCAAACACAACTTTCACTTTGTCAAAACCAAGAACTAATGCACTGAAAGCAACATTTTTCTACAGAGCCATTTCTCATTGGAATGTTCTGCCACAACATTTAAGGCTTATACAAAATTATGCGGTTTTTAAAAAATGTTTTAAGAAATTGCTTTTTGAAAGGGCTAATAGTTGAATGTCACATATGTTGAGTGTTTGGTGTGTGTTTTGATGATGTAACTCAAACTTAGTGTTTTGATTGATTGTTTTGATGGTGCTTAAAATGTATTGTATTTGAGATTGGACCCCAGGAAGACTAGTCTCTGCTTCTGTAGAGACTAATGGGGATCCTTAAATAAACAAATAAACAAATAAACTTCCACTTGTCATCCTCTGGGTTGGAGAGTTTGTCCACCAACTCAAAGGTCACAAGTCCAATCCCAGCTCCAACTAGTCTTTTCTGTCTTTAATACTTGACGATACTCGACATAACACTTTTTACCTTTTTGTCTATCTAATTATGGAGAGTGTGAGTCAGTGATGGTTTAGAGTACAGAAGATAATTTGTATCATCAGATTTTGAATTTTAAATACCTCTGAATTTCTCATTTTGAATTTTTAAACTCTGAAAATACATTTTTTAGTCTGAATTTTAGTTGCTGAAATTTCCGTATACGTTTTCAAAATGTTTCAAATTCAAAATCCACCAAAAACCAACCCAAAACATGCTATGTAGGTCCCATGTCGTCACTGTAAACAAGCTGTTCTCAATTGACTTCCTGGTAAAATATTGAATAAAATAAATAACTATTTCACCTTTTAAATATTCAGCCCATATATTTTCAAGTCCTCAAATTGAACAATCAAAATTCAGAGTGTAAAATCCGCAGTAAAACTATTTTCACAGCAAAGATTCAAGCGCCAAGGCAGAAGCAATCGATCCTGTGTGTGTGAGGAGGACAGAGGCTGTTTCCTATTGGCTGCTCTCATCTGTGGGCGGGGTTTACACTAATTCTGACCAATCAAATCGCTTCACTGCGCCATTTCCTGCTTGTTACGAAATTAGATGGGATCACTTTGGATCGATTGCTTCTGCCTTGGCATCTTGGATTTTTGATGTAGATTTTTTCACTGAATTTTACACTGTGAATTTTGAGGAATATTTGTGCTGAATATTTAAAAGGTGATTTTTTAAATACTGAATTTAAACTTTAAATTTCAGCAACTAAAATTCTAAATAAAAATAATCCAAACATGTTATTTCAGAGTTAAAAAATTCAAATTGAGAAATTCAAGGGTATTTATTTTATTTATTGTGGCTACAGTATAATTATGCACTAGATTCAAGGGGAAACAGGTCTAATAAAACCAAAACCAAAACCAAAACAAAAAACTCACCATACAATACAGCAGAGCATGTTTTAATATCACCAGCAGCCACATAGGCGTGTCATTCTCCGGCTCTTTCCAATAACCCTGTATCCGAGCTGCTTCCTGCTGCTGTCAAGAGAACAGCGGAGATATTCCCATTTTGTGTGAAAATTGCCAAACAACCTTTTCATGGAGGCACTTAATAGAAATGTCACAGCTTCAAAACTGTCACACGAGCGGCCCTATTGCCAAGAGGACTGCGCGACGCCGGCCGCTTTCTGCTATTTCTGTCAAAACCTGCGAACATGTGTTTTAGCTACAATCAAATTGCTTAGGGTATTTATTTTTTTTCTCAGATCGGAGCGTTTGCAATCCAACAGTCACTCTTTCTGAAGGCTCTGCTGCTCGCTCTGTCCATTAGAGTCGAGCATTGCCCATTGTTCCCTTTATGACAGCGGCTTTTCAACACCATTCGCATTCGTCACACAAGTTGACATATGAAATAGTCTTTGCACATCAACACTGGGCTGGATGTGAGTAAAGTGCATTAGCCGTTATGTTAGCTCTACGGCATTATTAATGCGTTCAAGATCTGACAAAACATGGCCTTTGATTTGATGACATTTTTGTTAAGGAAAATGTCTCTTTAGTAAGTTTAATTTCAGATTGGGGATGTGTAGATGTAGATCCACACACATCCAAACTGAAAACACCAATTAACATCATGAAGGCTGGATTTACTATTTAAAGGTGCACTCACAGACGGTTTAAATGCCGCTGCCTTAAGGACCCCTCACATCCCAAGCACAGACTTTTCCGACGCTTCAGAGGCGCTTCAGAAGCCTTCGGACTAAAAGCAGCAGGTTCAGGAACAGTTTCTTCCCCATAGCTGTTTCCCTACTGAACTCGACCCCCCGCTGAACACCCAGGCCCCCCACTATGTCCCCCACTCGCCTCCTCCCTCTTCAGCTCCCCCATGGACACTGAATGTACCCTGTTATAACTTTATATTTATTTATATTTAGTGCACTTGTTCATATATAACTTTGATCATTCATTTACAGATTTACAGATGTCATACATATTTATATTCTCTATAGTACATCCTGTGTATTTGTTCATAGTATATATTGTGTATATATAGTATATATATTGTATAGTAGTAAATATATAGTATTTACTTGACTGACTGTCAATGTTAATGCATTAATGCATGCGATTACCGGTAACCACAAAAAAAAACAAAAAAAAAAAAAAACGCACTAATGTTTCTTAACGCAGATTAATCACACATCTTATTCTGAACGCTCCTCTATGGACAGTGCGGATGGACCTGAAAGGCAGCGCAGGTTACTAGGTCAGTGATCAGGTCTGTCCATACGCAGATGTGAAGATGACAGATGAGACTGTGACTGGGGCTCAGAGGCAAATATCTCTTCAAAAAACTGCCCGACAGGACTTTAGATAAAACTAAGGTAGTTTGCAGATGTTGCAGTGATGAACTCTCTTTCTACAGAAGCACAAGTTTAAAATACCACCTTAACGCAAAACAAGTGTTTGATTCAACGACAGCAACAACGCTACTTGTACAACAAGCCGAGCAGCAATAAATTGCATTTTTGTCAAAATATTTTGGTCTTTTTTTGAAGAATAATTAACTGCGATTAATTGTGATTAATCAAAATTCTAAAGTGTGATTAATCTGATTTAAAAAAATAATCATTTGACAGCACTAATTTTACCATATATTGTATATTGTAAATGTATACTGCTTATAATACATCGGCTATATCTATCCCCCATGTATATTATACCTAATTCCCTCCTGTTCATACTGCCATATTTATTTATTTGTATATATTCACTACAAACTACAATATACACTGTAATATACTTTATTTTGTCTATCTTGTATATACTCCACATTCTGTATATGTCACACTTGCTGCTATTTGCACTTCTGATTAGTCGCTAAACCACTTCGTTATCTTGTATTTATACATATGTAATGATAATAAAGCTGACTCTAATCTAATCTAAAGAAGTGGACTACGGGAATGTGAGTCACCCATAGTGTTCAGCTCCAGTCAAATGAAGCTCACCGAGGCTGGCAGTTATAGGAGTGAGATTTTAGGGAACAGGAAAATAAAAACACTAGGATCAGAGAGAGGAGTGACTATTTTTCACTGTAAAGTCAAGTCGATGGAGCCTGAAGCGACCCCATGAACACTTCCTATTTGGCCAGCTAGCAGGTTAGCTATGTCCATTCATATATACAGTCTGTGGGTGCACTGTGGAACTTTTCTGGGGTGAAGTCCAACACTGACGCCATGGGGATGTCATTACTTTGCCTGGAATGTTCCACAGCAGGGCGTGAAACTTGTATATGTTGTATTCAAGGAGACAAGCGGGTAGTATTGCCTGCTTGTCTCCACGGTAACAGGTACAATTAATGCCATACTTTAGAACCTCTTGGCTAAAGCAATAAAATCAGTAAAGCTTCATTAAAATCTCTAAATGCAAATAAAAACTAGGATATTGCCAAAATATCGGTTCATTGTCAAGACACAAAACACTTTTTTAAAAACTTAGTAAAAAATATACGGTATATCTGTAACCTGTCACTGTTTTACCAAAAAGACCATGGTTGCTATGGTTACAGCTGGACTAACCTGGACCAGCTGTGGTGCCCAGGTGTTGCTGACAACGTGATGAAATGTGCTCGCTGAGGTCTGGACTGTAAACTCAGATGTGCAAATGAATCCGGGGACCAGAGCAGTGGAAGTTTGTCAAACTATTTTGGCTCATTTGGTTAAACGCTTCAAAATTATTTTCCGGTGTAACAGTTTTTCAGCCGTTAACCAGACTCGTGCTTTGGAGGCTGGGTTTAGATTTAGCATAACTTTGGGGTTAAATAATGATCTGTAGTATTGAAATAAAACAGATCTTGACGCTTTGAACAATGTCTCATAATGTAATTAGGGACTTAAACAGTATAAAAACAGATGCATTTATTGAAGGAGCACTAAGATTATTGTGGAACATTACAGGCAAAGCAATAGGTTCATTGTATAACATTTCTGGTGGAGGGTCCGTCAAATGCTTTTCTCCACAGCGATGTTATTGCTGTTATTGTCTGGAATGTTTCACAGTATGGCATTAAACCTTTCTATCTTCATGGAGACCAAACCAGACCAAGTTACAGGACAGATCTGTGGAGAGGCGACCACAACCACAGTCAGAATGCCTGTTTTTCTAGGTATTTTTGAGCTATAAAACCACCAGTAATTGAATAAATGTAAAGTAAGAGCTGTTTAAAGTCATACTGTGGAAATTCCTAGGGCAAAGACATATCCATAGAAACAAGCAGGAAGGACCCCCAACCAAAAAGTTACATGGTGCACCTTTAAGACTACCCCCACATTCTACTGAATATCGGCAGTCGATAAATCCAAGTCATTTCTCCCGACATCCTTTGGTAAATGAAAGTTTCAGGTATCGCTGGTTCCTGCTAATAAAGAGTCTATTATCTAACTCAACTGTGGCAGTTTGACTATTACATGTTCAGAAAATGATGTGAAAGAAAGTCTAAATGTCACAGATTTTTAGAAGACACTTTCTCGAGGTCATTTTTGCTGTGACGTAAATCCCACCGACTCAGTTTGCACCGAACTAACCCGAGTTTGTGTTCGGAACCCGATTTGATTGGCCGTTCCATAACACTTTCTTCAGGAGTTCAGTTATGGACTTGTCTTGAAAAAGTAATCACAGAATCAAGCACAATGATGGCATTTAAAAACACATTAAATCCAGTGCAACGTGCGTATATGAAAAAGAAAACCAAGTTGTGGTGCATAAAAGTGAAGATTTCTGTTTGCAATTGATTAATAATTGTGACTAAAGTGAAATGTGCTGATTTGAAATGTTTCACAGCAACTTTCGATGTTGATTTGTCTGGAAAAGTGAAAAGAAGGGGGCAGATAACATAAGATGACTCTTCGTTCTGCTCCTTTTCATTCATTTCTTGCATGTTCGATGCGACACTGTTAATGTCTTTTTATACTTTATGAATGAAATAAACAAACAAATAAATAAATACAATGCAGCATACGTTACAATTCAAAAATTTATACCACCATTTGACTTCACAGTGACAAAAATACAAAAACACGGGGGGAAAAAAACAGTCACTTTACCTAAAATGGCCACCACGATGTCATCCTTGAGAATCTCGATAGACCCACGGGACAGGAAGTAGATCGCGGTGAGGACGTCCCCGCTGTGCACCAGGGTGTCTCCAGGGGGCGCATGTGTGGTCTGGAACCTCATGGCCAGAGCTCGGAGGCAGCCTTGAGAAGCTCCCTGGAAGGCCTTGGTGTTCTGGAGGAGGCTTCTGTTCAGGTGGAGGCAGATATCGGCCTGCAGACACTCGGGGAATCCTTTCAGCACCTGTCGAGATGGAAAACACGCCGACGTTAGAAAAGCACATCAGGCCCTATGCTAGATCCAGCCCGCGCAATTATTCATGACCCGGTGGAATGCGCATACTTGGATGGAATTATGCTGGATGGCACACCGAGATAGAAATATTGACCCAAAACAAGCTTGTTATATAGAAGCCCCATGCATATGTGTGTGTATATATAGGGAGGAGAACAGCGTATAGCTTCCATGTGTTGCTCCCAAGATAAACTGGAACTCTAGCAAGGCAAATATTATTAAATGTGTAACAAGAAAACACCCCCACAGCAGAGAGCGGTGTGTATGTGAGTGCTGGCTTTGTTAACTGTACCAAACTAGAGCCAAATGAAGGTGTTTTGAGCTTTAAAAAATAGTCCGTTTGAAAAGAATCTGGGATAACAAGGAATCCTTTCAGTTATAAAGGCTTAAAAAATAATAACTTTATATCAGCTTGAAAAAAAAAAACATAATTTCCCAGATCTCGGAATTGTCTACAGTACAGTGCTTAAATTGGGAACATAGGGATGACCAAAAGGCGCCTGCAAGACCTCTTGGCTGAGCATAAATATGTTAATCCGAACAGGCAACATAAACGAACCTATGACCAGACACTTTCTGGACTTTCATATCCATCTAATCTACAGATTCTTTGAGAAAAGGAAACCGTGTTGGAAAACTTAACATGAAACATTCTGGTTTTATAAATTACAGGCAACAAAATATCCTGGGCTCAATGAGGATTTAGATTTCTCTGTGTTTTTATAGGTTTTTTTTATAGGGTTTTTAAAACCGAGTTGTATTTTTTTATGTTTGTACTAATGTTTATATATTTTATAGCGTCCCATGGTTCTAACTAGGGATGGGCAGGATTAGTCGCCTAATCGATAATTGATCATTAAGAATTTGGTCGATCACATTCATTTTAATCGACAAACAATGTAGGTGTCTGTGTGTAACGTAGCGTAAGGAGTCGAGGCTGCGTCTCACAGCACAAACACTGGAGCTGTGGCCCCACAGGCCCACGTCTCGGCTCTGGCTCCTTGGAGATCACTATATCCCTCAGAGTGCGTTTACCTGCACTTCAGTGTCCCGGGTATGATCATTTTTTTTGAGTATTGTTTTTTCGCATGTTTACACAGTATCTCCAATGTGACACACGCACAGAACAGACTCACCAGCCTCATCACATCCTCTGTCACAGAGAGAACACTCATATTCCACTGAGTCGTGTCCTTAGGTCCAACAGAAGCTGAACCACATCAGCACTGCTTTTTTTCGCTTACTGTTTATGCAAATTTTAAGTTTCATTTCTGTAAGACGTAAACAAATGTGCCAAAGCTGCATTAAACACGTTCTAATCTCACACTGATGTGGCTCTGTAGTGGTGATGGTTTATATGTTGTAAAGTTGAGTTTATTTATGCAGATTAGTAATAGTAACAGTCAATCGTTAATTTTCCCGACGATCAATTAAGAAAATGTAATCGAATACCCATCCCAAGTTCTAACAACGCCATCTGGTGACGTGTCTCAGGTAGTGTCCACAGGTGAATCTCCACCTTTCCTCTTCCAGGTGGAGCAGCCCTATTGGTGAGTTTCAGTATTTAACTCACACGGTTCACTGGGAATTCTGTTTGGCCCCTGAGGAAAACCAGAGGCTGAAACGCGTCGGGACTTTGTAATTAAGACGTGCCGCAAATTAATAAAAGCATTTTATTTTAACCAGTGAGTGTTTTTTTCGTCTTTAAAGTGCTTAAATTGACTGGAGGAAACATTATGGTTTTTGTTGTATTTTTATTGTATTGCAAATATTTGCTGAAGCCTTAAGTCTAATTCAGTAAACTTATACATATCTACTTATTAGGGATGTAACAATAACGGAAATATAATGACGATCGTATCGTCAGAAGTGTCACAATAATATCGTGGGCTGTATATCGAATTACAAGTCTCTTTGCTTAAATTCATTGTTATGGTGCAGAAATATCTACACTGCAAATTTCTCTGAACTGACCCAGATTTGAAAACTTATATCAGGTTATTCATCTTGTTTTCAGACTTTTTATCTACTTACTGGTTCTGAGACGGCTTCTAGTTGTACACACAGTAATTCAAAGTGCTTTACAGGATAAGAAACACATTAAAATCACAATACAAACAAAGGAAAACATACATAATCATCACAAAATTAAACATCACAAGGTGGAACCGTGCATTTGGAGTTTCGGAGGTGCAGACAGACACAACACAACTCCAGGTATGTTTCTGAGGAGGAAACAACGTTAGAATACGACTAAAAACTCACAGGAATCAATTTTGTGTAAAAATGGCAATGGAAAAATGTACAACGTGATAAAAATTGAATATATTTCTGCACTTTTGTGGGTAATGTTACACTGATTTTCACATTTGTCTCATATCCCCATTCAAGACAAAGAAATAACATTCATGCAATAAAAAACAAAAAAAAAAACTAGTTATAATCTCACAATGGCATTCAAAAACACTCAAAGCGTCACACATCCTGCACTTTGTTTACCAGCAAAGGCAGCAAAGGCTTACGGCTAAAAATAACTCTTTGACTCTAAATAGAAAATCTGCATGTCAAACACACCCAAAAGGATTTAAACGGCTCTGATCCAATCAAACCTCCCTCTTCTTTAACACAGGAAATCTCACTTTATTGTAGCTAACATCACATGCAGCTTGTGCCTATTCTCGGTAGTATTATTCCCCATCTGCTGCACGCATAGTCACATTTTTATTATTATTAACCGCAACATAATAAATTCTACGTCCTCTGACTGTCAGGACTCATAACCCAACACATTTCACATTTAAGCAATTGTATCTGCATTTCTATACAAATTATTTCTATACTAAAACGCACAATTAATCTCAATCTGCGGATCATTTAGAAGTTGCACAGTCATCTCGTTAATTAAAATGATTAAATATAGTGTTATAAAGATTTAGAGGGTGTATTGCAAACAAATGGCTGATTTAAACGTGCAAAATGAAAAGAACAAGTACCTCCTGCGCTCGTCGAAGCAGAGTTCATCCGCACGTGAAGCAAAGGGGAGAGAAAACAGTCAGGGATTAGCATAATGTCTTAGATTGCTGTAGTGTTACTGATGTGTGAGCGGTGAGATGTAAAGCTTCAAGTTTCAAATGTTATTACGCAATACGCTAATTTGTAAGTGAGATACGGGGGAAGTGAAGTGAGTATTGCTGAATTTTGTGGTGTGGGTGGTTAAATATTGCAGGGTAATGGTCATTAATAATTTTTGAAGACTAAGAATCAAACATATTTACAGTAGTTGGGTGTTTTAACATGATTTTTAATGGTACACGTAACCTTTCTGGGGGCAGGTTTGCCACCAACTTGTCTCCAAGAAATGTTATTGCTTTGATTGAAATGTAATAGTACGTTAGTCGACGTTTGAGGCCAAGTTACAGCTCAGATCTGTCAAGGGGAAACCATGTTTACAGTAGGAAGTGCAAAATATTTCATAGCTGTATAAATGTAAACTGATTCTAAGTCAACTTTATTGTCATTGCACATGTATAAATACAAGATACTGAAATGTGGTTTAGCATCTAATAAGAAGTGCCAGATATACAGAATGTGCAGTATATGCAAAATAGAGAATATACAGTATATTACAGTGTAGATTGTAGTGATTATATACACATACACATGGCAGTATGAACAGGTGGGAATTGGGTATGATGTACATAGGGATATATAAGCAGATGTATTGTAAACATGAATATAGTTTACATGAAAAACTTTACTAGAATATAGTACTATGAACAAGTAAACCAGGTGTGCTATCGAAAATATAAACATGTATGACATGTGTAAATGAGGAAAAGATATATATGAACAGGTGCGCTGTAAATAAATAAATATAAAGTCCTGTATCAGATGTAATATGGGCATGTAAGCATTATATACAGCGATATACAGCACTGGTGATATATACATGGAGTTTGGATGGAGGGATTGGACAGGGCAACTACAAGTAATGCCAAAACATCCAGAAATTCAAGTTGTTATATAAACATACGGTCTGGTCACAGTATATAGAGAGTGGGTCTTAATATTAGAACAATACTGCTTCCTGTAGTGCCGGTTTATGCTGGTTGTTTCCTTAAATCTGCTGGTCCATTACCATTACTTGTATCTGCTGTCTGTTACCAATGTTGATATCTTTAATTTCCTCACCATTGTGCTTATCCTTTTGTATTATTTCATTATGATAACAGTTATGTCACAAAGCTGTAACAGTGACTCATTGTCCGCACTTGTAAATAGTTTAGAAAACGTGTGAAGAATGCAAAAGAAAGCTCATTGTGTTAAATTAGAAGATGGGGGTGGGATGCAATAAGTTTTCTTTTTCCCCACTCCTTTTTGGGCAATTTGTTGTTGTTTCCGTTGTTATTAATGCACTAATGTCCTATGGATAATATTCTGTTCCATTGTAAAAGGACATAAAATGCTTACTTGCCCGAAATACGAACTAAACAAATGATAGATACGTTTGGAACATGGTCGGATTTTCACGGTAGCTCCCAGAACAGGTCGACGTCCTATGGCCTTGGTATTGTGAATGTAAACAGACTTGACTGTCTATTGTCTATTGTTTGTCGCTGATGTGCTTTCCTGCCCGTTGCTTTTCCAACATGAATTTCTTCATAACAATAGACAATAGAGGCTAATCTAAGGTAAAGCAATGCAGTTCTATGTTATAATATGCAGGTGCGTATCAGGAATCAGATGGAGCTCATTCAAAGTCTCAAACATGAGACATAAGCTCAAAAATAGTCAAAAAACACGTTAAGAACTGGCTAATAACGTCAAACCTGCGATCATTATTGTTCCGTCCTCCTTATCTGAGATGTCCTGTGTGCTCTAGTGTGTTTTATTTCTCTGTGTACATTGCGTTTGTATTGAACTGAACTGTTTTGTATAATTCTTATTTTTTTAGGGTTTTTAGGGTGACCATGTTTACCATCTGTCCAGGGACTTACAGAAATGTTGATTAATGTACATTGACCCTGTTATATAAACCAAATAAATACATCTTATTAAGGTCCGTGTACGATTCGCTCTTTTAAATTTCAATTAAGAATGAAAAACAATAAAATGGGCGTTTTAGTGTCAAAAAAAAAAAAAAGATTTGTCCTCTATTTCCAATATTTCATTTAAGGTTTATTTCCAAAAAACACCAATCAAAAAACAGTCTCAGTGCCTGTTTTAATTTTTGATATTTTATTCTCTGGTTTATTTGCCTTGGAAGTTCTAGTGCTCAAAGCGCCGTGTGTAAATTCAGTATCAATTGAGCAAAGGAAAGTTTATCGCTGCTTCCTGTTTCTCATCATGGAGTTCAATAATTACTTTCTAAGACGCAAACATAAACGTGTTGCTATGAAAGAACAAAATTGCACAAAATTGCAAAGATTTTTCAAGTATGTCCTTCTAGCAGAATAACGTCCAGGTCAAATAAACCAGAGAAAATGAAATATCAAAATTAAAATAGGTTTTTATTTGACACTAAAACAGAATAATGAAATAACAAACTGTTTTCCCATTTTATTGTCTTTCGTTCTTAATTGAAATTCAGAAGAACAAATGGTACATGAACCCATTAACTCCGCTTTGTTCTGTTGATTCTCGGACATCAATTTGTCTTTTTTTTTTCTTTTCACTTTCACTAAAACACCACATCATTTCAACCAGAAGTGCCCAAACCCTCGCCGCCACCGTACCGTGTTCATGTCGATGCCGTTGGTGTAGGTCCAGGAGTGTTGGAAATACTCCTCCAGCCTCTGTCTCAGCGGGTTTGGGATCTGGTGAAACCGGATGAACTCTTTGACCCGGAGCATCTGGGCGTGGTACCGAGCCGTGCCCGAGTAGAGCCGCTGGATGATGGCGGAGACGTTCCCAAATATGCTGGCGTACATGAGGGCTGCGAGACATCAGGGGGGAAGAGAAGACGGGGATTAAAGCTAAAGATTTCAAAATTATATTAGACTCAGGTCATGTACACACATAGCCGGGTATTTTTAAAACCGAACATTTCCCCCCCTCCGTTTATAAAAATAGTTTTATCCACACCACCTTCTACACATAACCGAACATCTGCGTTTTCAACCACATTCATACGCATTCCAAACCTGTAGATGGCGTTATTTCCATTGAGCCCTCAGTTCGCCGTCACTTCCGCCTAAACTTATCTTATTGCTCTTGGAGCAGTAGTTGGACTTCTGCAATTAAACATGTACATAGCACCTGCACAATAATTAATGCTACCACAGCTCTCAAGAAACGACTCCGATCCATAGTCTGCTTTGGCTTTGGCTTTGGCTTTTGCAGTCGCCTAAACAAATGTCGCATATTTGACGTCAGGGCAGATTCATATTTTTTGGCGCAGACAGTGACGTTTTAAAACGCAAAACCTCAGTTATCTCTGTCCACACAAACAGGCATAAACGGAGTTTTCAAAAATCTTCACTTTGGCCGGAGTTTTCCCTGAATACTCGTTTTTGACGCGTGTTCGTGTGGATGACAGGTCAAAATGCAGCAAAACATCTTCGGTTTATCAGATACCCGGATACGTGTGGACAAGGCCTTAAACTTTATCGATCCACAAGGGAAACTGTCTGAACACAGCAGGTCACACATCACAAGATATTATAATGCCAAAGAGTAAAAATTCTAACAAAAACTCTAAATAAGTAACAAAAATGACAAGAAACTGGTGTCAAATAAGGCATAATTATATAAATGTGTATGTACAAGTAAAAATAAAATACAGAAATATAGTGATACAAATAAATCTCAGCCAGATACAAGAGATATAACACTACCAGTCGAAAGTTTGGACTCACCTTTTTTGTACATGTTTACTAGTTTCCATTTTATATACAGATATCTAGGGTGACCAGATTTTCAGAATAAAAAAGTGGGGCATCCCTGGTTTGGGTTGGTAATAATAAAACTGTGAAATGAGTGCATAAATAAGGTAAACTGTTACGCACTCTGCAAGAATATGAGTCAGTACAGTCACATTTTCTTTGTGTTTTGGTCATTTTTAAGCAGCTTTTCTGTGTTTTACTTTAAAAAATGACAGTTTATGGCTCGCTTTACTGTTGGCAGGGATCAAATTGGTCAAAAATAGGGACATCTGCGACATTTCTTGTGACAAACTGGAACAAATCACTTTTTTGTTTTGGATAAACCTGCTGGGACAGGGGACACAGGGCTCAAAACGGGGACGGTAAATAGGGACGTCTGGTCACCGTACAGACATTAAATATATGAAGTTAGATGTAGGAATTATGCAGGAAAGAAAATAAAAGTTACATAATTCAACTAATGTTTAAATATTTTATAACCAAATCCTCAAATCCCACCAAACAAATGTGAAAAAAAATGCTTAGCACACTTGAATGACCAACGTCCAAAAGTTTTTATTTTTATTTTAAAATAAAGTTTCGGCAAAAAGCCTTCGTCAGATCATTTTTCTTGCTTTGGACCACAGTATGCAGAATGTTTGCCAGCCCATCTGAGTGTGCTGTGCTTTTTTCCCCCCACTTTTAAATTGATATTCCTTGGATTCGCACCTCTACAAGAACCTTGATGTGCGTTTTGGTTCAAACATACAAGACCAGTCAAAAGTTCGGACAGAGGCTCATTCAGTGTTTCTTTTTTCTTACAACTTTGACATTTGATATACACACAGAAGACATCGCATAATATGAAGCAAGATACATGAATTTATTTAGTAAAGAATGAGGATTCGGTTATAAAATATTAATAAAAGAAATTGTACAGTAACATTTTTTTTCCTACATAACAACATACATCTTACTTCATATATTTGATGCCTTCCGTGTGTTTATCAAATGCAGAAAAAACAGTAAATATATAGAAAAAAAACACTGAATAAGAGGGAGAGTCCAAACCTTCGACTGGTAGCGTAGAAATGTTTAATTGAGGGGAGCAGCTAAATTGACTGTTGCTAATAAGATGATCCGGTGGTTGGATAAACGTGAGATCGTTAGGGTGGCTGTAGCTGCTCAGACTAATTGTGACTAATCGGCTATTACAAAATCAACGACGGACTTCATAATCAATCATTTTCGAGGCTCTAAACGGACGCTAACTGAGAAAACAGGCTTTATACAACCACATTCAAAATGGAGTAACAACACAGATTTGGAGATTTTGATGAAAAACATTACTCCAGGACTACTTCATTAGTTAATTAAAGTGTTAGCAATTTGTCTGTATCGAGAGGTTTTCTGACAGCATATTTTTGCATGAATCTGACTAAAATTATATCTATAAAGGTTTATAATTTTTAAAAACAGGAATAAAGTAAAAACTGACATTTACAAGGCATTTACGAAAATAATATTAAAGGCGCACAGTGTAACTAAGTATGGTGGAGGGTTGGCCATCTGCTTGGCTCTGTGGCATTAAACATATACTGCATTTAATCAGTAACATTGGTTTTTCTTCCTGTGAGTGGGCTCGCCTAACCTTTTTCCTCGGATGAGCTACTTTTACAAAACGAAAATGCCAAAGAGGTACTTATTTTAGCAGTGACAAGAAACTGAGTGAATGTAAGAGTCACAGCGAGTCTTAGATGAGGTACAGTTCGATGCCTGTAAAACATAAACCATTACTCATTTATTAATTAATCACTGCATTTATATAGCGCCTTTCAAGATGCCCAAATTGTTCATTCACTCCACACTCGGTGGTGGTAAAGGTTCTACGGCTCCGATCTGCACCATCGGCCCCTCCGACCACCATCACTTACACACACCACTTTCATTCTAGGCAATGTGGATGAAGTGTCTTGCCTAAAAACACAACAACAGTTTTTGTGACTGGCGCCCCCCTGTGGCAGCTGGAATTCCCAGTGTCTCCCATCCAAGTACTGACCAGGCCCGGACCTGCTGAGCTTCTGAGATCTGACGGGATCAGGCTTTGACAAACCGATATGGCCACAAATTATATTATGTCTTAATGATATTACGGTAAATTAAATTATATTATTATTGTTGCTATTAGTGCACAAAGTCAGGCATCAAAATGATACATGCACAATGGTAATGGGCATTTAAATAATCACATTTTACTTATTCAGCACAATACATGTAATTCAGAAATCCCTTGGCGAGCTACTGGGAAGGAGGTGGAGAACTACAGATCGGAGACCCCTGCCCTATAGCACTGCCTGATAAAGATTAATGTGTAATGCCCTACTGTGGAACATTCCAGGCAAACTCTCTATGGATATTGACCTGGTGACAGACCCTCCATCAGAAAAGTTACACAGTGCACCTTTAAGTTTTGGCCCACTTTAATATAAAGAATAAACTTGAAATTCAATACCTATTCTGATACTCCAATGATAATACAAAAGCACGATTTCTTTAGACAATAGAATGTGATTTTCATTAAATCCCATTAAACATTAAATCACAGTACTTTCTTTAATGTTACCATGTGGCCTTATATTTGTGTAATCCTGGGTAGGTTCCATAGTGCTCCATGTGCGTATAATAGTCTATGTGCTCTAATACTTGCTCTGAAACAGCTCAAGATCGTCTTTCTAAAGCTACTCTGGTTCATTTCTGTCCTGTGAAAGTGACTTTTTTAGTACCGATTCTCAAATTAATATATAGTTTCAATACTAGTTTTGGTCCAGATTAACCAATACTTTCGGCACTTTTGACAACCTTAGTATAACGTCATCTAAAATCTTAAAAACAACATTATTATACAGAATTTTTAGAATGACATAACTTCCACTACTGTGAGCTGTAAATATAACTTTTGTGTGTTTGGAAGAGTGCAGCATGCAGCATCTTCAGTGCGCTATTTTTCCAGGAGACAGGTGTGGAGAGGGGCTGTGGAAAACATTGGCTTGAAACGCACTAAACCTCCGATGACAGGCTCGGAAAAATAATAATAATATACGTAGTGGAAGAAAACTCCAAGTCAGCGTACTTCAAAATCTATTTGTTTTGGTTAAAATAGTCTTCTCCCCTCGTACAATACGTCTCTGCTGTTCCCCTAAGCCTCCCCACCAGACTGTGCTCTCGTATAGTTGTGTAGTGCAGAACAGTATACGCATTCACTTCTGCCATTGAAATACATTAAAGGTGCACTGTGTAACTTTTCTGGTACCTGCTCGTCTCCACGGAGATGTTATTGCTTTCCCCCCGAATGTCCCATTAAGCATATCCATCTAGAATTGATTAATTACAGGAGTTTTTATTGCTGAAAAACACAATAATTCCTTCTGTGAACAGAGGCGACTCTCCGCAGATCTGAGCTGTAATGTAACGTAATGCTCGTCTCCCTTGTAATAGACAGGTGTAGTCTATACCGTGGAACATTCCAGACAAAGCAATGACGTTTCCATGGAGACAAGCAGGTGGCGGACCCTCCACTAGAAATGTTACGCAGTGCGCCTTTACAGTAAAATCACAAAATATTTCAGTCAGTAATCAGCAAATGTAGCTGTGATATTTAAAGGCCCAATATTACCCAATATTTCACATATATTTGACACAGATATGTCGTATAAATCGCTCTTGAGGTCAGAATAAGTCAGCTGGGTTTGTCTGCGTTTAATTAGAAACTATTTTAATGTCCGATAATCAGGAAGTGATGTGTAGAAATGGTTAATATGTGTTTTCTAAGATGAAATTCGGGATGTCTAATCCTTTGCTCTGTTAGTGTGTGATATAGTGTGTGAAAGTGGACAGTGTGAATTGTTCTTATTGTTGACTGTAAGTGCGTTGTATAATTTATTCTGTAAATCAGGGGCTGCAGACGGAAACTAGCTGTTTAGTTATAATCTAGTGTGGAACATCTCATCGTTTTTTTATACATTATCCCTTCAAATTCTCATTCTCTCTTTTTATTTGAGCCTCTAAATATCACAGTGGTCAGCAGACAGCAAAGAACAATATCAATAACAGCAACGGAGGCATCCACAGACAATAAAGAGCAAATGAGATGCCCAAAAGGAGCAGGCAGAAGCAAGAAGCTTATAGAAGCCTCCCCCATTCAATATTGAGTATTCACTACCCCAAATGAAGGCTAAACTAAACTAAACTAAGTGCACGTTAGCATGCTAGTGGTTATTAGCATTGCAGTGATAGGACAACTTTGTTCTGGCCTCTGAGAGTTAGGTTAGGTCAGGTCGCTTTATTTGTACCCGTAGGTAAATTTGTTTTGCCGATTTGAGAGGCTGGTCCCACATTTCATTCATCCACACTCAATAAACACAAATAAAACCACAAATACAAATAAAGTGTTGCGGTTCTCCAGCGCAGAGTGGTTGAATGAATTCATCTCGCTGAGCTAAAAATCACAATACATATGAACTATATCAAAAACATGAGAAAGAAATTACAATTTATTCATAAATACAATAGCAGCTGGAACGAAACTCCTTTTAAAAACGATTTGTTCTCGATTTTGGGACTAAGATGTCAAAAGCAGTTATGAGCTCAGGCCTGTGAATATTTAGGTTTATAAAAATGCATAAAGCCAGGTGTAGCAGAAGTGAAAAATCAGCTCAAAAGGGCCAAAAATCGCACAGTGTATGTCCGACTTAAGGTAAATGAGGAATAAGTGCATCTCTGCAAAACATTTAAATAAAATAGTTTTGCTTTTCATGTCTTTACGACACTTTTCGCCATGTTACGTTGTCGTTTCTTCCTCCAAAACATCCCCAGAGTTGTGTTTTGTTTCATTCAAACATGCGAGTCATTTTTTTATTATTAGTTTGTCTCCATCTCCAAAGATCAAAATGGTCTGTTCCACCTTGTGATGTCATGTAGTGGTAGTTTTTTTTTAATTTAACAGCTCCTTTTACCTTTTGTTTTATAGAGATCGACAATTCCAGGGCTGAAATTTTCCAAATGATTATAGTGAAGGTGTTTGGAGTTTAACGTGGAACTGAATATTTTATATTTGGGAGAAGAACTGTAAATATGCAGGATTTGTGTGTTAAACTTGTGTGAATGAAACAAAACACAACTCCAGGTCTGTTTGTGATGAAGAAACATTATAACAGAGCAGAAAAGAGCGTAATATGGCCATTTAACGCAGTACAAAACAAAAAATACCAGTACTATATGTAATAAGATTCAATATAGATATTATAAGATTATACCATTCAAAAAACTTCAACATCATTAGTTTAAATTGTGTGTTTACATGTAGGAAACAGTCAGAAGTGGGTAATTTGCCTCTTATAATCTATGTCTAGTAAATATTGTTATTAATCATAACTTTATCATTCAAAGAGCATTACCCACACGATTAAATGCAGCAGTATTTTATAAAAACATCTATTTAATACCTGAATAAAGAGCCCATGTGTCATAATAAAGCCCTATGATTGTTATTATTTATGAATCATGAATCATTATGACAAATTGTATATGTTGCCCTAATAACGCTGCATTTGTTCTTATTATTTTCTTTGCCATAGTGGCTTTGTGTTTGTGTTGGAAGGTTTTTCATTGTGTTACCGAGTCTTTAATCATGAGTGACAGTGGTACAAAAAAAGCAAAATAAATGAAAACAGAGCAGGAACAAATAAAATGCATCTGTTGTACCATAAATTAAGCTGTCACTATAGCAAATTTGACAAGCTGTGAGCACCAGCCTCAGTCACGAGCTTAAAGAGTACTGAAAAATGAAGTAAATGTACAGGTGTGTAAAATATTGAAGCAGTAGTAGTGCTGTCAAATTTGTACTGAAGTAAAAGTACACATGAAATATTCAAACACAAAACCTGACATAAAAACTTTAAAAACTGAGTTAAAAAGTTAAATTTTTGTTGGAGGGTCCATCAAATACTTTTCTCGACGAAGATGTTATTATGTTGTTTGGAATGTCCCACAGTACGGCATTAAATCATTCTATCTTCATGTAGACCAAACCAGACCAAGTTACAGGTCAGATCTGTGGAGAGGCGACCCCGCTCACAGTCTGTGTACCTGTTTTTCTAGGTATTTTTGAGCTAGAAAACCGCACACGTAATTGAGTAAATGTAAGGGAGAACTGTTTAATGCCATATTGTGGAACATTCCAGGCTGAGCGGTGACATACTGTATCCATAGCAACAAGCAGGCGAGGGACCCCCCCCAACCAAAAAGTTACATAGTGCACCTTTAAGTAAAAGTACACATGAAAAACACAACCCAAAGTGAGTTCTTCACACAATTCTAATACAAAACCTGACGCAAAAATATTTTAAAGATGAGTTAAGTAGTTTGAAAACACAATTTGTAAATTATCAGAGCTTTGGCCACTCAGAGGAGGTGAGTTTGTGGTTTTAAAGAGGAGCAGCAGTGGATGAGGACGACTGGGACTAGAGCAGTACTGAGAACCTCCTGTAATTGTTTAAAGTTTGTAGATAATTGCACTAACATGGCTATAGTTATAGTTGAGTTATACACAATTACAAGTAGAAGTACATGCTTAAAAATGTACTAAAAACTTACAGTCATGTGAGTTTTTCCAATTAATTATTTTCTATGCAGGTTCAGCATGTATTTTTAAATAAAACACAGGTTCTAATACTCAAAGTCAATTACAAGTAGAGATACATGCTTAAAGATGCACTATGCAACTTTTCGAATAGACGGTCCATAAGCTTTACTGTCTCCATGGAGATGTTACTGCTTTGCATCAGCGGTCCCCAACCTTTGTGGCGCCACGGACCGGTTTAGTGTCAGACAATATTTTCACGGAGCGGCTTTTAAGGTGTGGCGGATAAATACGACAAAATAAAATGATACGACGAACACAAAAACTGTGGTATTTTGTAAATGTAATAATAAACGTTTCCAAAGACGTTTGTTTTTTACTTATTTTGCAGCTTGTGGGTTTAATATGAGCGTTTTAATGTATCACGTGACCGAGACAAACATCTGGACATGCGTCAAGAGTCAGGAGTGAGTCACAGACAGATGTAACGGAGAGAATTTGCTCATTTTTCAAAATAAAACATCATTCAGACTCGGATAATAAAAAGGAAATCATGTAAAATAATGTACCGAACGACCCACGGACTCGGCTTGGGGGTTGGGGAAAAGTATCTACAGTATCTTATGTTAATTACAGGTATTTTTACTGCTCAAAAACACCTTAAATGACCATATATTGCATTCACACTGTCAGCATCCTCACCTCTCCGCAGATCTGACCTTTAACTTAGCCTTGTAGTGTCACTTGCTTACTTGTTTCTTTGGAAATTGAGGTTTAATGCTGCGCTGTAGAAAATTACAGGCAAAGACATGGAACAAACAGTCGGCAGACCCTCCACCAGAAAAGCTACACAGTGCACCCTTAAAAATGTACTCACATAACTGACCAAAAACTCTGTGTAATGAGTTACCTCCCACCCCTCGTTCTGCAAGTACTTGTAAGTAAAACACAAAATCTAGTACTCACAGCCAATGAGCATGACGCAGATGGAAAAGATCTTCTCCGAGTTGGTGTTGGGGGACACATTTCCGAAGCCCACACTGGTCAGGCTGCTGAAGGTGAAGTACAGCGCCGTCACGTACTTGTCCTTGATGGAGGGTCCGGACGCGGGGTCGCTGTAGTTGTATCTCTTGCCGATGGACACGCCCAGGTTGTCCAGCCAGCCGATCTTGTGCTCCAGGTAGGGCTTCTCCACGTTGCCGATGGCGTACCAGATGCAGGCCAGCCAGTGCGCGATGAGAGCGAAGATGCACATGAGCAGCATAAGCACGGCCGCCCCGTACTCGGAGTAGCGGTCCAGCTTCCTGGCCACGCGCACCAATCGCAGCAGGCGCGCCGTCTTCAGCAGGCCAATCAGAGTGGTCGTCTGGACACAGGGCAGCACAGCGGTTTAGAGAATGCAGTACAATGCAGTATATGTCTGGTGCAGGTGTGGGTTATTTTAACACCTTATTTCATGCACCTTTTTATTTGAACATATAGTTTATTCAGGGTTCTCTCTTTCACTGACAAAATTTCAAAACTTTTCCATGACTTTTTCATGACTTAAAGTGAATGTTCTATGACCTTATGGCACCGACATGTGTAGAATTTAGCAAACTTTTAGGGCTAAATAGGCAATGTGGACCCTTTCCACTCACCTTATGGTTTGGTATTATAGCTTTTTAACATTCAAAATCCTGTCGCTGCATTTATTGTCATCTCTTTTAAACAAAACACCTTATTGTGTATTGTCCTGCTGGAGCGGCTGGCACAAATAATCATAAATAATCATAACAGTCTAATGATAACTTAACAGAACGCTGTAGTTGCGTGAAAGAGAGACTAAAATTCCATGACTTTTCCAAAACGTTCACTGAATTTACACAATTCCATGACCTTTCCAGGCCTAGAAAATGACATTTTCAATTTCCATGACTTTCCCAGGATTTCCATGACCGTGGGAACCCTGTTTATTTATATTGTTTTAATAGTTTTCCACAGTATAAATTTAATTTAGCTAATATCTTGAAACCAAATAACAGGTCAAAGCCCCCCAGGTTTTTAAAGTATTTCAGAGCAATTTAATTATCTCTAATTTAAATAATTAACTATATTATGCAAAATGGACTCTTGTGAGCTTTACATCACATACATGAGGACCGCAGAAAAGATCATCAGATCATCCCGATCACCCATTCTGGACTTGTACACATCCCGCTGCTGCAAAAGAGCCATCAATATCATCAAAGACACCACCCATCAGCACAAAACTGTTCTCCCTCCGACCATCCGGAAAACGTTATCGCAGCAGTGCAACACTACTAGACCATGCAACAGCTTCTTCCCACAGGCATCAGGCTCATCAACGCACTCAAGATAATCACATGGACATGCTTTAACTGCACAGTGGAGTTTTTTGGTGAAATCACAGTTTCGATTCCCTTATGTCATGACAATAAAGTTCACTTTGACTTTTACATCATGCTAGAAAACAGGAGCTGTGTTTTGTTTCATTCATAGGTTTGAGTAACCCTTTATTATTAGTCTGTCTACATCCCCAAAAGCCTAAATATCCAGGTTTGTGTTAAACATGTGTAAATGAAACAAAACACAACTCCAGGTATATTTTAATGAAGAAACATTATAAGGTAAATCAGAAAATAGTGTAATATGGGCCCTTTAAATACATTTGAGATATGTTTTGTCGTACTGTGACACATTGTGAACAAAGAAATTACATTTTCATGGAAACAAGCAGTGTATCTTTGACCAGAAAAGTTACACAGTGCAACAGAGTTTAAAGTTTTCCATTATGAAAGCTACGAAAGCCAAAGTAAATATGCAAACAACTTTCACTGGTCCAAGAATTCCAGCAGAAACGTAATTATGTAAAGACTATATTTGTTTACAAAAGTATTGCTCAAGACCCTGGCAAAAGAGAATCCCTGAAGGAAAATATGCTATGGTAATTAGAAAACTCTTTTATATGATCTAATTTCAGTTCTGCTCCTGCACCTATAATGACAAAACACACGTCCATCTTCGTCCTTTGATAGTATTTTCTCACAAACTGTCACCAAATGAAATAAGCTTAACATTACAGGATCACCCAAGGGTCAAAATTAATTTCCGTAGTATTTATTAACACTTTGCATGAATTGAAATGAAATAATTTTGATGTCTGCAAGTCGCTGATCAAAATCTATTTCAGATCGACTGGGGCTTTAATGAAACCAGCTTTTAGGTTAAAACCCTCTTATTAAGCCGCTAAATGAATGGGCCTGAGAACCATCTGTTTTTCTCAATGAAAACACGTGAACGGGAATATCGCACATATTCATGTCATATTTTATGATTTTTGTCATGATATAGCATTGAATAGCTACAATGTTCAGGGTAATGTGATGTTCATCAGCATGTGGTAAATAAAATATAATGTGGTTTATTCTGTCACCAGATATTTGATGAAGATCAGGAAATTATTTTCATTCAGTTATAGTTGACTCATCGGAAATTTATGTGAATGACCAGAATTTTAAACCCTTCTGGCCAACGGAGTGAGAGGTCATTTTGGAATGTCATGTCCCATCGGAATGTCACGTCATGTTGGAACGTGATGTTATATCAGCATGTGATGTCTTTACAGAATGTGATGTAAGTTTGTAATGTGATTTCATTTTGGGATTTGCTGTACTTTAGGAATGTCATTTCAGAACATGATGTCATTTCCAGAACTGAAATCAAGGGCCGTGACGTCGCCCTGTGCCTGGCCAGGCTCAGTCTGAAAGGACGACGTGAGTCCACCCTCCTGTGGGCTCACTGCCAGCACAGGGGTTCACAGGCGTTGAGTGCGTAGACGAGTGGGCGTGAACTGCTGCTCCTGTGATGAAGCTGGATAAAGCGGAAGATGATAGATGGATGTCGTTTTGGACTGTGAAGTTTTATCAGAATGTGATTTTGAAAGGTGATAGCTTTTCAGAATGTGATTCATATCGAAATCTGATGTCACACTGGAATGTGCTGTATTTCACTGGTCATTTCAGAATGTGATGTCATATCGGGATGTGATTTCATTTTGGGATTTGTTGTCATTTCAAAAGGTGATGTCTTTTTGGAGTAAGATGTAATTTCAGAATATGATGTAATTTCAGAATGTGATTTCAATTTGTCGCATCGTGTTATTGAGGAATATGTTGTAATTTCAGAGTATAATGTGCACTCTGAACAGAATCCTACTTTTTAGACTTATAATGGAAAATCACAATCGCAATAACTGCCAATTGGCAATCTTGGATATTACGGTTCATATTTCAGTCTCCTCTCAAATTTTAAAGATTTCTGAGCAATAAAGGCACCTGTGATTAAATAAATGCTAGACATACAGGTTTAATGCCATACTGTGGAACATTCCAGGCAATGCAATAACATCCCCATACAACAACAACATAAATCAAAAACAAGTGATACAATATTTTTGGCAGCAGCGCTCAGAGGAAAAGGCGATTATGGCCGATAGTCAGGTGATTTTCTGGTGAAATGTTCTACTGGAACAATCCAACCCTGGCGCCAAACCTACAGCAATGCCGCTCCACATCTGTACCCCCCCATCCCCTCTCCTCATACCCCACTCACACACACACACACACACACACACACACACTTGGCCTGCTCCTCACTGAAATGCATCATTGATTGTCATTTGGTAAGCCATTAATCCGTATAAATGGATTCAAGAATGAAAACCATAAAACCATTCAAAAAAAAGAGAAAGAAAGAAAAAAAACATGCAATTTGAAGTAATCCGGTCAGGGCAGAGGGTGTAAGATTGGGGCTGTAAGTAGAGGCCTCGGGGCACAAGTTTAGCTTAGAGGGGATGGATAACAAGATGGCGACGGTCGGCAGCGGAGTGGTCTAAAGCTTCCTGGGAAAAATGACAACGCGTGAGAAAGCACAGAGCCAAGCCAAAGATAAGCTGAGTCGGATACTCATGTCACATTGTCTCGCTGCTTAGGCATAAGTGGTGCACAATAAGGCTGATGGAGAAGTGGCCTCCACCAAGGCATTTCAGTAAATATCACACACTGTTTTCATCTTTCTGTTAGCAAAATCTTATTTAAACTTAAACTTAAATGTATATGTACTTTTAGTGTATCCCTAATATTGTATAAATTAGTGTGTGAATTGTGCTCTGCAAATAAGTAGAGACAGACTGATATATTTGCACTTTTTAGAGTATCAGTCATATAAAGCTTTACTGCAGAGAGTTCATGGCACACAAAACGTGACTGCACTGCTTCTTTAGAAGTTTGCAGTATAACAGGGCTTGGTGGAAGTTTGTAGTAAACCGAAATGACGTAATTTGGGGGAAATTATCAAAATGTGCCCCGCATATCGGCCAAAAAATATCTGCAGAACTTATCGGGCATCAGTTTCTCTGGACGCTATGAAAAAAACACTGATCTCAACAAATACATATGTAAATAAGTAACAAATACATATTCCCTTGACTAGATGTAAGTGAACTTTTTACCTAAACAACTCCAAGTAGTAACTTAAAGGTGCATTGTGCAACTTTTCTGGAGGAGGGCCCGTCAAATACTTTTCTCCATGGAGATGTTATTGCTCCATAGAAACAAGCAGGTGGCGGACCCCAATCAACAAAGTTACACAATGCACCTTTAACTTCTTACATTTTAGTTACTGTATCTACTACTTCCCTGTAAAGCTCCACTCACTGCTTTTCATCGGACTAGGTTTGGATCACTGACTATAATCTGGAAAAATCCTCTCCAAATTCCTGACTGGATGAGCAAATCCCACAAGCTTTCCCGAACTAACTCATGATCCCAACTCTTTCCTTATAGGTGCACTGTGTAACTTCTGAGGTGGAGGGATACGGAGTGTGAAAGCTTTCAGAAATATCCCTGTGCATAATACGCACATATTTGGCTGTAGTTGAGCATAAAATAGATATTCGTAAACTCCAAGTCCAAGTCCAAGATTAGTCCTGGTTTAGACCTAGTTTAGTCCTGGTTTAGACCTGGTTTAGACCTGGTTTAGTCCTGATTTAGACCTGATTTAGTCCTGTTTAGTCCTGTTTTAGTCTTGGTTTAGACCTGATTTAGACCTGGTTTAGACCTAGTTTAGTCCTGGTTCAGTCCTGGTTTAGACCTAGTTTAGACCTAGTTTAGTCCTGGTTTAGACCTGGTTTAGACCTAGTTTAGTCCTGGTTCAGACCTGGTTTAGACTTGGTTTAGACCTGGTTTAGACCTGGTTTAGTCCTGGTTCAGTCCTAGTTTAGTCCTCCTGGTTCAGTCCTGGGATTCAGTCCTGATTTAGTCCTGGCTCAGTCCTGGTTTAGACTTGATTTAGTCCTGGTGTAGTCCTGTTTTGGTCCTGGTTTAGTCCTGGTTGAGTTCTGTTTAATCCTCCTGGTTCAGTCTTGGGATCAGTCCTTGTTTAGACCTGGTTTAGTCCAGTTTTAGACCTGGTTTAGTCCTGGTTCAGTCCATATGCAGGTCAAAATTCCGACATCTCGATCGATGTTTCTTCTGTTCGATAAATAACGCCTGAGAAGTGATTATGTATTTTTGACACTTGAGTCGTGTCTGTGAATTCGTATTCGTACTGAAGAAAGCGTAATCGTAAATTTTCATTTCTTGATTGTAATTCTTGAAGTCGTAACTTTTCAATTCGTATTCTGATGGATAAAATACGCACAGCACATTTTACGTACGACTGGACTCACTCGAGAGTTTACGAATATTTATTTTATACTCAACTACAGTCAAATATGCACAGATTTCTGTCCTATGCACACGAATACTTCTGAAAGCTTTCATACTCCATAGAGGGTCTTGCTACTTGCTTGTCTCCATGGAGATGTTATTTCTTTGCCTGGAATGTCCCCTAATAGGGCATTAAACATATCTACCTTATCTTGGTTCAATTACAGGTGTTTTAAAGCTCAAAAATACCAGAAAAAAACATTAATTCATAACATGTGCAGGCTTATTTCTTCAAAGATCTGACCATTAACCTCTCTCCATTGTGATAACCAAGTTTATTTCCCTACGCCACAACTTTCTCTGGTCTGGCCATGATTTTAAAACTTATATCAGGTTATTCATCTTGTTTTCATATTTATGATCTACTTACTAGTTCTGAAACGGCTTCATTCTAGTCTAGAGGTCGTTTATTTTAAGATAAATTGTTAAGTATTTGTCTGTGCAGCGAGATAATTTCACAACTTTTAAGTCATTTTCTGATAGATTTAAGTGTTTATATCTTAAGTGGACAATGGAATAATCAAGGCAAAACAATACTATCTTCATGGAGACAAGCAAACGACCAGCCCTTAATCAGAAACGTTACACAGTGCACCTTTAATGAGAGAGACGTGGCAATAAAATAAAACACAAACCAGATCAAAACACCCATTTAAACATACCTCATCTGAGCCCGAGCCGAAGATCAGCAGGTCGAAGGGAATGGCCGCCACCATGTCAATAAGGAACCAGCCTTTGAAGTAGTGGATGGCTATCCGGGCCGGGTGACTGACCACTTCCTCGTTCTGATTCACGTAGGTGGTCCTGAAGTTGATGAGGATGTCAATGATGAACATAATATCCACTATGAGGTCCACCACGTTGAGCGGGTTGCAGGAGTAGCCGCACTCGCGCCTCTTCTGGTCCTCCTGGTCGTTGAGGAGGAAGGCTGCGGAGTACGGGGTGAAGATGGCCGTGTATATGACCAGGAGCAGGATGAGCCAGTCCCACACGGCCTTGAACGGGCTGTAGTGGAGGATGGTGAACTTGTCAATGCGAGGGGTCTGGAGTTTGTATTCGGGTAAGACGTCTGCGCCCAGTGATAAGACCTGGGGAGGGGACGGAGAGAGAAGGTACAAAAGTTACATAAAAAATGATTAATTAGTGTAATACTTTTTGTGATATAAATCTAAAACTCATGGTCGTTTATTATTTTATATCTGCACTGCAACTTTCTCTGATCTGACCAAGATTTGAAAACTTATATCAGGTTATTCATCTTGTTGTCAGATTTGTTTTATCTACTCACAAGTTCTGAGACGGCTTCATTCTAGTCTAGAGGTCGTTTATTTTAAGATAACTTATCGAGTGAAAATATCTGTCCATGCAGCAAGATAATTTCACTACTTTTAAGTCATTTTCTCATAGATTTAAATGTTTAGATCTTAAATTTGGACAAGCTTTTTTGCAGTGTGTGTATAACATAACAAAAATTCTAAATTACACAGCCCTATTTTGTTATTTCATTTCTTAAGATGGACTACGGAACATTACACTTACTCATCTTCATAAAGATGTAACAGAAATTTATTAGAAAGAAATAGTTCAGAGTATAAATGGCATTAAACTTGTCGATCACCATGTTAGAAAGTGTGTCACAGAGTTCATATACAGTACATAATACTTTACACGTACACATCTACGTGTAGACATGAGAAGAAGTGTTAACTTTTTGAATCCCACCCCTTACAGGTAAGATCTCTGCAGAGGCAAGCCTGCTCACAGTGAAAAAACCAAGTATATCAAGGGATTTTTGAGCTAAGCAAAACAAAACAAAAAAAAAGACATTAACATCTCGACCTTTTATATAAACCTTTTACATAAAACAGCGGACCGTCAGTGGCGCTCGGAAAGACACTTAACCCATCGCCCACTCACATTGTGCAGTGTATAGACGACTAACAATCAACATAATTGATTTGCCACAGTAAATCCGACAAACAGGTTTTAAACGGGATGCCCTTCCAGTCAGAAAACAGGAGAATGTAAAAGGTGAAAAAAAATATTTGTAGCAACACCACTGACTAACTTTTTCTCTCGCTCTTAGGAAGCCATTTTCATAAGAACTGTCTGTCTTCTACTTTGGGCTCCATCGTCACAGAGGGAGGCCACAGAAGATAAATGGGACAGTTAACATGACAATCAGTCAAAATCTGCATATAAAAAGATTGTGTTTAAAGTTTAATAAGTCAAACTTGGCTTTCTGAAGTGCTGTCTGCCCCAAATCCCGAACAAAACGTCTAAGGAGGTTAACTGCAACGACAAAAGTCTCGTCTTGATACTTGATGATTTTCAGTCAGTTTAAATTTCATCAAATTATTTCACAAACATGACTTACTGAAAAGATAAAAACCCCACTGGAGATTTTAATATTTTAGACCCATCACATTGAATACGATTTCTTGTCCCCACAGAGATGTTAATAATTTGCCTAAAATGTTTGAAAGTGTGGCATTAAACCTTTCAATCTCCATGGCGACAAACACACACACACAAGTCATTGGAGCTAGTTACAAGTTATAAGTCAATTCTGTGGAGAGGCAAGTCCACTCAGTAAGAAAGAAAGCATGTTTTTCAAGGGAGTTTTAAGCAATAAAAACACTTGTAATTGAATAACTGCAAAATTGATCATATTTAATGCAAAACTGTGGAACATATCAGGCGACGCTGGAAAAACACAGTATCTCACTTAATTAAAATGACTTTATTTGACTTTATTTGAGTAGATTCAACTTGACAAGTAAAATTATCTACCAATGGAATAAGTGTTTTTTCTTAATTCAACATTCAACAAGCAACATTACATTTTGTTTCTTCTTTTCAGTGCCAAAAAGTTTTTGTTTTTCTCATTTTAACTGTAGCAAAGATGTATTTTCATAGTTTAAGTACAAAAAGTCTTGTTCCATCCTTATCCTGGCAGATGATTTTACTTAATTATGGACTTGGCATACTCTCAACCAGAAAAGTTACACAGTGCACCTTTAAGACAACTCCTGTGACATTTTGAAATCATTTGCCCAAAGCAGCAAAGTACAAACTGTCTATTTCCTTTCTCTTTTACGCTCAGGCTGAACTGTGTGAACCTTTTGGGAATATCAATTTGCACAAAAACTACTTTATTTAACTACTTTGGGGCTATAGGAGGAAGTGTCACTTGCAAACTTAAAGAAATCCCTTTAAATATACACAGCGATTCTGTCTATATTTCCACGCATACATGTGTCATTACCAAGTGTACTCCTGATGTAATATTCATATTTACATCTAAAAAGCGTGTTTAAAAGTGCGGCAGTCCTTAAGGACCAGTCTGACAGCTGCTAAAAGAGGCACAGTCAGGCAGCATTAGGCTTTGGTATGACACAGAGATATGTCCCGGATCATGAATAATGTGAGGGCTCAGCATTTACAGCGGGTACAGTGTGTTCTGAGGGAGAAATGGCGTGTATCTGTAACGGTATATAGATTGGATATTGTTTAAATATTGTGCACTACGTAGAACTTGCACCAAAAAAAGTCCATAGTACAACGTTCAAGCACATTATGTAACTTTAAGCCAAAAAATATCTTCAAATAAAAGCTTTTCATTTTGGGTGTGTTTGTTGGACTGAAAAATGTAGAAAAATCTGTGTCCTTACTCTCCGCAGGCTTGGATCTCCACAGACCTGACTCTTACAGGGCTTAGAGGAGGGCTTAGTCCTGCTTGTTTCTATGGACATCTTGTTCCTTTGGCTATAATCTTCCACAGTTTGACATAAAACTTATCTAACTCCATGCAGAATGTTCCAAAGTTTGGGTTTAACTGTCTATTTCTGTACAATCATGCAGTCAATGTGTCCCCTCCAGAAAGTTACATACTGTACCTTTAACTACAACTACAGTTTACTGTAAACTACAGGTACAGGAGGTGCTCAATTGCGTACTCAAGTAAACATTGTTTCACTAGCAAGGACAACAGCAACAACACATGTGCGAAGCGAAAAGTGTTTATTATATTGAGACGAGGCGGGTCGGCTGGGTCGAGACTCAGGGTGGGGGTTCAGTCTCAATGTTCACATGGCCCAGCAGGAAGAGACCCCCGTCGTAGGCATCTTATGTCTGGAGGTGAACAGATGTGGGTTGGGAGGGTGGGGTCGAGTTATTCGGGACGAACTGGGTTGCCGGGATAGGCTGCTACAAATAAGCTTCTGGGAAATTGAGGCGTAGCAGAAGTGAGCTGTGATTCGCTGGAGGGGAGACGAGGGCGGATGAGGCATGGTCCTGCACCTCAACCTAAGTTAATCATATTAACTACATTTGTTTTGTAGTTTCCTGGATAATATAGTTGTCCTAAGCGTTGCTGCTATGATACCTAAATGATACATATTAAAATCTATTTCAATTTGATTTCAATACTATGGGGAAAACTAACCTTTTAAAAGTGAGAGGGAAAAAAACATAATTTTATTGTGTTGAAGTTCTAGTCACATATGCAGTGAACTTAACCGAAAATAACATTAATTTAATACAATGCGGTCATACGAAATCAGCAAAAAATCTGTTCTATAAAGATTTCTGTAGTGTTGATACAGCATCAATCAGTATTGGTGGTTTGTCTATATTTTTGACAACCTTCTCTAAGGTTAACAAGGACATCACGGAATAATTTCTCTCTCTGATTGAAACCTTGGTTGATTGTGACTTGTTTGCCCCCGTTCTTTCCACAATCCATGCATTTTACTGTAGGTGCATCGCTGACTTTAAATCACCCACAGTGATAAATGGAAGGTGACTGGACGTCTGTCACCCTCTCTCCCTTACACTTTTTGCAACCACGGCAAATCTAATAATGCCTCAGTCTCTTTCTCAGTATTTTTGGCCACTCAAAGTCACATCACATTCCAGTCCATGCACTTGGTGGTGGTGATAATGCAGCAGTGAAGTGTCTTGCCCATGGACACAAGAGCATTCAATGTGTTATTAGTCCTTCTCTAATTAATGCATAAGTGTATAACAAAGAGTGCAACAAACATAAAGCTGCTTTAATCCTTCTTTGTGTTTTTAATATCAGATAATGCAAGTCCGTGTGAAAGTATTCTTAAGAGGGATTTGCAAAACCACAAGTATTTCTGGGCGTAATCTTTCAATGCCGATACTCAATACTAGTCTAACAGGAAGCAGGAAGCAGACAATATTTCCACAGACCGGCCGCACAAAACTCAACTCTTTTCGGGACGTGGAAAATTGAGGAGGGGGAGTTTGGGCATGGAAGTTGACGTGCTCTATTTGGACTGCATTTTTGTTTTTGGGATGTGGAAAATTGAGGACCAGGGGGATGTTTTTGGGACATGGAAAATTGAGGACTGGGGATGGTGTTTTCGGGACATGAAAAGAAAATTGAGGACCGGAGATGGAATTTTTGGGACATGAAAAATTGAGGACCGGGGAGGGTGTTTTTGAGACATGGGAAAATGAGGACCGGGGTGGGGGTGTTTTCAGGACATGGGAAATTGAGGACCACAGGGGGTGTTTTCAGGACATGGAAAATTGAGGACTGGGGTGGGGGGTGTTTTCAAGACATGGAAAATTGAGGACCGGGGAGGGTGTTTTCAGGACATAAAAAAGGAGGACCAGGGGGAAGTTGTTTTTGAAATGCAGAAAATTGAAGACCAGGGAGAAATTGTTTTCAGGATGTGAAAAATTGAGGACCAAGGGGGGTGTTTTTTGGGACGCAGAAAATTGAGGATTTTGTTTTCGGGATGTAGAAATGACCCTAACATGTCTAAAGTTGATGCTTAGCCTTAAAATGAATTCATTAGTATCGCTATTTGCATAAGAGTATTGATACCCACATTTGTCAGCATCAAAATCGATATATGGATACTCTGATACTGAACTCTGATAGGACCACGTAACAAAAAAAACCTAGAAAATACATTTTAAAGCAGGTCTACTCAGTATTCTGTTAGTGGATACATTTTCAAAGTGTATATTCATCAGAAAGTTCATTCTAATAAAAAATGCAGAGATGTAAAGTAACTCTCCAGCAGCAGAGGCTTTAATTCCACACTGCGCTGTGACTTGACTCTGAATGGAGCTTTTTTGAGTTTTTATCAATTATAAATGCACTTCTGTAAGTCTCCAGCATGGCCTTGTTTTAGGTATAATCCACTCTGGCAGATAAAAGAAGAGGGCACAGTGAAGTCGAAGCTGGGACAGGGGCGCGCTCCATTCATTTCAACACATCTTCAGCCCATGAATTATAGATCCTCCTGTGGCCGACGCAAAGAGGCGAGCGGGCGCACTGTACGCATCTCCACAGTGAACCCAAAGTACTAGGACGGGGTGGGAGGGCGTTTAATCCCAATGATGGTCGCTCGTAATTTATGAATGAGAAGTTGCCGCTGAAAGAAGTCAGAATCTAGGGTTTCTCCAATCCCCCCGCGCTAGCTGCATGTCGCTATGCTAGTCCTCAAGTGCAGCTAACAGGGTGAAAGTGCTCATTTCAAGATGCAAGGAAGTCAGAATCTATGTTGTTTGTTTGTTTGTTTTTTACCAATCCCCTTTTGCTAGCTGCATGTCGCTATGCCAGTTCTCAGATGGAGAGAAGGTTAAAGTGTGTGTTTTAATATGCAAAGAAGTCAGAATCTACTTTTTTTTTTAGCAATTTCCCATGCTACGCTCGTCCTCAGTCAGAGCTAACAGGGTGAATTGGTGAAAGTATGTTTTGATATGCAAAGAATTCAGAATCTTTTCAGAAACTTTTTTTGGCAGTCTCCCGTGATATCTGCTTATCGCTCTGCTACTCCTCAGATGGAGTGTGCCTGTTTCATTATGCAAAGTAGTTGAAATCTACTTTTTTTTGCTATGGTAGCACTCGAATGGCGCTAACAGTGTGAAAATGCAGGTTTTAATATGCAAAGTAGTCAGAGTTGTTTTTTTGTTTTTGTTTTTTTAGCAATCCCCCATGCTATGCTAGTCCTTGGATGGAGCTAACAGGGTTAAAGTACGGGTTTTGATTTGCAAAGAAGTCAGAATCATTTTTATATACAAAGACATTATAATCAATGTTTTTTTTAGCAATCCCCCATGCTAGTCCTCAAATAGAGTGTGTGTTTGTTTATGCAAAGTAGCTGGAATCATAGAGCTGTAATAAAATCTGAAGGTGAATCCAAGATGACATCTTATTGTCTTCAGTGGCCCGTGCTCATTGGCGCATGGGCCCAAAAATAATTTTCTCCTCCGCATTTAGTTCCTCAATACGGGCTCCTTCCACCCATGTGGCCTCTGTAATGTACACGGCGTGGAGTGTTTGGACCAATCAGAGCACGACGTGGAGCGTTTGGACCAATCAGAGCACGACGTGGAGCGTTTGGACCAATCAGAGCACGACGTGGAGCGTTTGGACCAATCAGAGCACGACGTGGAGCGTTTGGACCAATCAGAGCACGACGTGGAGCGTTTGGACCAATCAGAGCGAGAGCTGCTAGAGCAGACCTAGTGCGGACTCAGAGTGGGGCTAGGCAAAGTTTTACATAACTAACTTTTAGGCACTTTGAGGTTTTAAAAAATGTAAAAAAAAAATTGTTGTGAAAATAGAAAAGAATCCTACAAAATCTGCCCTTTGTGAAAACTGTGGATGTCCTATCAGCCGAACATGGGCAGTTTGAATTCCCAAAAAATGCATTGTGCTTCTATGGGAGAATTCTTTCTGGCCCAAACTGCAGTACCTGGAGCGGCCAGTAGTCGGTCTCGAGCCGGGCTGAGAGGGAATGCCTTATAGTTTTTTTTAAAGTTCCATGGGGTGTTTAGATAGATACTTTAGCAGCAAAACTGCAGCAGTAAAAATGAATAAATATAAGCACTTTCTCACATCCATACCAATAAAAATAAATAAATAAATAGATTAGATTAAACAGATTATTGCACCAAGTCCCTTCAGGCCTGGAGCTCCTGGAGCACATCCACTGCTCGTGGGTAGAAGTTGTTGTGCAGCCTAGTATCTAAATGGACATACATAACTAACTCACTAGTCACTGCATTCCAAATAGGAAGTGAGCCTGGGAGCGCTTCTGGCTCCATCAGTTCTGGTACCAGCTGATTTTACACGGGAAAACTGTCACCCCTCTCTCTGTAACTGCTGCAGTTTCATGATCTACATGATCCTGATTCTTTATTTTGCTGTTTTTTCCTTAAATAAATTCCTATTCTTAACTAACGAATGCAAACGCCACACTCCCTTGGTCTACTTATTTATCGAGACTATTGAATCTACTTTTTTCACGAATCCCTCTATACTAGTCCTCAGATGGAGCTAACAGAACGTGCTTGTTTTGATGCAAGGCTCCACAACGGAAACAGCAGGCATCAAGCAGAATAAAAATGTTACTGCTGCCATTGTCCATCTGTGTCTTGTCTGTGTGAGAGATAGAGCTAGACAATAGTGCAGCAGCATATGTGAGGCTGCGTGGCTCACTGAACAGATCTCTCAAAAGTGGCTATTTGCCTCAGTAAACCTGTCTCCCCTTGACTTTGATACACAGAAATGCGAGTAATTATACTATTTTTTACAGCTATCTTGAGGATTAACGTTCTTTGATGTCTAGGGGTACCTGTAAGCTTGGAGATAGTATTTGAAACTAAAAGTAAAAAAAATAAAAAATAATACAAGACACAATGGAGACTTTTCATCAGCATCCTCAAAGCAAAACACAGCACTGTTAGTTGTATTTTTAGGCATTGGGAAAAAAAAAAAAACTTCTGTTGCTCACAAAGAGGACAACAAACTAAAAAAGTGACAAATGTAAAGAGCTACAAAGATGTTTTTCTTTTCTTTATGTTAGCAGGCTAAGTTACATTTATTGTGCACTTGATTTGCGTTTGACCTACATTTTAGTTACAGCTGTAATTAAGGCAATTTTAAGTTTTAATAGACTTTTAATATAGGCTACACATTTGAATTTGTAGGCTTCATGTTTTATTATTTAAAATGGTTTACACGTCGGCCCTATGGTATGGAAAAAACCTTCTTTTACAGCACTTCCTCCATCTCTGTCCCTTTGAACACTGAGATTAAAGGCCCAGTACCTGATTTTTAGTTTGTTTTGAACAATGCCCGATGCACCAGCAGTTCACTGTAAAAAGCCTATCTGGCAGAAAAAAACAGACAAATGAAAATCCATTTTGTACAGTTAGGCACATTGTTACATAGGAATAAGGTATTAGCAACATCCGATATCAGAGTGAGATAAGGGTCTTATATGGGCGGAGGAACAGTTTATAATGAATCCTGTTCTTTACTTATTACGCTTACATGCACGGAGAGATCTAAGCGCGCTAAACAACCAACTTCAAACTATTTTTGCCCCGAAACCTCAGATATCACTGTAACAATAACCGAAATATCGTGATATTGTAATGTCAAAGGTCTCAATAATATCTAGAGCTGTCACAATATATCGAAGCACAAGTTCCTTTTGCTTAAACGTGTTGTTTTAGAGTAGCAACAGTTAATAAACATAGAGAACAACGTATTCAGTTACAGGTGGTTTTATTGCTCAAAATACCCAGAAAAGCAGGAATTCTGACAGTGCCTCTCCACAGAGCTGACCGGTAACTCGGCCTGGTTTGGTCTCCATGATGATAGAAGGGTAAATGGTCACATTTTTATACAGCACTTTTCCACCTTCAAGTCCCTCAAAGCGCTTTTACGACAAGGAACCACTCACCCATTCACACGCACACTCATACACCAGGGTACGCAGACACTGGGGGCGAGGTGGGTTAAGTGTCTTGCCCAAAGACACAACAACAGCATTCGTCTGTGGGCGTTGGTATCGCACTGCCAACCTGTGGGTCACTGAATCTTATCGATCAACCAATTACGTGTATTGTGTTATTTGTATATGCTGTATGTATATGTATCTGTTGACTTTTATGTGAAGCACTTTGGTCAGCTGAAATTGTTTTAATAAACTTAAACTAAACCGAGAGCGAGATTCAAACCAATCAGATCAATGGACAAACGCGCTACCAACTGAGCTACTCTTGCCCCTAGACCCAAAAAAGTGCAAACAGGGGACTAAGAGATGCTCAAGTTTGTCAAGTAATTTAACAATAGCACTAAAATCAAGAAACATTTCCATGGAGAAAAGCAGGCAGCGGATCCTCCACCAGAAACGTTACACAATGCGCCTTTAAGATTCTTGCCTCACACTTAGATGCTCTTTTCTGCTTCTCAGTGTCTTGTAAGTTTGCTGTTAAATTAGCCACAATCTAATGTTTCCAGGGAAAAAAAACAACACGTACAACTTCCCACATCCCAGATCGGCCTCACCTGTGTCACTTTCTCGGTCACGTTGTGCGTCCTCTCCTTGACTTTGGGCGCGATGATGGGCTTCTCGGACGTGGGCGGCGAATGCGTCTTCTTCTCCGTCGTCTCGGTGAAGTTGAGCGCGATCAGGGGTATTTTGTTGATGGTGCTGTACTTGTTGATGTTAGAATCCGAAGTCGAACCGAGCAGACTCGACTTGACGTGATTGAAGGGCCCTGCCAGGTACAGCACAAAAGCACATGATTATTATTATTAGCATGCGCGCAAATAAACTCGCTTTAATGCAGTGACGCACACGCACATGTCAAAAGAGAGATGAAATTGTGAGGTCTAAGTGCACTTAAAGCGTGCATTAGAGAAAGGCTTTTGTCACTGGGGTAAGTAAATAGAGCATTCTGAACTGTACCTGACGGAGAGACTTTAATTAGAGCTAATGAAATATTTAGAGGATTAGCTTGGAGATGCGGTGTGAGACTTTGAAACAGACAATTCTACCTGTAGAGTGTTTACTTCACTGTACACATATTATGTAAAGGGGAACTTAGTCTTGTAATAGTCCTAAAAGTGTTATAATTAGTGGAGAGTGTGGTTGGTTAAAGGGAAGGTTATGAAACAGTAATATAATCTACATCTACGTGCGCAGATTAGACAATATTGTACTGAAGTAAGGTTAAATACAAAACGTGTTAATGTGTAAAGCACTTTGAATTGCTTTGTGTACAAATTGTGCTATACAAATAAACTGGCCTTGCCTAAAACTGGATAATGAGAAGGTGATTGGTTGCAGCCTCCATCTCTTCAGGACCTGTACACTTCCAGGACTCGGACACGTGCAGGTCGAATTGCAGCTGATCCTTCTCACCCTGGACATGGACTTTTTGACCTACTCCCCTCAGGCAGGAGGCTACGGTCCATTCGGACCAGAACCTCTCGCCACAAAAACAGTTTCTTCCCCTCTGCTGTTGGACTCATAAATAATAACACTCGGACTGGTCCCACCCCCCACTCTGCTTCTGTCACATGACCCTGTGTTCTCGCACCTGCCTGTTTTGCACTGATCACTGATACTCTTATACTCTATATTATTATACTCCGGTAAATTTGTAAATTTTGTTATATTATATTATAGCTTTATTTTATTCTATTATTTGTTGCATGTCAGTGTTTGTCTACATCCTGCTCCAGGTACCGCAGCAATTTCCTAATGTTGTGAACCTGTTCACTCATATGGCAATAAAACACATTCTGATTCTGATTCTGATTCTGATAATGTAACAGAAATGCATTCAAAGTGTTAAAACGCACAAGTAGAAGTAAAAAGTCGTGACCTAAAATGTTAAGAAATGAGCATATGAGGTAATGGATTGAATGTTAAATGTACCTGCAATACGACAAAACAAAAATAACTGTGAACCATTTGTTGTTTTGAAGAACGAAAAACAATAAAATGGGAAAACAGCTCGTTAGTTCATTATTTCGTTTTATCGACAAATAAAAAAAAATGATTTTGGCTTCAATTCCCAATATTTAATTTAAAGTTTATTTTGCAGAAACAGCAATCAAAAAGCTGTCATTGTGCCAATTTTAATTTTGATATTTTGTTCTCTCTGGTTTATTTGCCTTGGAAGATATTCTGCTAGAAGGATTTATCGTCGTAATTTTGTGGAGTAACACGTCCCCTTATTTTATAGTGACATGTTTACTTTCTTAAGGCCGCTACACACTAGAGGATTTTTCGGTCTTAAATTAATTTTAAACGTGCGTCAAAAAGCGCAAACACCACAGACACGAGGAGAATCTTATGAGACTTAAAATCTCTGATCGCAAAGACTGCAGCGGGATCTGTCTGCGTAAAACAGGCTGTAAAGCTGTGAGCGCGAACACGTCAACTGTTTCCTGTCTACAGCAAAACTACTTGAGAGTCTTAAACGTTTAAAAGGTCAGAGCTCTGCACTTCTAGTTTAGACAAGTCTGTGTTATTATTATTTGTGAAATGTGGCGCAATACTTCAGATACAGGATTTTTAAAGCAGAAAAGAGGCAATAAAATCCACAGGAAGTAGAGTCACTGTCGCTAATCTGCAGTTTTACGCTCTGTGGATGTAAACAAACACATGCAAGGAACAACTTTCACCTTTTTACTTTCAAAGACGCTTCAAACTGGATTAATAGCACAGTTTTGTGGACTGGAGTCATTATTTGCGGCGGACAATTTCTATGGATAATGTGGGTGAGACGCTGCACTTTACATTTACCACTTTACATCAGGTGAGTAATAAAGTCTTTATTTTCACTATATTCGCTATAGTTTGTATGTTGCGTCTCTGTGTCCGTCGTTCCTCTGCCCCTGACACTGTTTTATCGGCTGTTTCCGTCGCGTTTCTGAGGTTTGGTGGTTCTGATCTGACACTGACTCCACACATGAGGAGCAGCGGCTTCAAAATCGCACACGGAGACACAAAGTCGGGTCACACCTTCCTGAACTCGGGGAGAAGAAATCGCAGCCAAAATCGGGCAAATTCTCCTGTAGTGTGTGTCGGCCGTTAGAAAGTAATTGTTAAACTCCATGACGAGAAACAGGAAGCAGCGATAAATTCTCCTTTGTTCAGTTGACGCTGAATTCACGGCGCGCTAAGCAGCAGAACTTCTGGGATAAATAAACCAGAGAGAATAAAATATAAAAATTAAAATAGGCACAATGACTGTTTTTTTTTTATTGTTATTTGAATTAAACTTTAAATAACTTTGTAATACTGGAAATCGAGGTCAAAATCTGTTTTTTTTTTGTTTGACACTAACGCAGAATAATGGAATAACAAACTGTTCTCCCATTTTACTGTTTTTCGTTCTGAATTGAAATTCAAAAGAGCGAATGGCACATGGACCGATCTAATGTCTATGACGATATTTCTTGAAAACATTTCTAAACTAAATATAATATAACTATATACCAAAGCATGGATAATTTGCCTTGCTAATATAATAAATAAATGTATATATAAATGTAGTTTGACAATACAAAAAAATCTGCAGTATTGGTAAAGTGTAGGATTTTAAAAGGATCATAAAAATAATATTGAGGATTCTGGGAAAGCTTGGTAAACTCATTAGTATTTAACAGTCTGGGGTAAATAAACGGATACACTGATAAGAGCATTACGTATTTGCACAGCATCGTCTAAGAATATCAGTATTCAGTTGTTGCTGTAGCCTCTCTCCTGCTAAAACTTGTCCTGATTTTTTGGGTTTATTCAATAGTGTATGTTAACATCTCCCAATGCCAAACTATTGCTTCAACCTTCATGCATATTTCATAATAACAGTTGCATCACCAATAGAAGGTTTTGAAGTTAGTCCTTGAGTGCAGAGAAGTATTTTCGAAGGTGAGTTTCGAGCGAGTGTAGTGAGCTAAAATAACTTCTTTTTCAGAGTGTGCTGTTGTGCTGTGACAGGAGTGGGGTTTTACTCTATATAGGAAGTACATACTGTAAATAAAAGATAATACTGATACGACTTTTTGCAGTCGAACTCTAAAGTACATGGATTCCACCGCTATATAAACCATACATATATTACGAGGTGCAATAAATATAGACCACAATGAAACACGCCTGTAGCACAAATGTTATGTTAATTGTTTGTCTACAGCTCAAATGTTAACATAATCCAAAAATACGCAGAAGTTTCCTGCTATTGTAAATACCCGAGTGCAGGTATATGTATTAGGGTGGTCCATCAAAACATGGTCAAAAATAAAGTTTCAGATAACCTCCATTAGAATCCTGCATTTAAGTTTTAGGAAGAAATTTGGAAGAAAAAGGAGGTGTTTTAGAGCTGTACTCAAGCTGTATGAAGTTTCCTGGAAATGGCCTAATTATGTGTTTTTTATGGACTTAATGGACTTTCTAAGTCATTTTTATGCAATTTTCGGTTTGTGTTTGCAGAATAAAATGACAAATTATTCAAATATGCCTTATTTATTTGGTTCGCTATGTTGGTTTGGCAATTTTCAAGTGTCTTGAGTAACCTCTAAATATTAGCTCATTTGCATAAGATTTGGACCCAAATATTTTGGGCAGATTTGGAACCAAACGCAGGGTTATAACCTAGAAAATCTAAAAAAAGAATAATTTGTCATATGTAGGCCTGCCCTGATAATTACTGCTACAATATTTTATTTCTTTATTTAATTTCTTTACACAATACAGTTTAAAAGGGTTTTCCCTATTGCTAAAATGTCTTTGGTGTTTTTTCTGAAGTACATCACACTGCAAATTGCGTTATTATAACATGAATGTGTGTTTGAACAATATGCATTTTCATTGAACCCTAAACATATTCTGACATTGATATATTCATTATCATAACACGCTTTAGCGCATCTGCATCCTAAAGATAAACATTTATAGTGTGACCTACCAAAACCAACCTACCAAAGTTATTAGCAGGTATTTAATTTCTTTCTCCAAGTTGCCTGAAAATGCACAAACCCCAGTCTCTGCTCTCCTGCTATATGTGACGTAACCATGCAGTCACATGACACAGTGTAATTTTCATGCCGTGATTTTGACAAACAACAGGCTTATCTCCTTCAATCATGCACACGGGGCTCTCCGCACACACGGTAACTACAGTGGACTTAATATCAGCATTGGCCATAATTAAGAACAGCAAGTCCACTTAGGCCATGCACACAAAGGACTGTGACAACACTGATTGCCCGGCTTGAGTAACATGCTCCAAAAGAGAGATTATAATTTTACCTCTGACATTGTCTAAAGACGGCAATTGGGAAGAAAAAACAAAACAAGTCAGTAAAAGTACAAAACATAATGTAGAAGTAGATTAAAGATGCACTATGTAACTTTTCTGGTGAAGGCGTTACCGCACTCGTCTTCATGGAGATGTTATTGTTTGCCTGGAATGTACCACACATCACATGAGAAACATTTCTATCTCAGGCTTGTAAACAGTCCAAGTAATGTCCAGCTCTATGGAAAGGCGAGTCCTCTCACCGTAAGAATGAGTGTTTTTCAAGGTATCTAAGAGCACCTATGAAGAAATAACTGCTAAAAAGATGTGTTTAATGCCATACTCTGTAACATTCCAGACGAGCACGAACATTTCCATGTGTTGCATTTCTGGATGTAAAGCACTTATAAATAATTGACACAAGAAGCAAGTTCAGGATCCACTAGAACAATTACACAGTGATCTGCTGTACCCACCTGACCCAAATAGTTAAAATACAAGAAAGTATTTGGGGAAAATACATTTTACTTCTGTAGCCACCACGGTAAACCAGAATAATTAAGTAGTAATTAAATATCTGAGGTAAATGGTTGCCTAACTTTTTTTAACTTTATAGTCTGTTTTTTATTAATCTAAATTTTAAAAAAGTAAGTATCGCACAAAATATGTCATTACATTTAGTATTTAATAAAAAATAATAATTTTACATTCCTTAAAATATTTTATTAAGGTTTTTTTTTTATTAATTGACACTAAAGATTTGAGGTGATGCTTGCAAATATTTTAATTTACAGTAATTTAAAAAGTAGGATTACAAAACTTAAAAAAGTTAAGCATCCATTTACCTATTAAAAAAGATTAAGTTAAATTAAAAATTGTTCTAACAAATATACATTTACTATGCTTAATAAAAAGTAAAAAAAAAAAAAAAAAGAAATTTGATTCATTACTAACATAATACAAATTCAAACATAGATTTACTCCATTTCAATAGACAGAAAAAACTTTAAAGGGGCACAAACACTTCCCGGTGCGGCTTTTCCAACCCCACTAAGCACTAATTCATACACCACATTCATACACAGGCATTTTGGGTGAAGTGTCTTGCCCATGGACACAATGGAAACCTTTGGGTTATGGCCGCACATTAAATAGACCTAAAAATTTAGAAAAAAAGAAGGGTTCTCTTATAGACCCACCTACAGTCTGTTTTTATAGGACGGTATAGTATTTTGTATTGCATTTTTGTTTATATTTGTATAATCCATAATTTTTTTGTCCTGTCTTCTTGCCTCTTGTCTGCAAAGAAAAAAAAAAAAAAGAACATGGATCTGGATATTTTACTCTCGTATTATTGTTTCAAACAGGTGAAAAACACGAAACTGCAGCATTTTGTCACTGATTCCATTATTAATCAGGGAGTAAATGCTTACAAGCTCACTTTACCCGGCTCCCTTTCTCCATTTACACGTTCACCCTCCTAACGGTTTATTTATGCGCGACCCCCATTTCTGAAATTACTTGTACAACAGACGGAACGGGCCTGATAATTGGAAATATGGTAATACGATACGCCACTAAATAAAAAAAAAACTTATTGATGGTAATTAAATTCTTAGTGGTGGTTAATATTGTACGAGGTTGACACTTGACAGGTCTAAACGAAGTCTGAACTGGAGACAAAGCAGAGAAAGGTGATCCTGGTGGCGAGGTGAGCTGAGGATCAGGGCACCGGTCTGGCCAGTGCCTGGATGTGGCCGTCACCAAAAAGATTAATACGATAATTAAGATCCACTGTTTAATATTGGATGGAGGCTTGTTTAACAGCTGGTATTATGAGTGCGGAGTGTGTTGTTTACTTAGTGCGTGACAGCAATTCGAGCTATGTGAACTTTTTTTTTTTTTGGCAGCATAAGAGAGCACCGGCCTTGTGTTTTTGGGCAAGGCCTTTCATCCATAACAAGGATAAAAGGGACATAGACATAATTAAGGTGGGGCTACTGTAGCTCAGGGAAGAATGGTCAAAATAATCGAAAATCAGACACTAATCGATACTAAAACTAGAATTGAAAAAAGTATTATAATTTTAGCAGTTATGGTTATGCAGTGAGACAGCTGTCAGAACTATTCGTGTGCGTAGGAATGAAATCCATGCGTCTTTGGCTGTAGTTGAGCGCAAAATAAATATTCGTAAACTCTCAAATGAGTCCAGTCGTACATAAACTGTGTTGTGTGTATTTCATCCATCAGAATACGAATTGAAAAATTACGACATCAAGAATTACAATCAACAATTACAGTCCTAATTCAGTCCCTGGTTCTGTCCGTATGTACGCGGCAAAAGTCCAGCATCTCCGCTCGCTGATACTGTGAAAAAGCTTCGGTCAAAAGACGCTCAGTGACATTTAGACCAGGGAAGCCAGTACCAAGATGGCGGCGGGATTAACGCCAAGAGGCTGAACGCGGCATCTACAGTTCATAGCTGTGTGACGTGATGACGTATTTTTGACAGTAAAGTCACGTCTGTGAATTCGTATTGAAGAAAGGGTAATCGTAACTTTTCATTTCGTGATTGTAATTCTTGATGTCGTAACTTTTCAATTCGTATTCTGATGGATGAAACACACACAACACAGTTTACGTACGACTGGACTCATTTGAGAATTTACGAATATTTATTTTACGCTCAACTACAGCCAAAGACGCTCGGATTTCCCAAATACGCACGGATTTCATTCCTACGCACACAAATAGTTCTGACAGCTGTCTCACTCCATATTATGGGTACTAAAAAAGTCATGTTCACAGGAGAGAAATACTGTCCCACTTTAACTGTAGGCTTTTAACTTTATAACTTGTTTATGTTGTTGTAAAACGACCTTGAGTGTCCAGAAAGGCGCTGTTATGGAAATCTTTACTTAATCATAACTGAGGGTTCGCTTGAGGACTTTAAAAATGCAACAAACCACTTAGTCATAATATATCTCCTTTGATTGTGTCTTCCATTCTTTGAAACTTGCCTCCCTGTGTTATTTTGACTTCTAATGACCCAGTGTTGTGTCTGACTTGTCCTTGACGCTGTTTGGGAACTAAGCTCCTGTCTGTGGATCTCTCAGGGTGGTATATTTGCTCTGGATTGGACTGGACTGGCTGTGATTGTGAGCACACTCGCTGGAATAAATCAGACTCTTTGACTTAAAACAACTTCTCAGTTTTGTTCTTTATACCACAACAGCACCTAATAAATAAAATGTATTATTATTTATTATAGAAATGAACCTTTCCTGAATAGCTTTAGAATCATCTCGAGCTGTGTCAAAAGGTTTTTTTTTTGGTCTGTTCCTTACAGTTTGAAATTTTTGTATAATTTTAGTTATTTTAGTTATTAAATTTGAGTAAGACTAGCTTAAGGCAGTATACATTCGTAGCCTCTCAAGTACCTTCATAATGAAACTGACTACTGGAGGGCAGATGAAAAGTCTCGAATCCCAAACTGTGTCCAGATGACGATCTTTGAAACCTTTTCTACATTGGATTTGATGTTGATCGTATCAGTAAACTTTAATGGTGCAATGTGTAACTTTTCTGGTGGAGGGTCCATCAAACGCTTTTCTCCTTGGAGATGTTATTGCTTTGTGTGAAATGTTACACAGTGTGACATTAAACCTTTCTATCTTCATGGAGAACAAAACCAGACCAAGTTACAGGTCAGATCTGTGGAGAGGCGACCCCGCTCACAGTCCGTACGCCTGTTTTTTTTAGTTATTTTTTAGCTATAAAACCAGCTGCAATTTAAGAAATGTAAAGTAGAGCTGTTTAATGTCATACTGTGGAACATTCCACATAGAGCAATGACATATCCATAGAAACAAGAAGGTGACAATCCCTCAACCAAAAAGTTACATAGTGCACATTACTTAGTTGTTTGGTACTCGTGACAGACAAAAGACAAAAATGTTGTAATTTTGTCTGTAATTTGTTGAAAACTGTAAATGTACCACAGTGTTATCCGCTGTAGTCAAATCTATTGAAAATAAACTTACTTTGAGACTTTTTCCTGAATTTTCTGAAGTGCGTACTTGGTTGCAGCTTAACTGCACCACAGTTACACAGCCACTCTCTCTTTGAATAGCCCTGCAGAGCCCAGCCTGCAGTAACACATGGCAGTGATGACTAGACCCTGGCTCATCCCATCTGCTGTGACCCGGGCCACAGACCCCAGCCTCACCCCAATCCTCACACTCAACTGCTCCCCTTCTGTTGGACATTGGAACAACTGTTGTTGTTTCAAACTGAACCAACTCGAAAAAGCATCAAACATACTGTAGATACATATTTAGACAGCAAAAGTCAGGAGTAAGTTTTAGCCCGTGTGGGTTGGTGGTACAGGCTGGTGGTGGAGTGAGCACAGAACGTTACGCACAGAAATGAAGCCCCACTGAAATAACTGAGTCTAGATTCAAGCCACGTGTCCTTCTCCTCAGGTTCTGTTCGTTTTGATAGTTAACCTTCCCCAAACTTTCAGCACTCACACTGACAGACACGAGCTCATTCATTTGGATCTGACTTCCCCCTCTCTCTTTTTGCCCTTCTTTCTCTCTTTGTGCATCTTTACAGCAGTCGCTCTGTGAGAGTCGTGAGCAGAATGAGGCAAACACACACACACACACCTCCTCAGACTCCTGTCTTCAGCAGAAATGAAACTGAAGAAAAAACTTTCACAATGGACACTGAGCAAAAAAGTGAATCTGAAACTCATCTGACCTTTTAAATTCTAACAAAACATGTCTTGATTTTTCCCCCCCAAATAATTCTTGTATATAATAATGCATCTTTGAAGTATTACTGCATGCCTAATAAACACACGATTAGTGACTCTGTACCTTCACTGGTGTGGCGATCTCTGAGCACGGCGTTCTTGGAGTTACAGCTGTAGCCTTCGATCTCGTGCACAGACGAGGCCCTCCTCATGCTGCTGATGCTGCCTCTGGGGAACGTGTTGGACAGAGACGTGGACGACTGGTGCGGCTCGGCCTGGTACAGTTTGTCCCACAGGAGTTTAGGCGAGGAGTGGTCCACCGGCTCCGGACCCCCTATGCTGGCCTGGAGAGAGAGGGGATAGAAAAGGTTTGTGTTACAATTATTGTGAGAAAAAACCTCACAGTGATTATTCATGATTATTGAAACTGTTACCAACAACAGTGAAATCCTTCATTGTCTCTCATCACCACTGTCCAGTACGTTAATATTACTACAGAACCAGCTTTTTAAAGTCTTTCTGTTTTGAAAAGTAGATTGAATGAAAATTAATTTTGTTTGTAACAGGTTGTGCTCATATTATAGAATTTCAGGGGAGCCCAGGGGCCCATATAACTCAGGCAATTTAATCTCCAAACATCCACAAATGACAAACCTTATAATTATTAGTTTGAGATTTGATACTCAAACTTTCCATATTAATCTTACGGTTTAAGATTAATGGTACCATCAAATCTGCAATTTTCAACAGCACATTTCCCTGCAGAGTTATGAGCCGTCTTCCATCTACCAAATAGTGATGTTATAAGGACATCCCACAATTATTTAGGTATATTTCATCTCTTTTTCTCTTCGCACAGGCGCCATGAACACCGGGATTCATAGATTTCCTAGAGTTACATATTTAAACTTTTCTTTTCTTTATTCTGGTTGTATTGTAAGCTGGATAATCATGGTCAGTGGTGACGCGAGCACTCGTCTCTACATGTACCTGTGAGGAGTGGTGGCTGGAGCTGATGAGGGCGTGGGTGTCGTTGGCCTCCATGGGGCTGCAGATGCTCTTGGTGGGGGAGGGGAAGCTCTGCAGGGCCAGGCAGTCGTCCGTGTCTTTGGGAGAGTCGACCACCATCACAGCGTCAGGGTCCTCCTGCGGCAGAGACTGCTTATTGGTGTTCATCAGGCTCAGGGCCGCCTGGCGGAATCGGAAGAATCGGCTCCTCCCTGGGTGTTGAAGGACACAAATATGACAGTTAATAATAATAATGCATCAGTTTTATATAGCACTTTTCAGGACACTTAAAGACGCTTTACAGAGCATTATTCATTCACTCTAGACCCGGTGGTGGTGCTACTATTGTAGCCACAGCTGTCCTGGGGCAGACTGACAGAAGCGAGGCTCCAATCTGCACCATCGGCCCGACCACCACCACCAACACTCACACACACACCACTTTCATACTAGGCAATGTGTGTGATGTGCCTTGCCTAAGGACACAACCACAGTTTTTTTTTTGCCACTGGCGCCCCCCTGTGGCACCTGGAATTCCCACTGTCTCCCATCCAAGTACTGACCAGGCCCGACCCTGCTGAGCTTCTGAGATCTGACGGGATCAGGCTAATAAAATGACTTTTCTGATGCTCAACCATATGACATTACATTTTTCTATCTCCGTGGATATAAGCAGGTGATTAAGTTACAGGTGAGGTCTGTGGAGAGATGGGCCCTCTGACAATAAAAGTGCAGTTTTAAGCATTTTAACAGTATTTTAACAGTATGACATTACATTTTTCTATCTCCGTGGATATAAGCAGGTGGTTAAATTACAGGTGAGGTCTGTGGAGAGATGGGCCTTCTCATAGTAACAGTGCATTTTAAGCTATTTTTAAGAACAGAAAAGACCCACATTTAAATAAATGCTGGAAAGATGATGCCACACTGGAAATTTACAGGCAGAGGAATGACATCTCAATGGAGACCAGAAAAGTCTGTCTTCTTTATAACAGTAGGTTTGGTTTATACAGTATTGTACATGAGAAGTTGGAAAGCGTCACCCGCTGAGGGTTTTAAGTTTTTATTGGTTATCAATACAAAATTCAAAGTAAGTTCAGTCTGTATTTATCTTAGCAAATTCATGAAAACATAATCAAACTAGCCAACGCATTAGAGCATATTTATAGCACATAACTAAAGCTGGTTACAGTAAAACACTCTTTTTTTAATCTCTTGTTCTAAACTGGAACACAGTACCTCACTGTAATATTCGGAGCCTGATCATTCGGGGAATTCGGTTTCATACTGTATTACGCCAAATGGAACAGCCCATATTCTTTCTTATTCCTCACTTAATTGGTCTCTATGGGGGAAGCACACTACATCTTACTTTTGATATAAAGCCTAAAATTCTTATGTAACTGCACAGGAACACATGCAATACTACAAGAAATGTGTCCCATCAAAAGTCCAGTCACTTCCTGGTTCCTCGTGGGCCTATAGGTGCCCAGAGTGGACAAACTGAGCATTGTGGAAAGTGACATTGCGTTAAAGGTACATTATGTAACTTTTCTAGTCGAGGGTTCTGCCAAAAATGTATGTAAAAAAAACATTTATTTAATATAGATGTCTCCATTTCTAAAAAAAAACAAAACAAAACAAAAAAAACAAAACAAAACCTGCCTTGAAAATAATTCTGTTTAATGCCATACTGTGGAAAACGTTAGACCATGAAATAACATCACCATGGAGACAAGCAGGTGCAGACCCTCACTAGCCCAAAATTCAGACTAAACTCAAAACTAGACCATAAACTAGGACTAAACCAAGTCTACATTAGAACTAGAACAGAAAAATATTGACGTTTAAACTTCTAAGTAACTGATTTGTAAAAAAAATAAAATAAAAAATAATAATAATAAAAATGAACTGATTGTCCTTTGTTAATGAAGCACAAAATTAGTCTTAACCAGGGCTTTATTGACCTGAGATTAATTGGCACTGTGTGGATGAATAAGGCAACAAACGCAACAGTAATTATGTCTTCACTTTTTCATTCACTTGTCAAACCTAAAGCCACTCGGTTTGTTTATTTCCCATTTTTCTCGGGCACCATCTGTTCACATGCTCCAAAACCACAAGTGTCAGGTGCAGCAACAATTCACTGGATGCTGAAAAATGCACAAGTTTTGCTATGGCTCACATCGGCTCATTTCCTTTTGTTTTGTTCCTCAACTCATTTTTTCCTTAAAGCTCCTGCAGTATATGACATAAAATTGACTCTTGTGAGCTTTAAGACTTATTATAATGTTGTTACCTCTTCAAAAAAAACATACCTTAAGTTGTGTTTTATTTTGTTTGAGAGAAGAACTCATCCTAAATCTACAGGGTTTGTGTGTTAAACATGAGTGAATGAAACAAAACACAACTCCAAAAATGTTTTTGATGAGGAAACAACATTATATTATAGGTCAGAAAATAGCGTAATATGGACCTTTGAGAACAGTTATTTATGTGTGGGTCAGCTTCACATTTTAAGGACTTTTCCCCCCAAAAGATATAACATTTTAGAGAGATAGATACTTTAGTTATCCCAAAGTAGGGTTGGGCGGTAATATGGTAATACGATATATTGAGGTATCAAAAAGTAGCAGCGGTATCAGTTTCATTACCGTCATTAAGAAAATCTACAGCGCATAAGGACCTAATATAATATTAGGAGCGTTTTGGCTTCAGGCTGATTGACAGGGGAGAGACAGTAAATGTTGGTGGAGCTACGACCCTGCGTCAGGCCAGAGATCCCACCACAGTCGCTTCAGACGCAGGAAACAGCGCCGAATTTCTCCCCTCGGCTCTCTCTCCTCTTCATACGTTGTTACGCTCGGAGATTTCCATCCACACGCAGCGAGGAAGAAGAACAAAAACCCGACGCTTTGTGTGTGACGTTGAGCCCAAAAGTTTGCGATGGAGACGTTTAACTGAACGCCGAGAGTCGAGAGGGGACGAGGCGCGGAAGAGGAGAAAGTTCCCGCTCGAGGGTGAAGTCAGACTTTCCCGGAGGAAACGGTAACTTCTCCGAGTGCCGAGAGCGCGGGTCTGTCAGATACAACGTGCTGCAGTGGGAAATATCACACGCCGTGGACTGTCGCCTTTTACTTTTTATTCCAGAATCGACCTCTTCTGAGCTTTTCTTGTCTCGTCGTGTCCCAGATCATTAAATGGAGGGAGATACGCGCTGGTGAAGTTTGGTTTGATCAGAACTTGTGCCTCATCTTCAAATATAATGCTGCTCTTCTGTTTCTGAATGGTTAAGGTGCAGCTACAAAATAATTCTTAATTAGTCACGGTAATACTGTATACACCGGTAAAATGCTGAGAAGGTTTAACGGCATCAAAATTTGGATACCGCCCAACCCTCTCCCACAGGAAATTCATTTTTCAGGCAGCATAATGATACATAATAATAATAACACCATTTTAATTGACAAAAAAGGGTTCTGTTCGAGGTTCTGTTTTTGCTTTATATACTAATATACAACGCATTTACAACGATCCTCATTATTCGTCAATCTGAACCTCATGGACACCCGAACAGTTCTTTACAATGAGTACAGCACTGAAGGCTTAATCTTTACACTACAGCTATCATAGTATATTTACTACACTCTCCTCCTTCCACATGCTAAGAAGCCCTGGCAGCAACATGTGTTCTGTCTCCTAACGCACCCAGTGGTCCGCAACATACGCAACTCGCTGTCCATAACGCTCTATTCATACCGCACAAGTTCAAAAACATGAATTAGTGATGGCTACAATGCTACGTGTCCATTAACAACAGAGCTGCAGTGACCCCAGGTTCAGTGCTGAGACTGCAGGCCCGGTGCAGCAGCCTCCTTATATAATGTCAGTGCCATCTGTTCACATCGCCAGGGCAAAAGTGCTGATGTTACGACACGATGACAACAGAGGCCCAAGCACTCAACAAGTCTGCCACACAGGAGCCTGCTGACACCCGAACGGGACAGGGAGAGGACATGGAGGCTGAAGGGGACTCCGAGGAACGCAGTGCTGGAAGAAGTACTCCGTTTTGTGACACTGGAGCGACAAAAAATATTCAAGTAAAAGTATCAGTGAAAAATCTACTACTAATTTGGGGTTCTACGACAATGGAGATGCTATTTCTTCACCTGTAATGTACAAAAATATGGCACTAAACCTATACAAGATGCATTTATTTGATTATGGGTGTTTTATTGTTCAAAAATGCCTTTAAAAACCATGATTTCTTACTTATTTCTTACGGTTAGTGGGGTCGCCTCTTCACAGATCTCACCTGTAAATTTGCCCGGTGGCGTCTCCTGTTTGTCTCTATAGAGATTTCTAAATTTAATGCCATACTTTGGAAAATTCTTGGCAAAGCAATAACATCTACATGGAAGCAAGCGACAGCGGACCAGACAAGTTACACAATGCACCTAAAATATTAAAGTACCCGTTTAAAAATTTACTGAGTAAAAAGTAAAAGTATTTTGAGCATTTTGAGTTCTAATAAAGCTTCAGATGTTGGGATTTTGATTCAGATTTGTGCTGATTTTTGTTCAACAGAAACAACTAAATCAATTATTTTTTCTAGCTGTTTTGTTTGTGTATTTTTTTTTGCTCAAACTAAAAATGTGTAAAAAATCGACACTGATAAAAAAAACTTTTACTTTTCAGTCCTGTTCAGAAAATGTACTTAAATACAAATATCTAAAATGTATACTTAACTACAGTACTTTATTACTTTTACTTACACCATTGTATGTAGGACGGTAGTATTGAAAATTAGAGACTAAAACTTGACTTGTATTGAAACTAGAAACAAATTTGAACGAGTATCTTTACATATTAAGCGCAAACGAAGTGCAAATTGGTTTGCAAATTAGCTGTTACTTAGCTGTTAGTTGGTATTTATTAAACACTTATTCATGTTAATTAAGATTTCAGTGTATGTACAGAAACAGATGTATTGTAATCCCCACTACGGTAATAGGAAGAAAATAGTTTATGGCTTAATACTGGTAAAATACGGCCTTAGACAAAAATGCATTGAAAATACTTTTTAAATACTAACATGGAGGTAATGAGGCACTTATTATGCGTTTTACTATTAGCTAGATATTCATATGTGGTGCCTAAACTAAAGTGTTACCAAAGTCACATTCACACGACAGAAATGAACCTTTAGAACGAACTTGAGTTGTATGAATCGAGATATTTTGGTATTGCGACGAAAGATGAAATCAGTCATGTCTGTAATCAGCCAGCGCCGTCTTAGGAGAAGGTCATTTATTTTAACTGTGGTAGGGCAGAACGGCTAATTAAAATCAAATCAAAATGGTTGTTTCAAGGGTCGTAATCAGCAACTTGCAAAAGCTGTAATTATTTATGTAACGTAATGTCCAGCAGAGATCAAAATATCCTGTAGACATGGGGTTCTGTTATAAAACTTGATCATTCTAGTTCAGACGTCTGCGAACCTGATCTGAAATGCTTATTATTCATGTATTAGTTTAGAAGGAAATGCTACTTGTAAGCTGCCCTTAAAGATGCCTTACGTGTGCTTTGTTTTGAATGTTCCACATTATGGCATTAAACCCAATCGATTCCAAGTTACAGGTCAGATCTGTGGAAAGTCAAATGTAAATGTTTTTCAAAGTATTTTTGTGAAATAAAAACACATGTAATTAAATATACGCCAGGCAGAAATGTTTAATGTTTAGATGATTCTTCGAGTTCACATGGAAATAATAATTCAGAATTGAGGTTTCCATGGAAAACACGTTAAATCCCCTTTATTTCATTCCGCTCAGCGTCTTGGGGTGGGGAAGGGTTCTGATTGGACAGCGACACAAACGTATTTACGTCACACTTCAGCTGCTACCGGATTTTCTGTCATTTCGGTTTGTCGTTACGCCGTGGACACAAACACGATCCAAATTTTTTTCATGGTCGTTCTGGAGAATTCTCTCCTCACGCTTTACGTCTGTGAGCTGACGAGGAGAAGGGAAGAGTGTCGGAGGAGGGAGGAAGAAAACAAACACTCCTGCATCCCGTTCGCAAATCCAAAGAATCCAAATCGCGTCAGAAGGGCGACCCAAAAAGCATGCGCTGAACAACCGGAATTATTTTTAAGAAGTAAACGTTTACATGATCGAGGAATAAATTAATTCAGCTTTAAAATCGGAATAAGCCGCCCACTTATTTTGGAATTATGTTAAATTCCGAATAGTCATTTTCATTAGGAATTTAGTGTTTACACGGCCTTTTTAAAGCAGGATTCATTTTTAATCAGAATGTAATAATTTTTACTTGCAATTAAACCTCTCATGTAAACCGTAGCAACTGTCAAAGCCATAACATCTCCATGGAGACAACACTATCACCTAAAAGTTACACAGTGCAATTTAATTCATAGCTGTTGTCTTTGCTCAGTGTCTTTTTTCATGAGAACTATATTTTCACAGCCCCAGAGAGGTCACAGGTTATAAGTAGAGAATTATTTTGGATCGACCAGGCACCAAAAATAGCCCTGTTGTCGTGATCTGACCCATCTTCCTAGTTTTGGCCATTAAATTAAGGCTACTCACGTCTGTCAATTCCCTGCTGCTTCCATCTCCTCGGCTCCACTCTTCCCCAGACACGGGATCATTTGCAAACCAATCCATCCCATGTAACGACAGCTGCCATGGTAACCAGATAATCAATAGAGTATCGGCCGCATGTGTCAGAGCTCATAAGACACAGATTGCCCAGTGTCGATGGTTAAGCACTGACTCGAGGAGCTCTGGTAGATTCTACACTGCAACGAAGTGGACACGAGATAAAATACTTCAGAATATCAAAGATGCACCATGCAACTTTTCTAGTGGAGGGTTCACTACCTACTTGTTCTCATGGAGATGTTTTTGTTTTGCCTGGAATGTTCCATGGTACGGCATTAAACATTTCCATCAACATTTATTCATTACTGGTGTTTCTTGCTTAGGTTACGTTTACAGTGAAACGTATCGGAAATGATTTGCCTCCAGACACATCGCCTGAAACATAGTCACATGACGAGGCTGGGGTCACGACACCATGTGGGCGGCAAAAACAAGGAAGTGGAGCGTCGTGTCTGAAGCTGCTGTAGTTTTAAGTTGCAGCCATGGATGTATAAGAGCTGGATAAGACACGCCCCCTCTATCCGTGACCGCAGATTGATGTGTGGCCGAGCGAGATATTGCAGCCTGCAGCCCAAGAAAAATTCTCCCATAGAAGCACAATGTATTTTTTGAGAAATCAAACTGCCCGTGTTCGGCTGACAGGGCATTGACAGCTTTTATAATGGTCGGATTTTGTAGGGATTCTTCTGTATTTTTACAATATGAACTTTAAAAAAATTTTTTATCATCAAAGCGCCTAAAAATCAGCTTTGTAAGAGTTAGCCTAGCCCCGCTCTGAGCCCGTGCTAGCTCCGCTCTAGCAGCTCACGCTCTGATTGGTCAGAACGGTGTTTCTGACGTCACAGCCCAACAGTCTTGGGCTGTGACGTCAGACGTTGGGCTGCGTTGGGCTCCAAACAAGGAAGTAAATGTGGAAGTGAAGATCTTTTTTGCGGTCATGCGCCAGTGAGCACAGGACAAATAACAGGGTGCCATCTTGGATTCATCTTCCAGATTTTATTATAGTTCTATAGTTGCAGCAGCCAATTTCAAGCCGTGGAAGATAGCCAGCATAAAAACAGTCTGTTCGTGGACCGACGCTGTTTCGCGTTTGTGTAGGGTTTGTTTAAAATGTTTTCCGCAATAGCGTCACATGCCCAATGTCATGAACCCAGCAAATCAGGAAGCCGCAAGTCACAGTGACGTGACCAATAAGGACGGCAACTGTCAGTGTATCACTGTTTTTATGACATAAACATCATTGGTTGAGTGCTCAGATCTGGGTCGGCTGGTGTGATTCCAGCTCCCACAGGTGAATCCTGTCGTTGTGTCCTTGGGCAAGACACTTAACCCACATCATGGTTTCTTGTTTTAAAGGTCTTTAAAAATGTGACCATTTAGCAATAACATTTCCATGGAGACAAGTTGGTAGTGGACTAGAAATGTTGTGCAGTGCACCTTTAAATTAGCTTTACTTGTAATGTTCCACAGTATGGCATTACTAGCGTGACAAACATGTTTATGTCCATTGAGACTAGCAGATGGCCACTAATTAAAACACTGCTAATATAGTAAATATAAGATTTGTAAGTGTAAAGGTCCAATACACAATTTTTTTTATATGTATGTGAAGTCAAAATAAGTCTGCTGTGTAGGGTCTGTTATCTGATAGTCAGGAAGTGCCCTGTTAGGATTCTTAAAACTGTTCTTAAAACTTTGATTTTAAGATTTTATTGTTGTTTTTAAAGCTTTGAATGGACTGGCCCCACAATACATCTCGAATCTCAACCAAATTTACACCCCAGCACGAGCTCTGAGGTCTGAGGGCCAGATGCAGCTCGTGGGGCCTAAAACGAGACTAAAAACCAGGGGGGACCGGGGCCTTTTCTGTGGCCCCAAACTCTGGAACGCTCTGCCCCCCACGTCCAAACAGCCCCCACAGTGGCGTGTTTTAAATCTCATCTTTTACTTTTACTCTCCGGCTTTTAACACCGCGTGAATTGTGTGGTCCTGTGTTATTTATTTTTAGGTTTTATTTTTACCTTTTTATTATTTTTATTAGTATTCCTGCTCTTATTTGGTCTTAGTAGTTTTATTCTCTGAACAAGGACTAGTGGAGTTAAATAGAGCTGTATTTTATACTTCTATTGGAAATGTTTTATTTGTACTGTGCAGCACTTTGGAAACTGTTTTGTTTGTGAAATGTGCTATAGAAATAAAGTGGATTGGATTAAAACTCACCTGTGGCCTCTGAAAGTTGTAAAAAAAGAGCTTATAAACTCACCAAGCTGAGTTATTAGGATGCTCTGAATGCATGAGTTCAGTGAGAAATAACTAGTTCTGTTTTTTAAGAAGTAGAGCTGTTTGTAATGCTATACTGTGGAACATTCCAGTTAATGTTCATTTATTAATTTTTTTCAGATTTTAAGATGAATGCAGTAGGTAATTTCACTTAAAATAGCTGGAGACTGCCGTAAATGTAATGAAACACTTTTAAATCATCTAGAACTATAAAAGAATATTCATTAAAAAATCCAAGATAAAAAACTGTGAATTCAAGTTGTTTTTTCTTATTTGTCACGAAATCCAGTTTTCACAGTGTACAGTGAGCTCCAAGTATTTTCTTACCACTCAGAAGTTGACAGCTGGAACGTCACTTTCCTCTGGCGCAAGAATAAACCCAAAAATAACTCGACTCACCCAATTAGCGCAGGGGCAAAATGGAAGTTAAAGTGGAAGTTTTGGGGACGTAGCGTGTGGGGCATAAATAGCCGAACATAAAGTCGAGCGTAGATTTTCTGCAGAGTAATCTATCATTAGCGAGTGTGGTGCTAGCCGCGGGGCATGTTGGCGGTGCGACTGGGTGTCTGCTCCTCTGGCAGTTCTGGAGAGGGATTACTCACCTCCAGCTCAGACGCCGTGACACCTGCGAGCTCATGGACCACTGTCAGCTCGCCGCTATAATTAGTCCCTCAATGTCCAAGCGGCGGCGGATCACATCAAAATGCACTGAAGGTTTTTTAGCGCGATGTTTACGCCAGAGCCACGGAGATTTGGCGTTAACTTATCAGAACTTTTATCAAGAATTACAAAGAAAGAAAGAAAATATAAGTCTGAATGTTTTTACTTTTGAGTGTCACACTGAAGTAACTATTCTCGCTATTTTTGCTTCTTATTTAGAATTTATTATGACATTTACACATTTTTTTTCTTTGTTATTATAATATCTTGTGAGGTGTCAGCTACTGCTCTGGAAAAAGGAACATTTACGCAAGTTAAAATGACTTAAATTAAGAACATTTTCCTTCATTTGAGTCGATTCAACTCGATAAGTAAAATGGAATAAGTGTGTTTTTCTTAATTCAAGCAACATAAGATTTTGTTTACTTTTCTAAGGAACAGAAATACTATTCCTTAGAAAAGTAATTACGTAATTTAAGCTTCAAACAGCACAGAGTCAGTGAGAAAAATAGAAAACACAGCTGTTGTTGTGAAAGCATGTGTGACTTTTCCTTTTCCAATTAGTGCTAAATAAATGCATGACAAACAGTGACACAAATATGGCACTGTTTTTAAGCCTATGTTGCGTCTTTACACTATAATTTAAATGCAACTAAATGTAAAAGGATTCAAAGTATTCAGAATACCGTATCCTGATTGGACCATGTATTGCAATATGTTACTAAAGAATATTTTTAATTCAGGTATTCAGTATTATGTAACTAAATACATTTTTAAATATTCTTCCCAACACTGCTCATTATATTATAGTGTAAAAATATAACTTTATGTTTGCTGTGCACTAATTATAGACAGAAATATTGCACATACAAGCACACAAGAGAGCTAAGTGCATACGAATACCAAAAATTAAAACTCAATTTTGCTTCTAAGGAACAAACGCGATACTTGAAACCAATTCCGATACTACAATGATAAGAAAAACTCTTTATTTGGACAATAGAATTTCATCGTCAACAATAAATCATAGTGCTTTCTTTTGTATTCTTATATTTGTGTAATTCCTCAGTGGTCCAGGTAGTTTCCATAGTGGTCCATGAACGTATACTCGCTGATGTGGGCTTATACTCCTTCTGAAACAGCTCAAGATCATTCTAAAACTATTCAGAAAAGGCTCGTTTCTGTCCTGTGAATGTGACTCTTTTAGTATCAGTACCTGTAAATGAGTATCTAGCTTCGATACTAGATTAAGTGTCGATAAGGAAGTGAATTTCGGTACTTCTGACAACTTAAACTAAACTTCGAAAACACTGCTCGACACCCTCCGGACCCCAAAATAAAAGATTTGCAAATGTGGTGAATTGGATGACCACCAGATGGCAGTCAGGGGCCAAATCCAATCCAAATCGCACACACTGCCAGGAGTTATCACGCTGGAGTTCCAAGTGCGTGTTGGACTCTGGGATCTGTTCTTTTATTTCATGGTTAGATTTCTGGTCGGGGTCAATAAAAATCCAATTTTGGCGCCAGAGAAATTGTTATCAGCTTCTTGCAGATGCACTCACGTCGGCTTATCAACTCGGGCCCTTCGTGGGTCTTGGATTGGTTTAAAAGCCAAAAGTGAAGCGGCAGATCCAGCTCTCCAAGGCCACAGTTCTCCGTCACAGATGGATGGTTGGCTTTGTTCAGGTTAGAGAATCGTTTCGGCACCAAATTGAGGAGTTTGTGGATTCTAAACATGATCGATAGATGGGACTCCTACACTGAATGTCCATGTAGAATAAACTTTGCCAGAACCAAACTTTATGCCACAAATGTATGAAGAACTTTAACACAAATGGCTTCCAATTTTTGTCAACAGCCTCTGCAAACACTATTACTCACTCAAGCACCATATTCACGTACATAAAGTAGATGTAGATTCTTGCACATGATATGGTCGGAGCTAAGATTGAACTAACAACTTTGAGGGTCTTTCCTGCATGTGAGGAGCTTGGTGTAGAGTCACTGCTCCATTCCTTACAAATTCTACAGTTCTTCCAAAAGGTTCTACCTAAGAAGGGCTTGTGGCAGCTGTGAAAATCATTATTTGGGCTAATTTGGATTTAAGGTCTTGCAAACTGCAGATTTATCGGATAAAAAATGTAAAGGTAAGGGTGACTCCATGGAGATATTGTAGCTTTGTCTGGAATGTTCCACAGTATGGCATTAAACTACTATATCTCCAAAAAGACAAGATATATAGTTCACCATTACACACATCTATACACTTTTGGTCAAACAGACAAGCTCGGAGTAAAGCCACTGCTCTTTCCACAACGTTTACGGGATTCAGTTTCCTCTGCTTCCTGTTGTATGCAGCATTTCAAGGACAATTCAAAAGATATCGTATTTGTTTTAATGGTTAATCACTATGGCAACAGTCCTACTTTTTCATCATACTGAAGCCCATGGATATGTCAGGAATAGAGTTCGATCGGCATTGGTTTTTCATGGCCAATACCGACTTTAGGCATGTTTAGAATCCAGCAAAACCGATGGCCGATCAAGTCTGCCGATATGTTTGGGCCGTGTTTGATTATTTTCCTGAAATTATGTAGTTTAAATTGACTAAAAACTCACCTACATCCCTTTTTTTAAAAGCACAAACCTATAAGAGAGACTATAGTCATGTTTTGTGCAGCGGCCTCTTTGCACTCAAGTGTTCAAATACAGCTTCGTGCATATTCTTTAAGCACCTGGTCACTCCAAACTATCAGCCTGTGTTAGATATTTAAGGCCAATAGCCCCAGTGCAAAAACCTGCAAATATCTGGTGTACAAATTGGCCTATTTCTAATTGATAATCTTAGTTTTCCACATGTCAGTTGGGTTGTGTCCTACTGTAACACCAAAGACCCTGAGTAGACAGAATTAAAAGTCCAGGCCAGCCCTCTCTGCTCTACATTCATGGCCCAGCTGCCTCATACTTCTCAAAGACACAGAGCAGAGCTAAGGTCATGAACGAGTGAGATGTTCCAGAGTCTAATGTCCCCATCACGTATGCCCCCCCCCCCTCGTCCACATCCTCAAACTGGGACACAGCCAATCAGCTCTCATTAGGCATGTTAGCGGGGGCTCACTGACTCACAGGCACTGGAGCACATGAGTCTGCGTGAGAGCCGTGAGCAGGGCTAAAATACTGGTCTGAGAAAATGGAAAATCACAAGAAACAGCAAAAAGGCTGGATATTAATATGAGAAATGTGCAAAATACCGTAATCTACTTCCTTCTTCTCATACAAGAACAAAATGAAGGGCCATACAACTACCTGACCTGTGTGTTAGGACAAGATAGAAATACTCTCTTTTTTCAGATGATTCAAAATCATCCAGTTCATTAACACGATGCTGTTTTTTTTCTTGATTTGAAAACCTTTTTATATAATGTAATTCTGCGTTTTTGTGATTTTTGGTTTTCACTTTAAGGAGGTCTTTTTCAGATCCCGCAAAGGGACTACTCAGGAAATGAGCTAAGATCAGGCACATTTACATAGTTTGGTGTTGATTACTGTGCAATTTCCCTTGTCAAATAAGCAAAGAAAATATATAAATACAATATTTTTATCAAGGAGATTTCATGCATGCACATTTGTAAGTAGAGAAAGTGCACAGTCCTTGTTATCTTGGCCTACATCATCAGAGGTATAGCCCCATAACACCTGAATTTATATAGATGTATATTAAAAAAAGATATTTTGTGTGCTTTTGCCTTTGAGTAGATGGTAAATTAAGATGATATTATTAATTTGACTATAGCAAAAAAATTGTGTATACAGTTGTCCCTCACTATAATGTGGTTCACCTTTCACGGCCTCACTGTTTCGTAGATTTTTTGTGTGGAATTTTGTATGCTTTTTTTTTTTTTTTTACAGCATATGAACGCGCATTGTGTTCTACGCCCTGATTGGCTGTTCTGCATAGTCGAAGGTGGCGCACTGCTCAGCTTAGATCGCGGAGCCTGTCTGAGAAAAGTGTATAAAGTGTAAAAAATAAAGCTGACTACTTCGCAAATTTCGCCTACTGCAGGTTATTTTTAGAACGTAACCCCGCGATGAACGAGAGACCACTGTACTGCAAATTTGCAACAGCTAGAAACAAGTGTTCGCCAAAGGTTCCTAGGAAGGTTCTGCATCTGCACTAACGGCATTGAGGAAATACAGCCGCTATCTCAGCTTATGTCTTGATCCAAACGGTTTGTCTCATATTTGTGACAGTCGGCGTTAAGGGGATAATAATCCCTACAAAAGAAACATCGACTGAACTGAATGAGACTGGAACAAGCTTCACTATCACAGAGTCTGGAGGGTTCATGTCTCTGGTCGCTGGGTCCTGTACGGATGGTAAATAAACCTTTTCTGCTTTTGAACTTCAGCCTCATGTCTCTTCTCTTCCACTCTCAGGCCACAACAAATTATTCTAAAACAATAAGTACTTCAATAACTTTGGTAATATTTAGAAGCGTTAAAGTAACTTTATTCCAATCATATTTTCACATGCATTTGTACAATCATTTATATTCTCAGAAGCAAATTTCAGCATCAGAAAAACAAGCCCAGCCACCACTATTCCCAAAGCCAAAGAACCAGACACAGCACATTTTTGCAACCATTTTTCTAAACGGTGTGATCTGATGAGAATTTTCTCAACCAAAAAAGGTGTGACTCAAAAAAGGTTGAAAAATACAGGATTAAAGACTTACAGAGCTTGTATATATGCATATTTCTCATTTTAAACCAAGGATCTCTAACAAAAGCCATACAAAAAAAAGTAAATAATCTAGTTTTTAACAGTAAAAAAAATTGTCAAAATTACTTGAAAAAGCATTAATATTTCGATCACGACACATTTTAATTCATGCTAGATTTTTTTTTTTTTGGCACATTGATGGAAAAGAATAATTTCTATATTTTTTTCTTTAGAGATTCAAATGTTAAAATGCACAAAAAATAATAATACATTTTTCCAGTCCTATTCCTTGGCGCTATATAATCCCTTTCTGGTTTATAGTGACCTGCATCTACCTCCATTGTGTTACAGCACTAACATTGGCTTGTTTGTAGGTCACAGTCCAATCACATTCCCTGATGCTTAATTAGGAGAGCAGATCCACAGGGCCATTTCACTAAATTATCTCAATTACACTCTTCCACTCCAACTGTCTCTGTTCGAGGCAGGTTCACGCCGTCTCTAAACACAACCTGACAAACAGCAGCAAGCATCTTTTGGGTGCATTTCAGCCTCAAGGTGCACACTCATTACAGCCACTTTATTACTCATCGCTCATGAAAATAATTATGCATGAAAGGCTATAACTAGAGCTCTTCTTGTTTTATTGGAATAACTGAAAGTGTGTGATTCAGTGGTTTGGGTGTGGATTGGAAAGTTACTTTTGGGATGCATTTGAGTGCTCGGCTTCTAAGATTCAAATGAGGGGTGTGGGAGCTGAGATGTTATTGGTGGTTTTATATTATAGACTACAAGACAGAGACAGTTTTTCCTATAATCTGCAAACACTGAACATGATTTCTAAGTTTCTATTAGCTACTAGACCCTATTTAACTCGCTATATATCAACAGACATCTGCATTTTAACAATATTCAATTAAGCTGCCCCCAACTGTATTAAATCGTACTGGCCTATTATGTTAAATCCTTGAAATTGTGTACACATTTTTGAAGTATGTACACTCACAAGCAAAACACTATATAACTTTACGTGGCCATACCAGATCTCAGAAGCTAAGCAGGGCAGCTGTGGCTACAATAGTAGTTTACAACCACCGGGTATGGATTGAATGAATAATGCTCTTTAAAGACTCTTTGTGACATATGTCGGTACGATATAAATAAAAATGTTATAAATAAAACTACTATAGTATACTATATAAATAAAATAAATAACAATTGCTAACATGCATAGTAGTGGTGGTGCAAAAATTTGGAATATATTCCCTTTTTCCCCAGGCTAAAATGGCAAAAAAAACTACAATTACATATATTAAAAGCAAAAAAACATATGTACGCACAAATAAATAATGTGGTTGCAACTGAAATTAAGACTGTATTTTCTGTTTATCATAATTTTACTTTTCAAGACAATGTTTAAAGATAATGTTATGACTGAGGGTTGTGAGTTCAACTTATGAATAGCAAGATTTTAACATTAATAAGTAAAGTTATAAGAAAGAAAAAAACTTAAATTTAAACTAAAAACATAAACCTAAATGTAAAGTGCTTTTAACTGTTTGCTTGCCATGACCAGACTCCTCCATAACCAGACCCGCCATGACCAGACTCCTCCATAACCAGACCCGCCATGACCAGACTCCTCCATGACCAGACTCCTCCATAACCAGACTCCTCCATGACCAGACTCCTCCATGACCAGGTCTCTCCATGACCAGACTCCTCCATAACCAGACCCGCGATGACCAGACTCCTCCATAACCAGACCCGCCATGACCAGACTCCTCCATGACCAGGTCTCTCCATGACCAGACTCCTCCATGACCAGGTCTCTCCATGACCAGACTCCTCCATAACCAGACCCACGATGACCAGACTCCTCCATGACCAGACTCCTCCATGACCAGGTCTCTCCATGACCAGACTCCTCCATAACCAGACCCGCCATGACCAGACTTCTCCATGACCAGACTCTTCCATAACCAGACTCTTCCATAACCAGACTCCTCCATAACCAGACCCGCCATGACCAGACTCCTCCATGACCAGACTCCTCCATGACCAGACTCCTCCATAACCAGGCCTCTCCATTCCTCACAGACCTCATCCAGCCCCACCTCTAACCTCTTTACTCCCACAGTCACAAAAAACAAACAAAACAGACGGAGCCTTTGCCATGGCCGTCCTCACCCTCTGGAACTCTCTCCGCCTTCACATCGAAAACTCAGACTCACTGAACACCTTCAAAAAACTGCTCAAAACACACCTTTTCCTCAGAATCCCCACACATGACCGCTCCTTATTACTGTTTTTGTTTGTTTTTCTGGTGTTTCTGAGAAACTAAAGGATTTTCAGACAACATGAAATCCCAGCCTACTTCAAACCCACTTTAAAACAGAAACTGGTCCACCCAAAGGACAAAACCACAGAGCCACAAATAAAGCAATGTGGTCTACTCTATTCAGTGTAGTGAAGACTGCAGTGAGCGTTACAGTGGAGAAACAAAACAGCCATGACACAAGAGGATGAACCAGCACAGAGAGAGAGCCAGAGTGGACCTCAGTCTGCTGTACAGCTCCACCTAAAAGCCAGAGGACACTCATTTGAGGACAGTGAGGTGCAGATATTAGCCAGAAAGAATTGGTTTGAGAGGGAAGTTTAAGAAGCTATTTTTGTTAAAAAAGACAGCCCTTCCTTAAACAGAAATAGAGGACTCAGACACCATCTGTCTCCAATCTATAACTTCAATCTCAAACCTAAATAAAAACAAATTAAGAAAACAATAGGTGTAGCCAGGTCAGTCCCAGAAGTGTGATGGCCTGGTATGATTCTGCTAATTTAACCCCACTCTCAAGTCTATTTCAATAGGCCCAGCTAAAAAAAGAAACTGTAAACAAGTAAGGTATTAGTTTCAGAGTAATTTCATGGTATCTAACTGCTCCCCCTTGGAGGATTGAAGGCAGTGTCCTCCATCATTCTGACCAGACCTGAAGAAACAGCGTGGATGAGCTGCAAAACGTATTCAAACAAATAAACTCTTGTCCAGTCGACAAACTGAACTCTCTCCTTTGCCAACAATTACAACCATACCTAAATTTTCATCCTTTCCCCACTGACACAGAACTCCGAGTGCACTGGGTACATGCGATTAGAAGAGACGAGGGCGCCAAATTCAAGATGATCCTTCAGTGGGTTTTATCCTTATTTTAATAGATCCATGGTTTTATCACAGTCTGTCGGTGAACCCAGTGTCGCTAACTTAACTGGAAGTTGTAATCGCATGTTTCCAAATGTCTTCCTGGTTTGTGATGTAAGCGCGAATAAAGCGTCTTCATGTTACTGTGAAAAGCACTATATAAAACCAGTGTATTATTATTATGATCATTTAGAAAGTTATTATAATTATATACGAACAGAAAATGAAAGAAAATGTAAGATTTCCCTGTTGTGTCGTCATAATGCCAATACTTGTAAATAACTGTAAAACTGCAATGTTTACTCTCTCTCAAATGTGATATTGTGACATCTCAAGCTCAAACAAAATTAAACTAGACAGCCGGTGTATCACGTAACATGGACAAGTCCCCTGAGTGAGTGCATCATCGGTGAAATCAGAGTATCCGTTTTAGCAGCTCTGCGTCTCCTCTCTGTGCAGAACACCACGATCACTGAGCCTGATGATGAGGAGGAGTTACAATACTAAAGGAATACAATACATCTAATGCGAGACGGCCGCTAATGGTCACATGGTTCACCGTTTGACTTAACTTTAGGACATAAGGTGTAAGCTTAGAAACTTTTACTCTGTTCTACCCCAAGATCTGTACATATTTAAGTATTTTTGAGGTATTTATAGGTTCTGTATTACTCAAAAAAGGCTCCTGTGGTTCTTTAACCTCAAGATCTCTACATATTTAAGTATTTTTAGGTATTTAAAGGTCCTATATTACTCAAAATTGACTCTTGTGGTACTTTAACCCCAAGAATTCTACATATTTAAGTATTTTTTAGGTATTTAAAGGGTTTATATGGCAGAAAATTGATTCTTGTAAGCTTTAAGCCATGCTAGAATGGTGTTACCTCGTCATTTTCTAATTTGTTGACCCCATCACAAACATACCTGGAGTTGTGTTTTGTTTCGTTCACACGTTAATTCATTAACACACAAACCCTGCAGATTCAGACGTCTGAGTTCTTCTCTCAAACAGAAAACGCTCTGTTCAACGTTGTGATGTCATGTGCTAATACAGGAAGTGCTCCACTGTGTTTTTAAACACCTTCACTAGAATCATTTGAAGGATTTCAGCCCTGGAATTGCCACTGTCTACTGAACAAAAGGTAAAAGGGAAGTCGCTAAAGTGAAAACTACCACTACATGACATCACAAGGTGGAAAAAAGCATTCTGAGTTTTGGAGATGTAGACAGACTAATAATAAACACTCAAAACATGTGTTCATGTGTTAATTAAACAAAACACAACTCCAGGTATGTTTTTGAGCAGGTAACAACATTATAACATGGCTTAAAGCTCACAAGAGTCAATTTTGCATAACATCAGACCTTGAATTAAAATGTTATACTCACTCTGGTCGGATTTGGTGGGCGACGTGGGGCTTAACCTCTCTGTGGAGTTGTCACTTCCTTCGTCCACCACGCAGTCGAAATTCAGAATGAACATCATGACTATGCCCTCCTCATTCTTCACCGGGATGATGTGAGTGGTGCACTGGAAATCTGAGCCTGCAAACACACAAAAACAACATAAGATACTAAATATACCGCAGTGCACAACAATATTACAGTGAATAGAGTATCTTCTTAATCTTCTGGAGACTTTTCTGTTTTATAATTGTTAAAATTCCAACTAGTGTCTGTTTAAAAACGTTAAATATTTGTCATGGAAACATCTACAATATACAAAAATACCATCAACAGATCAGGCAGTTCTGTATTAATTTAACTTTAAACTCAATAGTTATCTGTCAAATCAATACTTACCATATTTTTTCCATATCTAGGGACGCAGATAAGAAATTATTTTGAAATGTACTGTGTATATTTTAATCCCTACATACACATTGGCAAAGATTTGTATTCATAGGCTCCAGTGGTATTATGCGACCATTCTTCTTGTTATAAGGTTGTAACTTTCATTGGGAAGGAAGTTTGCAATAACGTCATGATATAAAAATTTCAAACTCAAATTCGATGTTACAATGATAATAAAAAACACTCTTTATTTAGACAATAGAATGTCATTTTCAGAATTACACTGTGTGCAGAATTATTAGGCTGGATTAATTTTATAACTGAACAACTACTTTGCTCTGGGTCAATCGAAAATGTTAATAAATTTCAAACCTGAATATTTAAGAAAGTAAGAAAGTGGAGTTTTGGCTTTCATAGCAGAAAATCTATGTGAGCACAATTATAAGGGAACTATTAATGTGCAGAATTATTACACAACTAAATAAAAAATTAAAATTGTCCCTTCTCAAAGTGCTGCACAATACACACAAACATATCCAATAGAAATATAAAATAAAGCTCTAACTCCACTAGTCCTCATTAAGACAAGAAAACTATTAAAATCAAATAAGAGCAAGAATTCAAATAAATAATACAAAGCTAAAAAAGACACAGAGGACCACACAACTCACACTGTGGTAAAAGCCAGAGAATAAAAGTGGGCCTTAAGACGAGACTTAAAAGAATAGCAAACTTAAAATGTACAAATAAACATTTCTGACATTTCAAGCAAAAAAAAATTAGTGACCAATATAGTCACGCTTCATCTCAATAATGTTCATAACCCTTCCATTCATGGAGTCTGTCAGTTTCTGTTGACAAATAACTTTAGTGCAACAACAACCACAGCCTCACAGACACTGTCCAGAGGTGGACTGTTTTCCTTCACTGTAAATCTCCGGTTTAAAAGGGACCAAAAGTTCTCAATAGGGGGTAAGTCAGGTGAGGAAGGGGGGCATGTTATTACTTTTTCATCTTTAAGGCCTTTACTGGAGCAATGGAGCATATTTTTCTGATGAAGATTATTCTAAAGTTATTCAAGAATCATTGATAATTTCTGTCCTGTGAATGTGACTTTGTTTACTTGCTCAAATGAATATCTGTTTCGATTAGGGTTGGGCAGTAATACGGTAAAACGGTATCCTGTGGTATCAAAAATTAGCAACGGTATCAGTTTTATTACCGTCATTTAAAAAGTCTGCATAAGGACCTAAAACCACAGCGCAGATTTTCTCCCCTCCGCTCTCTCTCCTCTTCAAACTTCGTTATGCTCGGAGATTTCCGTCAACACGCACCGAGGAAGAAGAAAAAAACCTGACTGACGCTTCCTGTGTGATGTTGAGCTGAAAAGTTTACGATGGAGATGTTTTACTGAATGCAAGAGTCAAGAGGGGACGAGGCGCTGAAGAGGAGAAAGTTCCCGCTTGAGGGCGAAGTCAGACTTTCACGGAGGAGGCGGTAAAGCCCCATTTATGGTTCTACATCAAAACTTGTTCATGTCGACCTGCGCCCCCTACGCACAGCGCCCACGTCGACCGCCGTGCACCTCCAAAACTTTTGTCAAAACGACCCAGACAGCGAAGAGGAAGCAACGCACACAATAAGGGCTGTGATTGGTCCTCTTGACCACTACATTTCCGGTACTCCGCTCATTATAGACTTTGAGTAATAATGAGTTTAATGCAGCTTTGTGCACATTTGTTTACATTTTACAGAAACAAAACTTAAAACCTCATGGCTCATTTGCATACAGTATAAGCGCTGATGAAAACAGCTCGTGCTCTGATGCTTGATCAGAACTTGTGCCTCATTTTCAAATATAATGCTGATTTTCTGTTTCTGAATGGTTTAGATGCAAGCGACAAAATAACGCTTAATTAGTCACGGTAATAATGTATATCCCGGTAAAATGCTGAGAAGGTTTAACGGTAGCTAAATTTGGATACCGCCCAACCCTAGTTGTGATATTAGTTTTAGTATTGATTATAATATGATTCTCAAGACTTTTGACAACTCTACGAGCAAATACACGTCTATGAAACCAAATAAATAAAAAAATCTGAAAATGTATTCAATCGAACGCTCTACTATTACCAATACCACCACCACTCCTACTCTATTTAATAAAGTGGAAAGTTTCAGCCTTTTTTTTTTATAATTTGCAGACTTTACAAAGAAAAATGTACTTGAATTTTTACCAATATTGAATCAGAAAAACAACAAAATCCCAACTCATTTCAAAATCACAACAGCACCCCATTGCACCACCTGCCTCACGGCACGAGATCCGACCTTTGTGTTTCTCCAGCTTCTCCGGCGGCTATCACAACTTTCCCTGCAGCTGTTCAACCCTCTAGCCTTTATATCCAACGCATATATTACACTTTATTATCCAATCCACTGATAAAGCGGAAGATTGGACGATGATGCATGACTGAACCTAGTGCTGAACCCGCGAGGCGAGGAGGTTAAGTGGAACATAGCAATCGGACACAGCCTGGAGCCAGTTCAGAGCGCCGTGTGGAATTCTTCACTCATATCCATCGAATAAGAGGAGAAAAATGAGGAGTTGGAAGCATCTTGAGAGGTAGTGACGCAGAAAAAAACCATCTCGCGTCTAAACTTAGCCGGAATATTGCTCAGATCTGAAGCGGCGCTGGTCTGGGATCTGTGGAGGCGCCGGTGGGACCAGATGCAGCGCTGAAAATTTAAACAAGCCAGCTATAAATAACAGCAAATAAAGAGACAGTTTGGTTTGTGTTTTTGATGGAATTTGTTTGGTCATAATACAAAGATAATTAGTGGGAAACAGATATGGTTCTGAAATATTTATTAGGACTGGAGAAAGTCCATGAGAATGAGAGATGGTTAGAGCACTAAATCAGTCAAATTTATTAAGTTCAAAAACGTGGATAAAATCAAGAGTCTGGTGGAGGATGGGCCACCTGTCTCTGTGGAAATGTTATTGGTTTGCCAGAAATGTTCCAGAGTTTGGCATTAAGCACATCTATCTCCAAGGAGACAACCCCGCTCATAATAAGAAGAGATGATTTTCAGTATATTTTTGCCATAAAAGCCTGTGTCGTTGAATAAATAACAGATAATAATAAGACCATACTGTTCCATATATTTCAGACATCTCCATGGAGACCAGCAAGCTATAAACCCTCCTCAGAAAAGGTACACAGTGCTCCTTTAAAGACAATATAATAAGCTACCCAAACTTGCTTGTTTTGGACTCCCATGTCTGAAAACATTCGGTTTCACCTTCCGATGTCATTAATTGGCAACACTGGAAACGACTCCTCCAGGTTTTTAAAGTTCACACAGTATCACCAGACTATTAATGACATCAGTCCTCAAATTACCTTCCACTAAGACAGGGGTCACTAACTGGCGGTCCGGGGTCCGAGTCTGGTCCCAAATTGTCATTTATTTGTTGTCATTTATTTTGGTCCAAAGGAAACAGTTATCACAGTGTCCTCCTCAGATGCAGCAAGAAAACAGCTCCATAGGGACTTATAGCTGAAATATTCTAAAAGGGGTGAGTTTTATCTTTCACTCACTCGTTATTTTATGTTGATAGGCCCAGGAATGACAAAGATATTCACTTTTAAATACTTGAGAATCTCTTTTGACTTTACATCGGCTTTAATCAAATGCACTATGCATATGCACACGTGACGCGACTCACGATAATCGCAATCTATTTCTCAGACTCTACCTCATAAGTTTTACTCAGAAAACGGTCCACTGAGACATTTCTATGTAATTTAATATAGTTTTAGTATATATATAGTTTTAGTGTCCAGAAAAATGATGGAAGAGGAGGAATAGAAATAATCAGAAAAAAATTACGTACATTTTTTAGCGTCTTAAAATGTATCAAAATCGATATCATGACCCATGTATCAAGATAAGCATCGAATCGTGGGAAAACTGTATCGTTGCCTTCCTAATGATGTCCTGGACCTCTGCTTGAGGAGATTTTCTCTAACTGGACCTTCTCAAATTTTAGTTGAATACCCCTGCACTAAGACAATATAAAGCAAGATTAGTCATTGCGCCCTCTGCTGTCATTCACAGTATTTTGTAGGCAAAGAAATCGGAGCAGAATTAGAAGAAGACAAGGGAGTATAATGCAATTTTTACATTTTTAGCTTTCTACCATGTTGTAGCACAGTTCGCTCATCAAAAACATGCCTGAAGAGGTTTTAAATGTCATCCCTGCATATTTGCGTAATTAAGAAAGTCCCGCTGGGCCCTGTTCAAACCCTCCTTATGTTTAGCTGTAAGATTATGCAATCTATTAACAATTAATACCCCACTGAAGTAAAACCCCCTCTTTAAATGCCTATAATTTAAAACTTGTGAGATACCACAGCGCTTTCTACTTCTGTCTTTATCGTCTGCGTTAAGAACCCAAATTTGACGATTAGTGACATTAGTCTCAGGGTATTTCGTTGCTGTCAAAATTCTTTTTCAATTATATGTCAAAAAAATCATGAAATTCGTTTGACAATAAAGAGCTAGGGTAGTTTTATGAGGAACAACAAAAAAAACCTTCCAGAAAAAAACAAAAAAAAACACATTTGAGACCATCTGGCAGCAGGTCAACCCCCCCAAATTAAAGCATTTCCACACGCTCCTGAGCAGATCCTCTCACTCTGCTCCGTCTCCCATGGCACAGATCAGCAGCACCCAGCCAGCAGCGTTCATTAGCGTCTTGGTACGTCTGCGGCGCATTTGAAAAGCCCTCCAGGTGCTCGCTGCCCTGTCACCATGACGATACCGGGATGTGACTTTGACGGATAGGAAACAATGAGGCGGTGAGTAAGAGCGTGTCTCATACAGGCCTGCAGAATATTGGGGTCACGAACGGGGCGAGTACGAGTGTAAACAGAAGTGCGAGGATTTGAGGTTGGAGAAATGCAATAAGCACAAAAAATAAAGAAAAGATCTGTTCCGGAAATGGCAGATGGAATTTGGAGGCAACTACACTGAATAAGCCTTGTTAGAATAAAACCACCACGTTTTATATGGAAAAAGAGAATTAAAAGTTGGTTTGATTTACAAAATTTTCAGAGTAAAGACCGCTACACACTACAGGATTTTTCGGTCTTAAACAATTTTTAAACATGCGACAAAATGCGCACTCCACAGACATGAGGAGCCGTAAAATCTCTGACCGCAAAGACTGAAGCGGGATATGTCTGCGGACCACAGGATATAATGTCGTGAGCACAATCGCGTCAGCTGTTTCCTGTCTACAGTAAAACCACTCACTCTGAGACTCTGAAGTGTTCAAAGATCAGAGCTCTGCACTTCAAGTCAAAACTGTGTTACTATTATTTGTGAAATGTGGTGCAATACTTCAGATACAGGATTTTTAAAGCAGAAAAGAGTCACTGTCGCTAATCTGCAGCTTCACCTCAATCTGTGCACTGTGTGAATGTAAACAGTCACACGTGAGGATCTACTTTCACCTTTTTACTTTTAAAGAACGCTTCAAACTGGTTTAATAGTGCGGTTTTGTAGACTGGATGTCATTATTTGCAGAGGACAATTTCTATGGATAATGTGGATCAGATGCTGCATTTTAAATTTACCACTTTATGGGAGGTGAGTAATAAACTCTTTATTTTCGCTATATCCCAAGTTTGTATCTTGCGTCTCTGTGTCCGTCACTCCTCTGCCCCTGACGCTCTGTTTTATCGACTGTTACTGTAGCATTGCTGATGTTTGGTGGTTATGATCTGACACCACACACTTGGCGAGCACAGCAGCTTCAAAATCACACACAAAGACAAAAAGTCGGGTCACGCCTCCCTGAACTCAGGGAGAAGAAATCGCAGTCAAAATCGGGCAAAAATCTCCTGTAGTGTGTAGCAGCCTTTAGAAGAACCAGTGAGAACTGACAGTGCAACAAACCACATACGCTGATAAGATTAGAGACAGACTGATATATCGCTTGTCCATACAGTGCTGTGAAAAAGTATTTGCTCCCTTACCGACTGAGCTCTTGGATCAGTCGTCGCTGTGCTCTTAAGGTCATTTTTGTAGGCTTCCACTCCTGGGAAGGTTCAGCACTGTGCCATGCTTTCTCCATTTGTGGATAATGGCTCTCATGGTGGTTCACTGGAGTCCCAAAGCTTTAGAAATGGCTTTGTAACCTTTTCCAGACTGAGACATGTCAATTACTTCTTCCTTCTTCTTATCTGCTCCTGGATTTCTTTGGATCGTGGCATGATGTCTTGGGTCCAATATGGCCTACTTCACCTTGTCAGACAGGTTCAATTTAAGTCATGATTTGAAAGGTCTGGCAGCAATCAGGCCAGTGTGTGGCTATGAAACTGAACTCAGCCCTCCACAATAGGCCCTATTCACGCTTACATCACAAACCAGGAAGACGTTTGGAAGTGTGCAATGACAACTTACGGCAGGGTTCTGTTCATGGTTAAGTCTGACAAAATGTTGGAGAAATGAGAAAATGGCCCAGTTTTCTATCATCTAAATGTCATTGTAGCGTTCTGTTATGTTCAGCTAATCAACAATGACAACCGTACATCAGTTTTCATCATTTCCCCACTGACGCACAACTCCGAGCGCACTGGGTACATGCGATTAGAAAAAATGAGGACGAAAACATTCAAGATGATCTCAAACAGCACATATGTATGAAGTCTTTATTTTACCAACGGTCACATTTACTACAGGGGGTTCGATCACAGTCGGTCGAGCCCAGTGTCGGGAACTACACCGGAAGTCGTCATTGCATCTTTCCAAACGTCTTCCTGGTTTGTGACGTAACGTGAATAGGTCCTATAATATAATTAACCAGTTACCTTATCATTTAACATGGGGGCAATTACTTTTTCACTCAGGATCATGCAGGTTTGGATAGTTTTTTTCTCTTTACAAATTAATCATCACAGAAAAAATGCATTTTATGTTTATGTTGGGTTATCTTTGTTAAATATTTAAATTTATTTGAAGGGGGCAAATCTTTTTTCACAGTACTGTATATACCAGGTTAATATTTGCACTTTTTAGCATACCAACTATTAACATTAAATCTCCAGCAGAGGACGATATTATTATGCCCAACCAGCTGCCTAAATGTGCATGAAAAATAGCTGCGTAAAGCTTTGTTTGAACACTTAAGACTAAAGAGGCTACTCCAAAAATGTGACTAGGCTTATCTCTACACAATTTGTAGTAAATAAGGCTGCGGGTGAATTTGTACTGAATTCTAATGAGACCATTTGGGGAAAATTACCAAAATCAGTTGTACATATCGGCCCAAAAATATGGTTATCAGTCATAGGTTCATTTGGATTCTAAAAAGCAGTACTGGCCATAAAAACAAACAAACAAGTAAACAAAAAGCATATCTGTCGCTCGCTAATGCTGATGCTAAAATGTTCTGAGGCTTGTACTACAAAGCTGCCTGAACTTAACCTAAACATGTTTCTCTTATCCGGGATAGACAAACACTGACATGAGCGTCTATGGATAAGCGGTACGATGAAGAAGGTTCACAACCCGCTCTGGCAACCCCAGATTTTGTGAATGAAGTTGTACAAGAACAGCAGACGGGGTTAGCACCAGCCGACCAATTAGAACAACAGAGGTACCATGGAGAGCTACCCTTACAGAAAGTGATCCAGCTTCGTAATGCGTGAAATTACCTCGCTAAACTGATAGTACAAGCCTCTATTTATATAATACACTAAAATTTCAAACTCAATTTTTATATTCGAGTAGAACCTTAGAAAAAAAGACATTATTTTCAACACAAATGAGCAGTTCACATCGCACTGTTCTTTCACTCTAAACATTTAAAATTTGCACTATGAAACAAAGTTGATTTTAAAACGTAAATTCACCTGTATGAACTAATATCAAGGACCATGACACAGAGGGGTTCATAGGGGGGTCAGGTGCACAGAGGACTGGGCGGCGAACAGCTGCACCCGCGACCCAGCCGGATAAAGTGGAAGAAGATGGATGGATAAAAAATAAATTGCAAATCTGCTTGTAATCGTAATTTCTGAACAGAGAAATGCACATGCAGCTTTCAAAAATCCCAAAATACAAAATCTTCTGACTTAACACCTTCTCCAATGTGTCACTACTTATTAACAATAGTCGCACTGGAAAATACTCAAATTGTGAAGACTTTGTTTCATGTGGGTGGGTCTAAAATAAACCATGTACCATTTGTACCTTTTGATTTTCAATTAAGAACGAAAAACAGTAAAACGGGAAAACATTTTATTTCTTATTCCGTTTTAGTGTCAAACAAAAAACAGATTTCGACCTCTATTTCCAATATTTAATTTAAAGTTTATTTCAAGTAACAGCAATCAGAAAATTCCTTGTGCCTATTTCAGTTTTGATATTTTATTCCCTTTGGTTTATTTCCCCCGAAGTTCTGCTGCTAGAAAGACTTACCTGAAAAATCATTGTAATTTTGTGAATGTCGTCTTCTTTTATAGCGACGCGTTTACTTTCACATCTTAGAAAGTAACTGTTGAACTCCATGTGCAGAACTTCTGGGGCAAATAAACCAGAGAGAATAAAATATCAAAATTAAAACAGGCACCATGTTTTTTGATTAGTGTAATTTGAAATAAACTTTAAATAAAATATTGGAAATAGAGGTCGAAATCTGTTTTTTTGTTTGAATAATGAAATAACAAATTGTTTTTGTCATTTTATTGTTTCTCTTCATTGAAATAGCAAAGAACGAATAGCACACAGGCCCAATACTGACAGATACTGCAAAGGAACCAAATAAAACAGTTGTGTGCGCTGTGTTTATCTAGCATCAAACTCTACCATTCGTTTGACCTTTTCTCCATGGAACATTTTCTACAATAGCCTCTGATCTGTTTTGTTTGGAGTGGACATTGGCGAGGCTGCATGTAGATGTGCTGAAGTGGATTTAAACAGCAAAGGGACAGTCAGTTCTTTCAAATCAAATCTGCTTTGTGCTACAGCTCAGTGCTTCGCTAAAATCCTAAAGTCGGTGTCCAAACTGAATGTGAAGGCTTCTGTGTCATGTCGGGTCAGACCACATTAAAAGCTGCACTATGTAACTTTTCGGTTGGGAGTCCATCACCTGCTTGTTTCTACGGATATCCACAGTATGACAATAAACAGCTCTGCCTTACTTTTATTCAATTAGTGGTGAGTTTTAAAGCTTAAAATTACACAGAAAAACAGGGATTTTTCAGATCTGAGCTGTAAACTTGGTCTGGTTTGGTCTCCATGAAGATAGAAAGGTTTAATGCCGTACTGTGAAACATTCCGGACAAAACAATAACATCTCCATGAAGAAAAACATATGACAAACCGTCCACCAGAAAAGTTACACAATGTACCTTTAAAAATAGGATGTGTGTAATAAAACCTCCAATCATAACTTGATCTGTCGACAGTGCTAATTACTGCAGGCTACAACCTCTGGAGCTTTGGTAATGTTCTCTTTATTGATCGACTGATTGATTGATTGATTTTTTGGTTTATTTCCAACTGATTTTAGTTGTGAGATCTGGAAACCCAAAGTGTCGCTCAATCACTGGGATCGTGGTGAAAACCCAAACAAAAAACGGAGACAACGTGACCCTTCTGTAAGATAAGGCACAATAACAGAAGAACATGTATTTGTCTCACATTAAAGGTTTTTTAAAGTATTTTTGCTCTTATTTGATTTGACTGATTTGGGATCATTTTGAAATCTGACATACTCTACCTTTAAAGATGCACTGTGTAACATTTCTAGAGGGTGCACCCCTATTCACAGAAGGAATTATTGTATTTTTGAGCAACAGAAACTCCTATAATGAATAAATTCCATGGAGCCAAGCAGGTAGCGAACCCTCCACCGGAAAAGTTGCGCAGTGCATCGTTAAAACACACCGGGGCATGGTGCAAACAGGCTGATCATATTTGACAAAACTGTGGCATACACAAAATAATGAGGACGTACATTTTTAAATTGAATACAGTAAAGACTCCGAGATTCTGCCCAACAGCTCCTGAAATGCGTCTTCATATTACACAATACACTTTCGTAAAGTTGCATCATAGTTTCAACCAGGAGAGAGTATTTAAAATAGCAGGACATTTTCTTTATGGCAAAAACAAACATTTTATTACGGAGCCCATCACAAGTTTGATTTGAGCACAATTCATGTAATCTTAACATAAAAACTAAAGCTGCTCTTGTCCTTTACATTAGGTTGTTGATCATAGTCTTCATCTCTCGTTCATTCACAGTGAATAAACTCCTTTCATCTGCCTGTTTAGCCACACAAACAGCAGCAGAACCACCAGCCTCCTCAGCCTCTCCACGTCTTCACCAACACAGCAGAGGGTTAAACCTCATAGACAGACAAGAGCAACCGCGCTCCCAGTTTTCACGTGCGACTTCTCATCACCGTATCTCCAGAACTACATGCGCTATCGAAAACATTCCAACAGTTCCTGAACGCAGAAAAGTTCAGCTTTCTACCCATATAAAGGGTTATTACGGTAAATTTCAGCAGCACCCGCCACAGAGCCTGTAGTATCGAGTGCAGAGTGGCGGAGATTTGGACAGCGGCGGTAGTTTACAAGTGGTTTTTCGTCGCCTTTTCATTTTTTGTGTGTGTTTTTGTGATTTTGTGTTTTTCCTTTGACTGTTTTTACACACTAATACACATACAGTAATGTTGAACAACTGCCAGATATTGAAAGCTGAAAAACGGGGCAAAAGCACTTACTCCTGGGACATTTTCGGACATTTTTTAAGTCAAAGGAACACAAAAAACTCCAGGCGGGATTTTGAAGCATGGAAATAACAGGGCTAAAAAGGTTAAAAGGTCAATAATATAAACACATTATTCGTCCATCATGTCAGTGATTTAAGTGAATACAAATGGGTAAGACTGCTTAACGTTTGCAGTCATGGATTAGAACTTATAAAGTGCACTACGTAACTTGTCCGCCACCTGCTTTTCTCCAAGGAAATGTGTTCACACAGCCATAATCTTCCTGATTTCAACAGACAAGGTAAAATCACTAGGCAAGTTACAGGTCAGATCTGTGGAGAAAAAATGCAGGTGAATTATATTCTTAATGAATTGAGCAATAAACAAACAGTAATTGTACAAATACAAGACAGATCTGACAATGCGCAAAACTGATTCTTGTGAACTTAAAGCCGTTAGAATGTTGTGTTTTGTTTCATTCACGTTTGAGTCCTTTATTCTCCTTTATTAATCCTTACAAGTCCGTCTACATCTACAAAGCTTAAAATGCTCAGTTTTCAAGTTAATAGCTCCATAGAGATCGGCAATTCCAGGTCTAAAATCATCTAAATGATTCAAGTGAAGGTGTGTGGAGTTTCCTTTTTGAGAGAAGGACTCAGCATGAATTTGTAGGATTTGTGAGTTAAACATGTCAAGGAAACAAAAGACAACTCCAGGATTTTTTCTAATAAGGAAACAGCAGTGTAATATAGGCACTTATAGGCAAAGCAACAGGATCCTCCAGCAGAAAAATTACATAGTGCACCTTTAAAACAGTTACAGGAGGCATAAAACACCACAATTCACTGCACAAGCTCAGCCATTTTGCATTTTAAATCCATTCTCTCAACATTTTGCACTGGTCAGCTTGAACAATCAGCATTTCCCTTGGAGCATGTCAGATGCTTTTTCATTTTATTAGACATGCAGTTTCCATATGTGTCATTATGTAACCTTTAACACTAAAGGTCAAACAGAGCAGGACTGCGCAAAACGACAAAATCATCACTCCTCCATATGCACAAACCTCTGCTGACGGGGCTCGATGCGATGGATATTACATTTTTCTATTTTTGTTTTACAGCACATCAGCAATCCACCTTAATTTCCCTCATAACCGATTCATAAGCTTTGCATTAAATATGAATCAGTACACAAAGCACCTTGCATAAATAAAAGATTGCGTATTGTGCAGGTTTCAGATATTAAAAAGTGTGAATATTAGCTAAACAACGCAAGAATCCATTTGTGATTATACGAAAGGACAATGCAATTTTGTGACATTGGGTAGAAAATGTAAATAACTCACTTACACAATATTAGGCATGATTTTATATGGATTTTTTTTTTTTAGCTGATACCGATACCCGATATTTGTCTTGCAGTTGTGGACGACCAATATTACACTTGAAAAATCTATACTACAGAAAGAATTAAAGCTACAGGAAACAAATTACAGACAAATAAATGACTTTTCAGAGCTTTTAGCCATGTTATATTTGTTTCCTTCTCATTTACCCACTCGGAGTTGTATTCAGAGTGATTCGTGTGTGTTTAATCGCTTATTTCAAGACGCCATATTGCCGGTCGACCCCCATTTTCACTGCCACAATTTACGCCCACAGCTCTGTACTAACTTCAACTAACTCCAATTTTATTTTCTTAACTGGTGATACGCGTAGGATTCAAGAGCGCTGCATCGGCATTTTTCAAACATCGAAGTCAGCAGACTTTTCTTTTATTAAGTTATTTTAGATCAATATTGTGATTTAAAATGTGCAAATTGTAGCATAATGATCCACGGGTATCAAAGATTATAACCGTATAGGACACAAAAGTGCAGTAGGTCTTCTTAAAGTTACAGTGGAGTCAGTTGAGGAACATGGCAGAGCTTCAACTTGCCGGAGCAGCTGCAAATGCCACAGGACTCGTGTCAGAAAGAGTCATTCAGAGCAGGGAAGACAATTTCAACATATCAGACATTTTTGGTGCACTGGAGAAGCAGCGAGGAGAAGGGTAGAAGTGGAGTTGCAAATGAAATGATTTCTTTTGAAGGAATAATGACAAAAAAGTATTTTTACTCATTAATCTGTTCAAAAAGACCAATCTGACGCACTGAGGACAAATCTGGGACTGCCACATGAGCACACACAGACTGGAGCCGGCAGAGGAAAAATCTGGGCCAAATATCGGCAAAACGTTCCGTACTGGACTGATACGATATCCGGTGAAATCCAAAAACAATATACCATCCCTAAGCAAGACTTTCCAGATCTGCTGACGATAAGGAAAATGGTCGTGGATTCATACCAGGAGATTTAAGCAGCGTGAGCAACGACCACACCAGTGTGTATTCAGTTTAAAGGGCAACGTACTAGGGAAAGAAACAGCATGTTCGCATTCTAATGAGACGCAAATGCCACGGATTAATGATAACTGGTGGTCAATAATAATTTAGTTTGGGTTTTGGGACTGAAGTCAGCAGTGGCTCTGGTTTGAATGACAAATATGGAAATGCGGGAGCGACACAGACGTCAGATTTATTTGTGGGTAAAGGATTAACTGCTGATTGGAAGAGGCCAACAGTGACGGTCTCATGATGGACAAACTATTCCAAAACATCTATAAAAATAAAAATGCACTACTTATTTATACATATTCGTGGGGTTCAGTACTTATTGTGTTGTGGGATTATTGTGGGATTTGTGTAATACCGTAAAATTAGAGATATTACCAAAAAAACAAGTTTTCTTTATCTTTTATACAGTCTTTAAGAGGAGCTGTTAGCTGTTTCTGAATGTTCTCTCTTGACTGTGATTGGTTAAATCCACCTGTCACTCACTTAGACCATAACAGAGAATAGGAGGAGTGGGTGATGAATGTGTCCGTTTTTTACCGTGGAGCTGCTTTAAAAGGCACATATTATCCCATTTTCTATGTTATAATGAAGTTACCTCATCAGAAACATACCTGGGGTTGTGTTTTGTTTCATTCACACATGTTTAACACACAAACTCTGCAGATTTTGGCTGAAATCGTCTGACTCTGTTACACCTTGTGATGTCACGTGGTGATACAGGAAGAGCTCCACTATGTTTTTTTAAACACAATACACCTTCACTACTATTGTTTGGGTGATTTCAGACCTGGAAATACCAATCTCTAGCAAACAAAATGTAAACTGTAGCTCTTAGCTTAAAAACTACCACTACATGACATCACAAGGTGGATCAGAGCATTTTGAGCTTTGGAGATGTGGACAGACTAATAATAAAGTGGTGCTCAAAGGTGCAAACGAAACAAAACACAACTCCACGTATGTGGAAACAATAGTACAAGTGTTAAGTGTTAAAATTGACTCTCACAGAATCAATTTTAACTTTTTCTCAGGGTTTATATGAGTCTAATCTGTTTAAGGTAATTTAACATTTTTGGAAATGTTGATTAAGTAACAGTGGACCAAAGTTATATTAATGTTTTGAGAGTAAATGGAGAACACTTTGTAGGGTTATCCTGATTTATCTAAACAACACACAGGTGTTTTATTTTTACACTTTATTTTAGTTAATTTAAAATGAAATTTTATACCAAACTGCTTCAAACTGGTCTTCTCTCATGGGAGTTTGAAGTGGGGGGAGGGAAGTGCCAAATTAACATTAAAGGAAGTTGAATTAATTTAACCCCAACTCAAACCTCCATTTAACTTTCAAATAGTGAAAATAACCCTTTTTGTGTTAAAAACAACTATTTAACCGTGAAATTTTAACCCTCCAGTTTTTGCTTTGTGGATCAGAAAATAGCCCTTTAAACAAAAGCACAAGGAGGACTTTACACACAGCGTGCTCCACTGGCACCACAGACTTCTTCACACAGACCCTCTCATCTGGACAAACAGCCAAACCCACCTGCCCCCTGCACCGGGGCCCTGGAACTATCACCTCAGGGTGGGAAAACCGGGGGGTAGAGGTCATTTAATCTAACACCGAGGTCCACATACAGGGTTTCTGAGTGAAGAAGAGGCGTATCGACTTTATAGAGCACAACTGCATAAGTATGTAGTTTGACGTCACAATAAATAAAATAATTGTGATTAACGATTATATGATGATAATTATTTAAGTTGCTGAAAGTTTACAAATGTTATTTATATGAATCATTTTATTATTAGGAATAGGTTCAGTTATGGTGTTGTGCTTTGTTATAAGTGAAAACAACAGAGAACATCATGGATAAGTAGCTTTTTTCTGCACATTCTGGTGATATAAAAGCCATAATCTTTGTTGGCGATTATCACGATTATATAAAATGTCCCACGAATGATTATCGTCGACTATTTTTATCAATCAACAATCGCGAAACGATTATTATTTATCCCATCCGTACATAACATCTCTATAAACTCCCACGCATCCCACTTTCCTTTACAAAAGTTCTTAATTGCAGCCTTGGCAATCCACACACTCGGTACCGCGCAAAGACAGTAAAACGAAAGTATAAGTGTCGGTGAAAACAAGGTAATGTAATTTACGAAGGCGAACAAATTAGTGTTTTGTGGACGGCTCCCAAAGTGATGGAGGAGAAGCCGCAGTTAGCGTGATACTGATATACGGGTTAATAGCTCTGCAGTGGCTTCCCTCCGTACTCTGTAATTGTCCAGTGCTACAGTGTACAAACAAATGAGCACTTCACGAGACAAAGTTATTATTTCACATGGTTGAGTGTTTAATGGAGCGGAGATTAAAGTACGTATCCGGGCAACCCCGTCTGTGCGCACAACTATCTGCGAGAGTTAAGATACAAGGAGACGTACTAGTATTATGCAACTTTGATGAGATTTTAACCCAATTTTGACTGTTTTGCAATTTCTTTTCTGAACAGACAAAATCCTCTTCATACAGCAACAGAAACGAGGAAGAATGTTCGTTATTAAAGTCTGTCGTCTCACTACTTTCAGGGTCCATATGTGAGCTTGTGCTGCTGTTATAGCCGATACAAACTGACACCATCCGCTGCTGGTAATAAAAGAGAGGATCCTTAAAGCTGCATTGTGTAACTTTCTGATGCTTTTCTCCGTAGAGGTGTTTGATGATATTGCTTTGTCTGGAATGTTCCACAGTCTGGTTTTAAACTGTTTTAGCTTCATGGAGACCAAATCAGACCAAGAATGCCTGTTTTTCCAGGTATTTTGAGCTATAAACTCACCTGTAATTGAGTAAATATAAGGTAGAGCAATGGCGCCTCCATAGAAACAAGCAGGTGACAGATTCCCCATCAGAAAAGTTACATAATGCACCTTTAAAAGATTCTATTATGCAGCCAATCAATTATACTTTTTAAAAAAACAACTTTACTACTATTTTAACTACTGTTATAGAGACAAGAGGGTAACACTCATCGGTCGAAGGCATGTTTTTCCTTTTTTAGCAATTAAAAATGGTTTAATGCCATAAAAGCAATAACATCTCCATGGAGACAAGGAGGCTGCAGACACACACCAAAAACGTTACGATAAACGATACCGCACATTTAAAGGGGCCATATCATTTTTTTCACGCAATAATGTAAATTTTGTCTTTTTCCTGCAGGCTACAGAAATATGATAAGAGCATCATGGGTAAAATGAGACTGCTGTGTGCTGTCTGCAGCGAATTATAAAGCAATGTGATCAGTGTGTCCCCCAGTGCTTTATAGTTAGGGCGGCCGCCTTAACAACACTTGTCCCTCGCCTTCACTACGTCCCTCCGAACCACGTGAATCCTCCACCCGTCGCCACTTTGACTCACCAACTTTCTGCGGGAAACACTGGTTATCATCTGCAGACCAGGAAGTAAGGCTGCAGAGCTGTTGTTAGCCTGCTAGTTGTTGTTGTTACTGTGGTGGCAAAACTTCCCTCTGGCCTCTGAAAGTTGTGCAAAACGCTTATTACCTGAGCTTGCAGTGAGTGACCTCGGAGCAACACAGCACAGCAGTTTTTTTCTGACAAATAGGAGCTAGTTCTGTTTTTCACATTTTTAAGAGAAAACTACTAGTTATACTTTTAAAAACTACTTTACTATTATCATATTTATTGTCATAGAGACAAGAAAGAGACACCACCAGGCAAAGTTACACTCATAGTGTGAATACATGTGTTTTAAAAAGGCATTTAAAGCATTTTTTAGCAATTAAAAACACCATGACTACCACCATTGACTTGAATAAATGCAAGCTATATAAGTTTAATGCGATACTGTGTAGGGCCCGACCGATATATCGGTTGGCCGACACGGGCACTTGGAGACCTATCGGATATCGGCCTAAATCTTGCTGATATGGGCCGATATTCCACGTGGACATGTTTTACCTTGTTATAAAGCTTAGACTCTCTATATTCTGCCCATTTAATCCAATTTACAGACAGATAAATGTCCTAATATGTGGCGCCGCATCAGGATTTATCTGCTGAGTTATTGGTCTGTGTCTGTGATGTCGTACTGCCCCTGAACGCACCCCCAGAGTTACGTCACTCCTGTGCTTTTGTTTATACCCGCAGCCATAGACCCACGTGCGCAACACTGATATTATATTCTTTTTACGGACAATCGGTTTGAGTCTGGATTAAAAGGACAGTTCTTAGTGCAGACTTGTGATCTGAGAGGAGCCTGTGTGAGGCTGAGTGTTGGAAATGTGTCGGTTTTGAAGCTCGTTAGCGCTTAGCTGCTGTAATTAAACAGGCTGTTTTCTCTTCTATTACTGACTATGACTATATTGGCCGTTTATATGTTACTAGACAACTACTAGACTAGACTGTGAATAGAGGTGTGAATTATCGTCATTTAGCATATTAAATTACCGCGGCGCGCACATATTTACCGCTAAAGGTTAATAGCGGTAGTTTACTTTCTTTACTGGCTAGTGAATGTCATGCAAAAATGCCATTAGGCCGACCTATTGTCTTTAAATATGACGTAAAGAGGCAGAAGAATAATAAATGTCGCCTAAACAAACCCCACTTAAAATCCAATAGAGCCAAACCTAAGTTTTATAAACAATAAGACTTACAGTGAATTTTTACGGCAATTATATCAGTTGCTCCACCTCCCATTTTAGCGGTATCATATCGGCCGCAAAAAAAATCCATATCGGTCGGGCCCCGATACTGTGTCACATTCCAGGCAAAGCAAGCACACCAAAAAAGCTACATAGGGCCACTTCGAAGCTGCACTATCATATTTTTCTTTCAAGCACTACAGTAGCTTCATCTCTTACAGATACATAGACATCCTAAAAATATGAACTACTTTTGTTTTTCACATTTTTAATACAGTAAAATCTGGTGGAGCGGCTTTAAGTGACCCTTGAATGGAACAGAAGTTATGGATGGCCAGAACAGCAGAAGCGCAGTGGGCTGGTGCACCTTCTCCGGCAGATGGGAGACAATGGTGGTGGTGAAAGGCTGCTCCGCGGGGGTCCCCTCTCATGTGGCCCCCCGCTGAATGTCACCTTTACCCGAACGCTTCAAAGGGAGACGCGCTCACATCCTCCGCCTTTTACGCCACTGTCCGCACCGTCTGGGTCCAAACGTCTTTGCAGTTTCAAAGCGCGTTAAAGGGCCCATTTTATTACGCTATTTTCTGATCTATGTTATGATGTCGTTTCCTCATCACAAACATACCCGGAGTTGTGTTTTGATTCGTTCACGCAGGTTTAACACAAATCCTGCTGTTTTCCTGGAAGTGGAACCCTGGAAGTGCCAATCTCTACTGAACTAAAGGTAAAACGTAGCTGAAAACTACTGCTTCATGACATCGCAAAGAGGAACAGAGCATTCTGAGCTTTGGAGTTGCAGACAAACTAATAATAAATGGTTACTCAAAGATGTGTGTATGAAACAAAACTCCAGGTATGTTTGTGATGAGGTAACAACATTACAGCATGTCTTAAAAGTGCATTGTGTATGTTATTGCTTTGTCTGAAATGCTTCACAGTACACCATTAAACCTTTCTATCATCATGGAAACCAAACCTGGCCAAGTTAGCGGTCAGATCTGTGGAGAGGCGACCCCGCTCACAGTCAGAGCACCTGTTTTTCTATTTATTTTTGAGCTATAAAACCACCTGTAATTGAAATGTAAATGTGAGGCAGAGCTGATTTTTGTATAATTTAAACCCTTTAAGGAGAAAAAATGGGTATCTTACTGTGAAGGAGCTAAGAAAGCACCATATTGTCGGGAGCTGTGAGTCATGTGACCAGCAGGCCTCCCATGACCTCACCAAGTCTGACCTTTGACTAGAACAACTGTGATGTGCATCTGCTGCTCCTTCTTCAAGCCACAACGCTGGGTTAAAAATAGAAACAATTTGAACGTTTTGGGTCATTTGTGCCATTAGAACCAGCAATACTCTAGAATTTACTAGAATTTAGCCATTTTAAATATGATTTCCACTTTTAAACATAAAGATTAAGTGATGAATGATGGCACAATTTTGTTTTGTATTGTTTATAGTGTACTGTACTTTACGGTTATGAGTGATGCCATCTGAATTACTATTGAGATCCAATATTTAAACATTAAAACGATTGTTTTTTTATATATATATCTTGTTTTTCTTGCTGTTTTATTGTGTATTGTGTATTGGCACTTACTGTTTGGACTTTGGTCAACTGTGGCTGCTTTTAAACGTCCTATATTAAGCAAAATTAACTCACGTGAGCTTTTGTTTTGTTCACACATGTAATGAGTAACTCTTTGTCATTTGTCTGTCTACATAAGCTCAAAATGCTCTGTTGCACCTTGTGATGTCATGAAGCGGTCTTTTTCAAGTTACTTTAGTTCATTAGAGAACTGAAAGTAATTCCAGAGCTGAAATCCTCCAAATGATTCTTGAGAAAGTGTGCAGAGTTTAAAAACATAGTGCAGCGCGTCCTGTACTACCACATGACATCATTAGGTGGAACCGAGTGTTTTCTGTTTGAGAATAGTCTAAATATGCAGGATTTATGTGTGAATGAAACAAAACACAACCCCTGGTATGTGTGTGATGAGGAAACAGCATTATAATATAAATAAAAATGGATAATATGGAAACTTTAACTGTGCAAAGCAAATACATTTGACCTGATACTTTCGGTATACAACATAAATCTTGAAGTTTTAAGTCATGTGAACTGAAAACTATTTAACCAGAATGACTGAATATTCCACTATCACACAATGAAGAAAAACAGACTGTAAACTTCATGGAAAAAAAATTCAAATCTATTATGAAAACCTTAAACCGCAATAAGACAACTGCACTTGTGCCACAGAATTCTCTTCTCCCTCCATCTGTACTTAAAACCGCAGGCTCTTACGCAGAAAATAATGATATCTTGAGCACATAGCCTCACCTCTTCAGTCCTGCAGCACTGACACGTACAGGGCTCAGTGTCTGGCCCATGGGCACGATGGTGCTGTGGTCAGAAATATCTTGACTGCACCTTGAGGGTATCACATGACCCTGCACCTCCTGAGCCGACACGATCCCCGGAGCTTATAACAAATGATACGAGGCACACAACTTCACAACTACAACAGCAAAAATCGGTGAGGTGCTGGAAAAAACATGAGCATCACCAAGTAAAACATGTATTTGGAATTAGGAACGCACGTATATGTCAGACAGTGGGCAGTATATGTGTCAATAGGTAATATGCAGTAATATCTATGTCTATCTTGTATTTTAATTGTTATTTTAAAGATATGCAAAATGTAGATTGTGATTGGACTGAAAAGCTTGCAATTTAAAGAGTATAATGTAAAAGATATAAGATTTTTCTATACATTTTATACAATAAAGAGTAAAGATGCACCAAAAAATCCAGAAAAAAATTAAAAATCCCGATTCCTTTCCTTTTTTTTCCTCTATCGCCCAGACCTACTTGTCAGTTTTTTGTCACCAAAGTTGAAATAAATACATCGGAGGTTTAGCATCGTGACATTTTTGAATCCCCTAAGCTATGTTTTAATGCCATACTGTGGAAAATTCCAGGCAAAGCAATAACATCTCTATTCTATTCTTAGAGCAGTTCTCATAACTATCAACAACAAACATTTCCAAATGCATGAATGTACAAAGAGACGCCAATTAGGCTTTGATTTGGAATGTAAACCAACTTTGCGCATAGTTACTCAACCAAATTCTACCCGCATGAAGCCCAATTAGAGAGGCAGAGCAGCGTGAGGCCGGTTAATACTACAGTAATATAGGTTTTTAATCATGTAGCAGGGGACGAACACACTCTTTAAGCAGCAGTCTGTGCCTAATTTGCAGTTCTATCTTCAGGTAAGATTCCCTGTTGTTCCACCTTATTACGTTATTATTATTTATATGGTAATAGACTTTCTCCATGTAATTTCTTCCAGCCAATCAGGATACAGCAAAATACAAAATGGTCATATCGCATTTTCTCCCAATCTTCTAGTCCTGTCACGATAATAAAATTTCAAACTTGATTAGATCCAACACCAATCCGTAAACCACAGGTGTCTCAGACCTGTAGCTTCATCCACCTTGATTTAGTTAAATGCCGATCTTTCCGCACTAATTAATGGATAATAGTCGTGTAAATGTTTAAAAGGAATCAAACTGTACGCCGTCTAAGGCTCTTATATTTACTAAATCTCTTGCGGCCTCTGAAATGAGCAGCTCTCTGGTATTTTGGTTTTCTAAAGTAGCTCACCAGACGAAAAAGACTGGAGACCTCTGCTAAACCACGATGATAAAAACGCTTTAGTAGAATGTGATGTTCAGCCTTATATTGAGATAACATAAGATGACTCGAATTTCTGCTCCTTTTCATCCATTTCTTGTATGTTTGATATTGTGAGACTGTTGAAGTCATTTTATACTTTATGAATGAAATAAACAAATAACAATATTGTAGTACTTTCTTTATATCACAATGTGGTCTTATCAATCAATCAAACTTTATTTATAAAGCACTTTAAAAACAACACAGTCGACCAAAGTGCTGTACACATGTTAAAATACAAAAACATGAGACCCAATAACATCAAAACAGACAATGATAAATGTCAAGTCTTCACACTGTGTTAAAAGCCAAACTAAAGAAATGAGTTTTAAAGAAGAGATTTAAAAACAGGAAGTGAATCGGCCTGTCTGACATTCAGAGGAAGTGCATTCCAGAGTCTAGGAGCAGCCACTGAAAAAGCCCGATCACCCCTAAGTTTCCTTTTTGTCTTAGGCACCGCAAGAAGAACCTGACCTGCAGACCTGAGAGAGCGGGAAGGACTGCAGGGCCCCAGCAGGTCAGACAAGTACCGCGGGGCCAGGCCATGGAGACATTTAAAAACAAGTAAAAGAATCTTAAAATCAATGCGAAACTGAACAGGCAGCCAATGGAGAGATTGAAGAATAGGAGTTATATGATCAAATTTCCGAGAAGCAGTCAAAAGACGAGCAGCAGCGTTCTGGACTAGCTGAATCTTAGCTAGTCTTATGTCTATGTATATCTTATATCTATGTCTATGCACCTGCGGGACCCAACGCACAGTGTGGGAGTGGGCGAGTGGGATCATAAACTGCAGTCCCGCAAACTAAATATGAGTGTAAAATCAAATATATATTAATTGATGTGATTAATGTATGCCTATCGTACATAATTTGTGCTGGATATTTTATTTGGCATTAGTAAAAACATTTTAAGCAGCCTAAACTTGTGGGTGTGGTCTAATCTCACGCACATTTTAGACAATTCCTTTTCGCTTCTCTGTGTTTGAAGAACAGAGCGCCTCTAGTGAATCGTAAGTAAGTTCTTTGGAGAGAGGTACATTTATCATCAAAAAAATCAAGGAACCTGACGAAGAAATGGAAGAAATCAAGACCTTTTGTGAGAAAGAAAGCGAACATCCCCATCTTACGGGATTTGCGGGCAAAATTTCGCAGATGTGGGCAAGAGCGGGAATGAAAATTACAATTCTTTGCGGGAAGCGGGCGGGAGCGAGATTGAACTCTTATACTTGTTCTGGTACAGCTCAAGATCATTCTAAAAGTATTCAGGAAAGGCTCATTTTCGTCCTGTAAATGTGACTTTATTAGTATCGATACCTGCGCAAATGAGTAGTTTCAACACCAGTTTTGAGTATCGATTAGCATCTGATTTCCGATACTTTTAACAACCCTACAATCTACTCCTGTATGAGCGTTATAAATTGTCAATACATTTTGTCAATTCATTTTCCAGTCTGGTAACAAATCACTGATTTATACAGCCTTGTCATCCTCCATTTCTCAGCTGTTTTATCTAATGCCTCGAAAATACCATTTGTAATTTCAATTGCAATAACTCTCCATGTTAGAGGCATTGTTTTTAGACATGTGTGGTACCCCCTGTAGACAGCGAGATTGGCATTCACAGCCTTCGCGCAAAAACCATTATGAAAAATCTGTCAACCTCTTTTATGAGGCGCTCTGCTCATATTTATTAGTTTTCAAACAGCCGTGGAGTTTTAATAATAACAGAAATGAAAAATTAGAACCCGAGCTTTTTTGGGGCGTATTTCAGGTCTGATTCTGTGCCCAAATTTTTGTTCGTTTATTTGGACTGTGAATATATTAAAATGTGATAAAAATTGTGATTAAATGGTGAGGAAAAGGTTCGGGTATTCAGTTTAGTGTACTGTTTTTCATTCAAAGATCCATATCCATAATAATCTGACATCAGCCCAATTTTCCCTCTGTTTGTTTTTTTTAAATCTTGTCATTGATCAATTTCTATCTCACTCTCTTTTTTCAATCTGGTGCATGTTTATTGTGTGACCTGGTAGCTGCTCTGAATTTTTCTCTCTCTTTTTTTCCTTTTTTTGTGTGTGTTTTATTCAGCTTTTTGTCCCTATTTAAGTATTTTATCCTGACGCTGCTGATATTTTTGGAAATGTTATTCAAGAAAGTTGTAGAAAAATAATAATAATCTTACATCAGCCCAAAAACAATTCATTTCCTGCTGTTATTATTGCAAAGAAACTATTTTTAATGTCATGGATGGAACCAAGGGGCTTTGCTTTGTCAGGAATGTTTCACACTGTCCCCACGAAAACCAAACCAGACCAAGTTACAGGTCAGATCTGTGGAGAGACGACCCCGCTCACAGTCAGAATGCAGGTTTCTTTAGGTATTTTTGAGCTATAAAACCACCTGTAATTGAATAAATGTATGGTAGAGATGTTTAATGGCATACTGTGGAACATTTCAGGCAGAGCAATAACATACCCATAGAAACAAGCAGGACCCTCCACCAGAACCTGCACCTTTAAATCGTAAACTGCCTTTTACTCAATAAAAATGTGGAAAAAAAGACTTAAGATCCATATCCAACCAAACTCAGAATCAAATGAAGTTCAAATTAATTTCCCTTGGAGGCCTTGTACTATTTGCTGTCTTAAAAACATAAAAAAACAAAAACAAAAACACTTTCCTATGACATTCCTAGAGGCAATAGTGAACTAATATCAGTAAAACATGCACCAGAGACTACAGGTGAAAATTAGCTCTAGTGCTACAAATGGCACACTGCATCTCTCCTGTTCAGGTTAGATTGTATATTGTGCATTGCCCTTTTCTCATAAATAAACAAAATAATAATAATGTTAACACAAACTAGCATGCTAACAGCACACTTCCTGTTTTCCAAAGGGTAAAAACACTTTATAAGCAGATGCAGACATAACACAGCGGACAGAGACAACTTTTAGGCATAGTCACATAGTGTTTTTTCCACAAAGCTCTCATCCAGTAACTACACTGCCTGGAAAATGTGAGTGTGCCCGGCTGCCTGGCACAGGTGATGTCATTCAGCCACATTTTTAGACTTTTAAAATACACTGCATGACCTACAACGCATTTTGTTGAACTAGAAGAAATTAAAGGTCCTATATTACAGAAAAATGGATTCTTGCTTTTAAGCTCTATTCAGACCACAGTCAAAAAACACCTCTATTTGGACGCCTCTAGTTGGACGCCTTTGCATTTGAGTTGCCCCCGATGTGTCTCTTGGATGCCATGGACGAACGGGAGGTAAATGCCTGACACACATTCAGGGCAGCCACTGTAGCCTTGTTTTCCCGGTCAAGAGTGTTTCTTCAGTGCATTTATTACATAAAATCCATCAGCTGAGGCGATCGGCTTGGCGGCTGCAATGTATATTTACTGTATTTAAACTCCGCTAATGACACAGCATAGATTTCTTGTTATGGTGTTTACGGCTCCTGGGTCTTTCTCTTTCTTCTCCTTCTTCCAGGTAGTAACGTAGCTCCGTCACCAGATAGTAGTCCCTAATTAGTTGAGAAAGATGCCAAAAGGTCGTTTTCAACTTCTGACGCCGACGCCTGAACGCTCAAGATACAAAACGCCAGATTCTCGCCGCAATGACGCTTGAAGACGTGCCGCAGAAACGCAGGGCGCTCTAGACGTCCACATAGACTTTGCATGTAAAGTGGACGCCTTGACGCCCCAGTCTGAACGCAGCTTTAGCGTTATAATGTTGTTACCTCCTCAAAAACATGCCTGGAGTTGTGTTTTGTTTCATTCACACACATTTGACTAATCCTGCATTATTAGTCCGTCTTCCCCTTTAATGCTAAGTATGCTCTGTTCCACCTTGTGACCTCATCTAGTGGTGGTTTTCAAGTTAGCAGCTCCTTTTACCTTTAGTTCAGTAGAGATTGGCTAAAATCATCCCTTTGATTCTAATGAAGGTGAATGGCGTTCGAAAACACAGTGGAGCATTTCCTGTATTCGCTCATGACATCACAAGGTGGAGCGGCATGTTTTCGGTTTGAGAGAAGAACACAGCCTAAACATGCAGGATTTGGGCGTTAAACGTGTGTGAATGAAACAAAACACAACTGCAGGTCTGTTTTTAATGAGGAAACATTATAACATCGATCTGAAAATAGCATAACGTGGGCTCTTTCTGTACAAACCAATTTTACGATAAAACACGGCTGAAGCTACACTATATACTACAATGTAAACATGCCCTATTGCTGCTGGATGCAGTTAACGTCAATGCCATTTCCTTCCCTTCCGCGTGCACACATTAATTCCTTGACCTTTACGTGGCGTTTTGCTGCCAGCCAAGAAGAGTTACTTACACCTGCCTGAACTGCTCCACTGTGTCCCACAACACCGCCTGGACGTCCTCTCACCATGGAGATTTCATTACCTTTTATTTCCGTTGTTAATTATTAAAAAAATAACTCTATCTTTAATCAAGTTGTGTTATGTCACTACAACAGGGAGGCGAGGGAATTAAAAGATGATATCCTTGTACAGTGGCGGCTGTTATTGCGGTTTAATTTGACATTTATAGGTCTTATATTACACAAAACTGACTCTTGTGAGCTTTAGGTCATGTTATTAAAAAACATACCTGGAATTGTGTTTTGTTTCATTCACACGTTTGAGTAATCCTTTATTATTACTCTGTTTACATCTCCAAAGCTCGAAATGTTCTGTTCCACCTTGTGATGAAGTGGTAGTTTTTAAGTTAAGTTAACAGTTACCTTTTACTTTTCGTTCAGTAGAGATTGTCAATTCCTGAGCCAAAATTATCCAAATTATTCAATTATTATTAAGGTGTATGGAGCAGGTCTTCCTTGTAGACCTCTCCTTGCCTAAATATGTAGGGTTTGTGCGTTAAAAATGTGTGAATGAAAGCAAAAAACACAACTCCAGGTACGTTTTCGATGAGGAAAACAACAATTATAATAACACAGATCTAAAATAGTGCAATATGGGCCCCTTAAAGTACCCATAAAAGAAATTAAGGTGGATGAATACAGTGTACCTATGTTTATTTCTATGGGTGGGCGATATTGACGAGAAATCTAGACATTCTGAGGATTACCTAGACAAAGATATTATGGCAATCAATCAAAATGAAAGTGATGTGTGCACGGCAGGACTCCCTTGAAAAAGAGATTACCGTAAATTCCGGACTACAGAGCGCACCCTATTAAGAGCCGCATGCTCAGATTTATGAAGAAAAATCAATTTTGTAATTATATGAGCCGCACCATATTATAAACCGCTGGCCAAAGACTAGGCGGGGGGTTCGCTTCTGCGTCCCCGCCGCCTGGAGCGCCTCCGGGATGGGCCGCGGACGCGGTCCCCCGCTGAACTCTGGGGACGGACTCGCTCACTGGTGACACTTGGGACACACACGCGCCACAGGCACTTACACACCTTCACACACTTGGGACACACACACGCGACATGCACATACACACCTTGGCGCTCTGGGAATAAACCACGGTAGCGATCGCTTTAGCCTTCAGTCTGATTTGTACAGCGGAAACACCGCGGCCGCTCTTTGCGTGTTAACCCAGTCCTCCAGAAAGTTTTTAAGCTCAGGCCATCTGCTATGGTTACCTCTGAAAGCTCTGGTTGTCTTTTTACACTGGCTCAGTTCTTCTATCTACTCGTTTATGCCAATTTTACGGGCAGCAGCTCGATTTCCTTCTTTAACTGCCAGAGTGATCGCTTTTAGTTTAAAAGCTGCATCATATGCTTTTTGTCTGGTATTCTCCATGTTGATGAGGGTTAGCAGAAAGACTGAAATAAGGAAGTTGTGATTAATCATACAATTTCATTGGACCTCAGTGAACTACTTATTCATTTTATTGGTCCATGTTTTTCCCACGATGAAAAAAAAAATAAAAAAGCCCCTTCATATTACACGCCGCAGTGTTGAAAGTGTAGAAAAAAAGTAGCGGCTTGTGATCCGGAATTTACGGTAGTAATCTCAGTGGGACTTTCCTGAGTAAATAAAGGTAAAAAAAAAACTAAAAAAAAACATTCATATGAATGTCTTGGTTAAGGTCACACATTCACACAACTGTGAATGGACTCTAACATGCACCACAAAAGAGCAGAGATATAATATATACTTTAGAAGATTACACTGTAAATCTATTGTTTAAATTGGCTCGTTTTGCTTTTTTTGTTGCTTTTTTTCCAAAACACTCAGTTGCGACTTAGATATTACATTTTTCACACTGACAGCCCATAGACCAAATATATGAATCGTATATATGAATTAAAAATTAAAAAAAACAACTCATTATCCGTTTTTTCATTTTGGTTTTAGAGACAAATAATAAAGAAAAGAGTTTTTCGTTTTCTTATTTTTGGTTCTATATTGAAAAACGAATGAACGAATGATACACGGATTGTTCTCTATTCGGTTGTCTATAACTTCTATAACTTTCCTTTCAACATGACATGTGGGTTCTCTCTGATTTTATCAAATAAATTTCCCCCTTATAGTCCGGTGCGACTTATACATGGTTTTTTTTTTTCTTCATTGTGCATTTTTTGGCTGGTGCGACTTATAGTCCGAAAAATACGGTACTAGATTAATAAAAATACAAAATATAACTGAGTATATCAATGGTGATACAACGTCAAAAAGGTGTTATAATGATTTTCCACCACGTCAGAATGAATTTTCTGAAATCCTTGTGCTATAGTAAAGCACTGAGCAACTGTATTAATCTGACAATGCTGTAACACCCCCCACCCCCGATGTACTAGTGGGAGATTTCACAACACAACCACAGCCTATTGCCTGGTAGTAGTCTTGTCTAATGTAATCTGACATGCTCCTCGTCTCGGGCTATTCTGCTTAAGCCAACGCTACTGGGCCATAGCCAATCAGGAGCCGCTATAAGACCCTTTATTTAGACCCCGGTGCCCTGCAGACATCTCTCGCTTGCAGCTATATGCACCGCCTGGCCTAATTTCATCTCCAATCAGCGTCACAACGGCAGCAGCTATGTGTATTTTTTCATTAGACGACGCCGAATGTACAGTGAGAATGGTGTATGTTGAGTCTATTGGGTAAGAAAGCGCGCGCACGGCTGAGAAGACACAACCAAGACACAGATGGCGAGAACAGGAATATTAGATTATCATGTTTGGGGCGAGATGAAAATAGCCCGTGGATGAACATTCCTCCTCACTGGAAATCCAGACTTGTATTGTTAGAGCGAGGTCCCCCAGCCCCCCTTCTGCTCTGCCCCCCACAACAGCCAATCACAGCAGACTGACACACTGACACTTCCTGGTTTGCACTGGAAGTCTTCAGATATACTGTAGACTGGAGCATACAGAACCAAACACATCATTCTAAAATATATAGGGCGTCCCAGGCCAATAATATCGTTTTTCTTGCTGAAATAACCTCAAATATTCACAAAATGTATAGAAACAGATCAAGATTTTATATTTAATGTTTTGTTTTTGTTCTGTTTTCAGGTTGTGCCGTTCACTGCCAAAGAGAAGTAATTTTGCGCCTTGGAATATGATCGCACACAGTTACTCAAGACAGTGCAGTCGTCAAAGGAAAATTTGGAAAAACTTCACCAGTTGGCAAACAAATTTTGACTTGGTACCAAAAATTTAAAACAGAAGGTGCTTATGTAGGGCTAAAGGATCTGGTAGACCAACATCAACATCAGAAGAGAAGTGAACAGATGTGAACAGCGCGGCTCAAGGTGAAAATAACAAAAATAAAACATTAAATATAAAATTTTCATCCGTTTCTGTACAAAAATTGACAAAATTATTGGCCTAAGAAATTATGTCATATTATTTGGGACACCCTGTATCCAGGTTACAAGGTTCAAGGTGCACTATGTAACTTTTTGGTCGGGGGTTTGTCACCTGCTTGTTTCTATGGAGATAACACTGCTCAGCCTGGAATGTTCCACAGTATGACATAGAACAGCTCTACCTTACATTTATTCAATCACAGGTGGATTTCTAGCTGAAAAACAGGCATTCTGACTGTGAGCCTCTCCACAGATCTGACCTGTAACTTAGTGTAATTTGGTTTCCATGAAGATCGAACGGTTTAATGCCGTACTGTGAAACATTCCGGACAAAGCAATAACATCTCCAAGAAGAAAAGCATCTGACAGACAATGCCCCAGAAAACTTACATAATGCACCTTTCACTATGTAACTGTAAATGTACCTGGAAAGTTTAATGCCACACTGTGGAACAAGTCTGATTTGATTGGAAAGCACTTTGGTCACCTTGAGTGTTGTAAAGGGCTCTAAAAATAAAGCTTGATTGATTGATGTCTATCTCTGTGAAGGCAAACAGGCTAAGTTACAGGTCAGGTCTCCGGGGAGGCGGATATGCTACAGTGAGAACACATTTTTTGGCTATAAAAACACTCGTAAACACCAATAAATGTAAGATTGATAGGTTTAATGCCATAGTATAAAACTTTAGAGGTTTGGAGGCGGTGTGGTGTACCGTCTACCAGAAGAGTTAGTGCACTTTTAAACAGCAAAGAGTTTAGGGATGCACCACTCCAGTTTTTTCAGTTCTAGGACCGATTCTGATACTGGAGCCTGTTGATATCTAATACCAACCGATACCAGTGCAGAGACTGAAAACAGTAGGGGTGTGCATTGCCATTAATATAGCGTTACGATACATATCACAATATCACTGTTACGATTCAATATAATTCAATATATCACGATATATCCCAATACTAAAACACAGGACGATATATTGTGATTTATTAATAATTACACATAATATAATTGGATGAAATACATTTAGTTTAAAAAAAATGATCAGAACAGTAAATGTAACTTCGTGATTTTTTTTAATGAAGAACATGACTTTTAAAAAATCGATTCGGATGCATTTTGAATCGATGCGAGAATCATGTAATGAAGTATCGCGACATATCACTGAATCGATTTTTGCCCCCCTAGAAAACAGCATTTATTTCCTTAAAATAAGACAAAACTTGAGTATTGGGCAGCACGCTGCCCCGCGACCCAGCCGGATTAAGTGGGAGAAGATGGATGGATGGATGGAAGACAAAACTTATTGTGTTAAACTGATCAAAATGTGTTATGTAGCTGTTATTGCTTTGTATAAAAAGTTCAAATATTCTGACCTGGAAATAGTCTTAATAGGACCAATACACAATCTTAACACATCAGTCTGTATGTCCCCGTGTATGGATGGGTTTCCTCCGGTTTTCACCATCAGCCCAAATCATGCAGCGCCCCTATATAGTTATATGAAATCAAAGACCGAGTGACGTATCCCGAGAAGGACGACGTGGGTCCATCCTCCTGTGGGCTCACCTCCTGCAGGGGTTCATAGGGGTCAGGTGTGCAAAGGAGTGGGCAGCAAACTACTGCCCCTGTGACCCAACCGGATAAAGTGGAAGAAGATGGATGAAGCGCTTTGTGTCACATTTTTGTATGAAAAGCGCTCTGTAAATAAAGTTTGATTGATTGATTGATGAATATCCAGTCCAACAAATTTTCCAGCATCGGCGCCAATATTCGTTATCAGTATCACATAATGTTTTTTTTCACATTATACACAAAACATTTTACACTCTTTGTAAATTTTGTACATGTACTTACTCACTTTATATTATTATTTTTATTATTATTTCTATTTTTATTATTATTGTTTATCTTGATTGCACGCACACTTTTTTTTCCTTTTTTGCACTGTCCTGGAGCTACTGTGGCTGTTGAATTTCTCCACTGCGAGATCAATAAAGTCCAATCTTATCTTATCTTTGTAGCAAACTATACTGATATTTGTGAGTCTACAAAGGCTGTGATGAAAATCTGAAACACAAGTCCTGTATTAGCCATTACAACACGGCATGGGGTGATAACAGTCAGCAGCTAGCACAGCACAGCATGACAATTATACTGATTATTTTGTGTTTTATGCATTTTTTATTTGATCAATTTGACACTGTATAGTTTAGCTCAGTCATGCACTGTCAACACAATTTTATTTAGAAACAATATCTGGCTCTAAAATGTCTTATTGATGTTTTGGATCCTTGAACGCCCATTTGAGATGCTACAGTTTTTAAGCTTTTAGACTCTGCTCGCCTGTCACGCTAAATGCATCAATTTTATTTTTTTAAAATGTATCTCTGAACCAGACAAACAGAATTTAACGCCGAGTGAAAGTGGAAGGGGGCATCTGACACCAGTCACATCTGTCTCCTCGATTAGGGTGAAAGTTGCAAGTTTTCCTTCCATTTTTAAACATCTCACATGGTTATTTATAGTCGTTAGCAAAAGGTTTTCAATAATATTAAATGAGCCCCAACTATCTTTTAAGCACAAAGAATTGGTCATCCTGACTACTGTAGTTTGTCCATTTATAAACATGTCATCCATTCGTGTTTCAGTAATTTAGCGATCTCTCCTGAGCTCTATTCAAACCCTCATTAGCTGTAAGACTCTGTCCAATGCTCAGAACACAAATAATCGTCACCGATGACCCCACATAACTCATATAACAACATAAATATTCAAAAGCAGGATATAAAACTGTACGCAATAACATGACAATGTGCGGCAGTTTCATTACCGGCATCCACGCTTATTGTGTTGTGACAGCGCTCTGAAGGGGGAGTGGCTCAGTACAGAGAGCAACGTGAGAGGAGACTCAGAGCGTCATGGGGATCTAAATATGTTATGTGTAAGCAGTTAATACCCCATAGAAGTGCAATACCCTCTCTTAAAGGTGCACCGTGTAACTTTTCAGGTGGAGAGTCCGTTACCTCCTCGTTCTTGTTCTTGTTTTTGTCCAGAATGCTCCACAGTATTGCATTTAATGTATCTATCTCCATGGAGACAAAAGAAAAGGTGACACCCCCGTGCCAAGTTACGCATCAGATCTACACAGCAAGTGTTAAAATTGAGTCTCACCAAATTAATTAAAAATTTTTCACAGGGTTTATATGAGTCCAATCTGTTCTGGACTTAAATTAATATTTTTGGAAATGTGTATTAAGTAACACTAGACCAAAGTTCCCGTTTAACCCCGAAATCAAGAGTTATATTAATGTTTTTAGAGTAAACGGATAACACTTTGTAGGGTTATCCTGATTTCGCTAAACAACACACAGAGGGGTTTTATTTTATACTTTATTTTAGTTCATTTAAGATAAAATTATGTATAAAACTGGTTCAAACTGGTCTTCTCTTGTGGGAGTTTGAACACTAAGGGAAGATTAATTAATTTCAACCATATCAACTCTGGCAAATAACCTCAACTCAAACCCACATTTCTCTTTCAAACAATTAAAACAACACCTTTAGTGTTAAAAACAACTCTGAAATATTTACCTTGAAATTTAAACCCTCCAGTTTTGCTGTGTATGGAGAGGCAACTCTGCTCATGATTTTTTAAGCAATTAAAAACATCTACAGCTGAATAAATGCAAAATACTGCGGCATATTTCAGGCAAAGCAATAACATCTCCATGGAAAACAAATCAGAAGGTAACATAATGCACCTTTAAAGCAAATTTGCCGTCTCGTCTGTTTACATCAGCTTTCTCAAACAACCATTTAAGTAAGTATTAAAACGTTTGTGCTTATCATTTTATTTTTAAGTTATTTCAGTGTTTATAGAGTTTGTGTTTTCTCCAAGATCTTTTATTAGCTCAGTTTCTGTGTTGAACAAGAGCTGAGCAGAAGGCCCAATTCCCCCCAATAAAGCAATTAAGTCTGAATGCTTCTTGGTGCAGTGTCTCTAACAATGAATAGATAGATTAAATTGCACGCCATAAAATCTAACGGTTTGGTGAAAGCACATGGGAAATTTACAGGTAATTGTGACATTTTTATTGGGGGTTCACTGCATCGTATTCTTTCACTGTCTAAACCTGAGAAAATAGGCTGGATGTGGCAGTGCAGTTCTAGAAGTTCGCCAAATGAGTGAACGTCATCATTTTTGAAAGTTTATTCTGATAAAAAACACTTTAAGCATACATTATTTTACTGCCTCAAAGGTGCATTTTGTAACTTTTCTGGTGGAGGCTCCGTCAAACGCTTTTCTCTGTGGAAATGTTATTACTCTATTTGGAATGTTTCACAGTATGGTATTAAATCTTCATGGAGACCAGACCAAGTTAGAAGTCAGGTCTGTGGAGAGGCAACGCCGCTCCCAGTCAGAATACCTGTTATACCACCAGAAACATTACACAATGCACCTTTAAGTCACACTATTTACTATTTTTATTTAATTTATATTATTGTGTCTTGTCTTTACAAAATGTGGATCCTAAGAAATAAACAAATTACTCAAAAAAATGAAGTATACCTGCTATTCTAGGTATTTTAAAGTAATAAAACAACTGTAAATGAATAAAGTAGAACTGTTTAATGTCATACTGTGGCACATTACAGGCAGAACAACGACTCCATCTCCATAAAAACAAGCACGTGATGGACCCTCCGCTAGAAAAGTTACATAATACACCTTTAAAACTGAAAAAAAGAACTGGTACATTTTAAACAGTTTGCAGCAATACAAACGAAGGCTATTCCTCACTTTCCTAACACATTCTTAACATCCTAATTATTGACGTGATGAGTTTATAAGACTGTTTCACAAATTTCAGGACCCAGATCAAAGTTTTGCCAAAATATATATATATAAGTGCTGTGCTTCCTGTATGCAGAACCAATCAAATGCAGTGTACGGTTGGTTATCGAGCCGTGGTTGCATGGAACACATTACCTGTATTTTTGTTGTTTGAAAATAACAAAAAGTTGTTTAAAAATAAATTAAAACTGTTCCTTTTCACACAATGATTAGTTACGGTTTATGTAGGTATTATTATTTATTTTGGTTGCTACTTGTTTACTACACATTGTGCTTTCATGTCTTGTGGTTTTGTGTGTGTGTGTGTGGTTTATGTATTATACACAAATGTATGTAATGAATTTGAGGAGACCTGAGGAAGAATAGCTATTGATGTTTCAGTAGCTAATGGCGATCTTAATAAACTAAACTAAATGCCGCTGCTAACAGCTAGCATGCTAACAGCACATAGCGTTACTTCCTGGTTTGTCGTTGATAAAAATGCTTAATAATTAGATCAGGACAACACACAGTGGTTTTATTTTGCAATTACAATATAACTACATGTTATTATCAGGTACAGTCCCTTTACAACTAAACATGGAATGATTCAAACATAATATTCTGTGAGTTATGATTACCACATCCAAATTGGGGCTTTAAAAAGTGAGTATGGACTTAATACGCATGGATTTAATGCCACCACCACCCTGCCACAATTCCATTATTAGCAATATAGACCTACTAGTGTCATACAAGTAATTCTTCCATAGCACGTATAAGTGAAAAGGCAACATGTTTTATTCATGTGTGTATATTAAAAAAAAACAGTGGCTACAGTAAAGATATGGATACTGTCATCGGATACTACAGTACAATATCACATAACCCTAAGAGTGCATCTGCTAATTAGTTCAAAGAAGTCACATACACCCGTAGATCATTATGTTCTTATTATAGTTTGTGCGTTTGAAATCACAATAATGATCCAAAATGACTCAATAGAAGAAGTCCGCTCACTTCCTCGTTAGAAAACTGTGGTGCCCAGTGGGAACTGACGTCACCGTAAACATCATCACAACAAAGAGCCGTGATGCTGTCGCCACCTCCTATGTAGTGGTGGATTTAAAAAAAAAAAAAAAAAAGTACCAAAATGATGATGTGAGGCTGCAGAATCCCACATGTATCACAGATTAAGAACATAAAACTAAAGAACGAAGTAAATACAGAACAGTGGGCGTACGCTAGTGATTGTATTGATCAGTGATTGTACGCTAGTGATAGTATTGATTGGAAGGTATTGATTGGAAATATGGAAAGATTGGAAATATGGTGTCTTGAAGTGAGGGAAGACTGCATGAATCACTCCAATTATAACTTAAAGGGTAAATGAGAAGGGGAAACACATGATATGATTAAAAGCTCTGAAAATGTCTGCTTTAAACAAAATAGCACACGTTTTTGACTTTGTGTTGAGTGGCAGGGGCAGTGACAACATCCAAGTAGGGTCTTGCCATGAGTTCACAACCGTTGCCTTACAAAAAGCATGAATAGAATATAGTATTAGGTAAGGGAGCTAGAAAGGTCATATCCACGCTTCCCTTGTATTCCAGTCCTTTGTGTAGACCTGGGGCTGCTTTCTACACTGTTGGTGATTCCTAGTTTCCCGGACACGCCGTTTTGGCTCGTAGCAAATGAAATCTGACGATAGCGTTGTGTGTGTGCAGTCACCACATACCGCGGCACTCTAGAGGCTAGCCTGTGATAAAATATAGATATCTCTCTTTGAAGGCTGCTCATCCAAGTGTCCAAGTACACACCTCACCCACTGTCACCAACCCCAGCCCTCCTGCCCCTCCTTCCTGCCCCGCCTCCCCCTCCCCTTCACCTCAGCCACGGGACACTCGGCAGGGGTGCACAGGAGGCCCGTCCGTATTCTCTGTGGGGAGTCACCTATGAAACCCTGCACCCACGCACACCACATGTCCCGGATCATTCAGCGCTCCTTGCTAAGCCGGTGCTGTTATGTAGCCATTATCCATTTAACTTCTCCCTGCCGCACGGTGTCGGCTTCCCTTTGTTAAGACTCATTGAAGTACAAAGTATTATTACACCCCGCGGAATAGGATAGCTTTTCAGAGCCATCATGGTGGAGCATTTATCTCATTGATTATGTATGGTAGTGGGGGGACATGTGTGGGGTACCTTCGTGGTTCAGCGGAGGGGAGCACGGCAAATGAAAAGCAAACACTGAGCTACAGGCCGTGTGCTCCGGCAGACCTCATTGTTCCACTACTTTAATTTCTAAGCATAGGCGTAAGCAGCTTAACTTTTTGCCTTTTCAGTACAAAGAGCCAGAGCTTTGTTGCTTTTCATGTCACATGGTTCTGTAAAATCCTGACCTTGCTTGATGGAGAGGAAAAACAAACAGAAATTTAGTCCAGCAGATCGTAATGACTCCCCCAGAAACACCCAAGCCACAGGAGAAGAGAGCTAATGGCGCTCAGTGTCGCGCCACCTCAGGAGACAGTTCTGAGAGCTTTAATAAGACGGATTATTTGATTTGCATTGGAAGTGATGGCTTCAAAAACACCAAGGAGAGAGGAGACATGGAACCCATCCTCTTTCAGGCCAGATTCCATTTGAAAACAGACTTGAATCAATATGGCCATCGCTCCCATCCAAGCCATGAATCTTTCATTGGCCTATAGCAGGAGCGGATTGCGTCCTCCCTCCATACCAGTTTAATGCATTTACTCTGTAAGCTGCTCATTCCCAGTCACTGCACTGTCAGAGCTGACATCTTTATTCATGAGCGCTGAAGCTCACTCCAAATTCCTCTGAGCAGCATTAGGAGTAGAGTGTGAGGCTCTGGGAGGATTGCGAGAAGACAGGGGCCATGCTTATGTTCAGCGGGGTCTATGCAGCTCTCATCTGCCAAGCTTTAAACATTTACAACATGACGTTTGGATGCACCTCAGAGGAGAAGGAGCTCTGTGTGCAGCAGGGCGCACTAGTTGTCGTAGATGGAAACAAGTCTATGGATGGTTTAGCAATAACAAAACCATGGAACACACTGTACTGTAACATAATGGGGCCAGGCTATTCTATACTATACCAGAGCGTGGGCATCACCCAATAGTTGAGGTTGGATGTCATGTTGTTGCAGCCCTGTCTGGAAAAGGTCTGTAATAATTATATCAAGTCATGTTTAGGATTCCAAACCACTGATTAAGAAGAAGCACATGACTCATTTGCATAAACTCACAGGTCCTGGGTGCAGAGGTAAGATGACTTCTCTGGTGTTAATTGGAGCTGCACCAGTCGGAATCATTAGGTAGAAAATACTGGGGGATGGGAGGAGCCGTGTCTTTGCTGTATTATGCATATGCACAGACGTGTTAAGACTTCTGCTAACAGGATACGGTACAGTAAAGAAAGTCCGCATTAACTGGCATCACAGTGGAGATTAAAGAGTATAAAAATTAACCCAAAATCCTCTTGCAGCTCAGTAGCTCGGCCTTGATCCAGTCCTCATAAAACATGGAAGATTCTTACATCAGACACAAAGTCACTGGGTAAACATTCAGTGCAAGAAATTATTGTTTTCTACTACTGCCACCATATCAATTTTCTTCCAAATGTTCAGTCTTATGCTTTTGCTTTCTTGTTTTATTCAAATTTGGATTCAATCAAGGATTCAACCGAGTTCACGCCTTCCACCTTCTGCTTTCAGCCAATCGCAGTCCACAAGTCATTACTATAAATGCACTCTCTGTCCATGTCATCATCCTGCCATTACTCACCTGTGTTTCCCATTAATACACTGTCTAATTTTCATCTCCACAGTCTAAAAACCATCTGAGCAAAAAAATGGTAAAACAAATGATTCCTTATGCTTATAATCTTATCATAAAAATACAGAAGGCACCATTTTCAATTTGTAATATGTGACTTTTTTGTTCAATAGAAGGAATAAGTGACATTTATACACCGAAATAGTGTATAAAATAAAATATTATACTGTACCACCATAGTCTTAGTGTGGACCTGTGGGAAACACTGCTCACCATCATCATTCCCACAGCAGCGGCAGAACTGACAGCCACTTTAGTCTGTCAATCTCTTCTTCGCCACCACAGTGTCTGCTCCATTGTGCTGGAGTCTTAATGCTTATGTTTATCCAGTTACAAAGCTATGAATCAATATGTCAATGAATGAAGTCAATTAGGGATATTAATGTAATCTTGCTTTAACAATTTATCTTCTTGATGGGTATTGACGAAATAAAAACCTGGATTTTCATTTTTTATTTTCTCAATAGTGATAAAACAGATTGTATTTTGCCATCCCTTAGAAAACATGTCAGTAAATATCTTGCTTGCGGATCACGTGTCACACCACCTTTACCTTATATCACTTTTCAATATTTTTTTTTTGCGGTTTTCTTATAATAAACCTAAAGGGCCCAAGTTACGATAGTTTCTGATCTACGTTACAATGTTGTTTTCTCTTCAAAACATACCTGGAGTTGTGTTTTGCTTCATTCACACATGTTTAACACACAAATCCTGCATATTTAGGCTGACTTCTCTCCAACGGATTTCCAAACGTAATCCAAATATTGCAGGAGTACTCCACTATGTGTGAATGAAACAAACAACTCCAGGTATGTTTTCTGATGAGGTAACAACATTATAACACGGCTTAAAGCTCACAAGAGTCCATTTTGTGTAATATGGGACCTTTAAAGCTACCATCTGTAATAATATTGGCAGACCTGCCCTTGTGATGTATTCTCACATATCACCACAAGATGCTGTCTACATTACTGCTGTCTGATAGTGTGCCAGCTTTGGAATAACACAAGATGACCAGAGAACGGCCAGGTGAAGGAAGGCCATCAAGAAAACCATTGCAGATGGTAGCTTTAAACTCAATATTGTAATTTTTCTTACTTCCTAACAACAATTTCCACATCATCTTGTGTAGACGATATATCACCAGCTCTAATTTCTTCCCCATATTTCCAATTACTCCAACCATCTCCCACTTGTGCGAGCAAAGACCTGGTAGCCTCTCCAAGTAGCCCTCAAGTGCCTCATGTAATTGTCTCAGGGCTTTTTGGAGACACAATTTTGGTGGTGGAGCAGCTGGCTCTTGTTTTCTCCCTTATTATCAAAAAGCAGTTTGATGATGGTAGATTAAACATGTATCTGGACCTAGAATCCAATCAAACTTCTTATTAAAAATTCACACGTTATGTAATTAAGAGATGGGTGATATGTCGTCTACAAGATAATCATACCACATGGTTATATTAAAGCTATTTATAGCATCGAGCAAGGCTATAATAAGAAACCTGCAAAAATCGCTGACATGTAAATAAACTTGCAATGTTATTGTCCCAACGTAATATTTCTTCACTTTTGTGTTTAACGTGACAGAGAAGTTAACTTTCTAGAGATGGAAAGTGAAAATAGAAACTTTAAATAACACTTCTTCATATTATCCATGGAGATATTTAAGTTTTATGCCATACTCTGGAAAAGAAACAATATTTCCACAGAAACAAGCAGGACGGGGCCCTTAAGACCAAATATGAGTCAGGTTTGAGGAGTTGCGAGCCAGCTCCCAGTAAGAACAAGCTTTTCAGTGCGATAAACAGAACCATAATAAAAACACATTTCATATACATATCATTTTTCTGGTCGAGCCTCCACCATCTGCGTATCTATATATTATCCAGGAGGCACTACCAGGTCAAGTTACAGGTAAGATCTGTGGAGCTGATCATAGTTACATACTTTGTTTAGAATATGTTTAAACTGCAATGAATCACTGTATCGCTGTATCACCGTATTGGAAATGATTTGCCTCCAGACACAATCGCCTAAAACGCTAGTCACACGACAAGGCTGGCATCATGTCGCCATGACAGCAGGTGGGCGGTAAAAACAAGGAAGTGGAGCACCATGTCCAGCAGCTGATTTCGAGCCGAGGAAGATGGCAAGCGTGAAAACAGTCTTTCCGTGGACCGACACTGTTTCGCGTTAGTCTAGGGTTTGTTTAAACTGTTTTCTGCAATAGCGTCGCATGCCCGATGTCACAAACCCAGCGAATTGGGAAGGTGCAAGTCAGAGTGACGTAAGTGTATCAGCGTTTTCACTTGCGCCAGATCAGATCAGTGCCCAGGTGAATACGTTGGAACTGGCATCTCCAGATCGTTCAGTCTCTGGAGCCATTTTCCATCTGATTAATGTGGACGAACACTGCATCCACAACGAAAATGACTCGAAAACGTACTAGTGTGGATGGAGCCTAAGCGGAACATCTTAGCCAAAGCAATAACGTTAACCTGGAGATAAGCAGGTGTGGAAGGTAACACAGTGCACCTTTAATTTTCCAGCTAAATTGTATGCGTAATACTTGATCCTCAACCAAAACCTTTACAGACACATTTTTGCACATTGCAGATTACTGACTATCATTATTAAGAAAACACAAAACATTGAGGTATGTCTTTGTCATGATCTCCCACCCGTGAACGCCCTCCATGTACAGTACAGATGTCTTCTCCGGAGGTACGGTGCCAGGGCTGAGCTGTGGTCAGTGGCCTATATTGCGCCGGGGGCTGTGTGTGCTGACCGTACCATGTGATCGCGGCAGGAGCTGGACCGTCAGGGGATTTGTGCCACTGGAAGCGAACATCGCATTAATTCTCTGTGACTCAGGCAACACAGTCTATGAGCTTCACCATTCACATATAACAGCACTGACCGTATGAATGGTCATGGGGAAATGTACCAGGAAAGACAGGTCTAAAGGTTCATGACGTTACGTTTATGAGGGAGGTTTCAGCAACAGCAAAGAGAAAGCTGGAACGTTCCACAGTATGGTATTAAATTTAGCTAGTTTAGTGGAAACAAGCAAGTAGCTCCACAAGGTCAAATCTGTGGAGAGGCAAGTAAGAATACATGAATTTATTTCAGCTATTTTTGAGGAATAAAAACACCCGTATAGGGAAATCAATTCTGCACATAAGTTTAATTCCACACTGTAGATAATTAACATTAACGTTGCAGTATGTATGTGTGCAACTTTCTTTTAGCACCGCGCAAGTTGTGTGATTTTCTGTGTCTTTTATTTATTTAATTTATTCATTGTTTTATCATTTTTAGCCTTATGCATTTACACTTTTTATTCATGGTTTGCTGTCCTTTGCATTTTGGAAACACACTGTATTTATGTCATGTTTATAAAATGTGCTATATAAATAAAGTGGATTGGATTGGATAAAACGTTGAAATGACTCATGAAATGAATCACTTTCGCTACCTACGGTTTACAGGGCCTATGCCTGTCCATGTATTTGGGCAAAATGTATCTTTCCCCAGTACAGATATGTTGTAAAAGCAGATCTGGAGGTCAGGACGTTTGCAGTTAGCATGCTAGTTGATGCTAAACTCCCCTCTGGTATGTAGCTTTGCACTATGTAACTTTTCCAGTGGAGGGTCTACCTACATTTTTGTCTGTTTGATGCCGTAATTGCTTTGCTTGGAATATTTCAAAGTGTGGTATTAAACTTAACTGTCTGTCTACCATGGAAACATGCAGGAGATCCCACTAAACGAAGATACCAGTCAGATCTGTGCAGAGGAGGGCCCGCTGACTGTAGGAAGGCATGTCCTTGACGCAATAAAAACACCCATAACTGAATGAAAGGTAGATGGACAAGTTTAATGCCACACTGTTTCAAAAGTAATACCGTTTCCTTTGGGACACACAGGTGGACCTTCCTCCTGAAAAGTTACACAATGCACCTTTAACCAATAATGTCTCTATGGTAACAGGCACGTGGCGGACTCCCCATCTGATAAGTTACATAACAAACCTTTAAGAATTATGGATTTGGAAAGGAGATTATACAGTGCAATATTGGTTTGAAAGTTTTTGCCATTCAACCTTTAGAAGAATTTAAGGATCAAAACTAAAAATTATTAAGTACCATATTTTCCGGACTATAAGTCGTTTTTCAGGGTTTGGGTGGTCCTGCAACTTATACTCAGGTGTGACTTATATATTACATTTTACACACTGACAGTCCATAAACCATAAACAATATATATGAATTGTAATTATCAGTTTTTTCATTTTGGTTTTAGAGACAAATAATAAAGAAAAGAGTTGTTTTTTTCATTTTCTTATTTTTGGTTCTATATTGAAAAATGAATGATACATGGATTGTTCTCTATTGGGTTGTTTTTTATTACTATAACTTCTATAACTTGCCTTTCAAGATGAAATGTTGGTTCTTGATTTTATAAAATAAATCTAGACCAAAAAGTGCGACTTATATATGTTTTTTTTCTTCTTCATTGTGCATTTTTTGGCTGGTGCGACTTATAGTCTGAAAAATACGGTACTCTACTCAACTCGACAAAAAGTAAAGCTAAAAGTACAGGTACAAATACAATTTATGGTTCCAATACTACAGCAGCTGCTTTTATCACTATCACAATTACTACTGCTCCCATTCCTCCAGCTTGTACTACTATTTCATATTCCGCACAAAGTACTACACTACTTCTCTCCACACCCACGAAGCCAAAAACCCTCTCTTCCCAAAATGAAAATATCCTTTTAGAGTTGGTGCTCTGCGTCTCTCACACTGTCAGAGCCCCAAACCTGTGAATCTTCCATCTCTATCTGTCTCTGGCTCATCCTGAAATCGCCCAGCGCATGTAAAACAAGACACACGCCTGATGTGTGTTTCTGCATTCTCGTCACACTGGAGGCATTTGAAGTATCTGAGCGGGTGATGATACAGAGGTGAGTTAGTATCAAGGGGGGTGCCTGGTTGCGTACTCAGCACTGGGGGATGAAAGGTGGTGTTCTGCCATTATTAAATATTTTATACATTCTGTGAGCTGCATGATTGGACACACGCAGCAGCGATGAATGCACGTGCTGTTTTTTTCAATCTAAGAACAATAGGGAGTTATAGAGTGCAAGCGTTGGGCTGTAAAGGTCATTAAATATGATATAAACATGGCAGAGCAAGGTTTTAACAACGAAATAAATCACAGGAACACAAATCTATACAAATTTCCCTATATACTTATCTTATCTACTGAAATTTTGTCGTATTGAAAAAAAAAACGCTCCTGAATCTTTTAAAGGGCCAATATTCTGTTCTGTGTTATAATGTGGTTATATTTAGGCTATATTTAGTTCGTTCCACAAACAGAAGACACTCTGTTCCACCTTTTGATGTCATGTGGTAATACAGGAAGAGCTCCACTGTGTTTTTAAACTCCATACACCTTCACTACAATCATTTTAGCCCAATTCGACTGAACAAAAGGTAAAAGGTGTTTGTTGTTCACTTGAAAACACAAGATGGAACAGAACATTTTAAGCTTTGGAAACAGACTAATAATAATGAGTTAATGTGTGAATGAAATGCCATTTTGTGAAATCTGGGACCTTTAATAAATGTAATTTAAAACAAAAAAAATCACATTTCAAAGTAGATCCCTGACGACTACACATGATTTCTCACTTCAAATTAAAATTACAGCAAAGTCCAAAACATCAGTTAAACTGCAATGAACATGCAGTAGTACCACTCAAACTTGTACTAATACTACTACTAAAGGCTAGTGCTAATACTGCTACTACCTCTGCTTCCACTACTACTACTACTACTACTATCTCTACTACTACTACTACCTCTACTACTCCTAGCTCTACTATTACTACCACCTCTGCTTCCACTACTACTACCACTACTACTGCTATCTCTGCTAGTACCACTACTACCTCTACTACTACTACCACCACCTCTGCTTCCACTGTTACTACTATTACTACTACTACTACTGCCACTACCACTACCACTACTTCTACTACTACTGCTACCTCTACTACTACTACTACCTCTACTACTACCACCACCACCTCTGCTTCCACTGCTACTATTATTACTACTGCCACTACCACTACTTCTACTACTACTACTGCTACCTCTACTACTACAACTACCTCTACTACTACAACTACCTCTACTACTACCTCTACTACTACTACTACCTCTACTACCACTGCCACTACCACTACTACTACTACTACAACCACTACTACCACTATCTCTGCTATTACCTCTGCTTCCACTACTACTACTACTACTACTACTACCACTACAACCACATAACCACTATTACTACTATTACTCAAACTTGTACTAATACTACTACTAAAGGCTAGTGCTAATACTGCTACTACCTCTGCTTCCACTACTACTACTACTACTATCTCTACTACTACTACTACCTCTACTACTCCTAGCTCTACTATTACTACCACCTCTGCTTCCACTACTACTACCACTACTACTGCTATCTCTGCTAGTACCACTACTACCTCTACTACTACTACCACCACCTCTGCTTCCACTGCTACTACTATTACTACTACTACTGCCACTACCACTACTTCTACTGCTATCTCTACTACTACAACTACCTCTACTACTACTACTACCTCTACTACTACCACTGCCACTACTACTTCTACTGCTATCTCTACAACTACCTCTACTACTACTACTACTACCTCTACTACTACCACTGCCACTACTACTACTACTACTACTACTACCTCTACTACTACCACTGCCACTACTACTACGACCTCTACTATTACCTCTGCTTCCACTACTACTACTACTATTACTACTACCACTACAACCACATAACCACTATTACTACTATCTCTGCTGACACTACTACTACTACTACTACTACTATTACTACTGCTACTACTACTACCACCTCTGCTTCCACTACTACTACTATTGCACTACTTGAACTGACATTAAGACCAGTGATACTCACCAATTCAATTCTACAAACCTGCTGAAAACGGTCAAAATCAATATTACGTGACCAATTGAAGCCTGATATCTAAACGTGTCCAAATTGCATTATCCTGGTCCCTCCACCCAAATGAGGACAGAATATGAGAAAACACAATCGATTTTTGAGGGATTTACATACATTATTTACAATACAAAATCCCAAACACGTAAAATCCCTCGACGTATGCACTGACGGTAATGCATCTATCCACAAACCAAGATTAATGCGACGTGGTGTCAGAAGAATCTACTGCAGATAACAAAATAAAACCAAAATGCGAGCCTACAAATACAAGATCTGCCATAAATGTCAGGAAAATGTATGAATGGACGGAAGGTCCGGCTCAGATAGTTTATGGTTGGAGATTGTATCTACTGACAAGATTAATACTGAGTGGAAATGCCCTTTTAAATATGATTAAGGTCAGATTTCTTTTGGTTATGAGGATGGATTTAATAAATGACCGGAAATAAAAGTCATTAAATCATAATTGGTTGCTCTGTATCCACCCATGTGACCAGCACCACACAGCATTCATTGTATAACTAACTGATTTTAACTAAAGGCGCATTGTGTAGCGTTTCTGGTGGAGGGTCAGTCTGCTTTTCTTCACTGAGATGTTCTTGCTTTGCCTGGAATGTTCCACAGTAGGACATTAAACAGCTCTACCTTACATTTATTCATTTTCCAGGTGGTTTTATCTCTCAAAAATACCTAGAAAAACAGGGTATTCTGACTCTGAGCGGGGTTTCCTCTCCACAGATCCGACCTGTAACTTAGTCTGGTTTGGTCTCCGTGAAGACAAAAGGGTTTAATACCAAACTGTAAAAAATTCCAGACAATTTGACATTTGACATGAGGCATTTGACGGACCACCACCAGAAAAGTTACACAATGCACCTTTAAGTATGATTATATGTTACAAGTATAATTATAATCCTCATCAAACAGAAAACTGAGAAAATTTAAGATATATATTCCAAAAAAATGTAATCCAAAATCAATATTTAAATACACTGTTGGGTCTGTCTTAAATATTAAAAAAAAAATCTATTACACAGAATAAATTAAAGAAGATGTACATTTTTATCCATAGTTCAACGATTTTGCTTTTCAAATTGCAATTTTCTGCTCATTAGATGTGAAATTTTTCTTTCAAAAATCAATATCGAGCTCAAAGGTCACGCTTCACCCATAGCAGCATTATTACCATTTGACAGACGCCTGTTTGAGGAGGCCTTAACCTGCAGTTTTATCACTAAACTCCACAGAGACAGGAGGATTTCGCCGTTTCATGAATAATTGCAGCCTTTGCGATTTGCTAATTCTGATTTGAATTGCAATTTGGATTTGATTAATGTTGCAGTCCTATTTGCAACCATCTGATTATCTTACTTTCATATTTTGTAAGGCAAGTATTTTCACAAGGGGATTTCTTCCATCTTTCGTTTATATATTTACAGAGTATTCCTTTATTACCGTTACTAGGGTTACCAGGGTTGTAGATATCATATTTTAATCAGATTTGAATAACGTTTGCTTGGACTACAGACTCTAAAAACCATGTCAAAAGCCTCTTTATAACAAATATTAAATAAAAATTCTCTATATTTGTGGTGTATTCCTCCATTCCAGTTACTAGGATTGTAGCTTGTATTTCATATCATAATCATACTTTGTTAATCATTACTTACAGGCTCTAAAACACATGCCAAAAGAAATAAATAAAAATTCTATATATTTGTGGTGTATTCTTTCATTACGGTTCATAAAGATGTAATCGACTGAATAAATTCTTGGTTGATTAAAGACATGTCCTGCCGATTGTTTATTGGAATAAAAAGGGGGCGTGGCAAAAGCTCCCAAAACTATTACTCTGTGTATCTGACCCAAACTGCACTCACACGACGACATCTGCGCCGAAGTTGATGTAAAAACAACTATTTATGCAGAAAAGTATTAGGATATGGGGCATTTATATATAAAAGACGAACTAAACTCATGATTCACACTCAGATCTTTAGCAAACTAACTCCTCTCTGCTGTTGTCCCGTAAAAACCCTGATAATAAAAACAAAACAAATGTCAACTAATACACATATTGGTCAACTGAGACACCATCAACCAATTAATCGAATAAACAACTAGCATGGCTCACAATACAATGTCATGATATTTTGGTACCTATAATGGATATTTTGCACATGATACTCTGTGATATACTGCGTTTTTTAAGAATCTTTACTTTTATAATACTTTTTAGCAATAATATTTTTTGTTAAGCCATTACATGTGCAAAGTAAATATGAAATACAACAATTTTAACCATCCTAACAGCGAATAAGTCAAGTGTATTTCATAAACAAGTTTCCATACACTAAATAAGCAACAAATTTGCAGAACAGTCACAAAATAAACTGCTAAAAGATACCAAAAGTATGATATATCGAGCACCCCATGCATCACAATATCGATATTTTGATATTTTTGCACATCTCTACTACACAAACCAAGCTTCTTCTGAATATCTGACAGTTTAGACCTGGCGTAAACACCTCTTTTCCAATTGACTAAATAACTGTATTTGGAGTGACAGTTTCATTGCGCCCAAGTGACCCTAGAGAAGCAGCACTCAAGGGACTCACCTATCACCAAGCTACCCCCACGGCACCCATCAGCACCCTGACGGCTCAATGCCCGTCTCGCTGTGTTTGGCACTCACCATCTTTCCTGCAGTAGGTGATTTCCACTTTCCTCTCCTCCGACCCGGCCACGGCCTGGTTGACCTGGTTGATGGCCTCTTTATCCGTAACTTCTCCGTGGAGGAAGTCGCATGTGCAGGGTTTCTGCATGATGTCCGGTCTGGAGAAGCCGGTCATCTCGCAAAAGCCATCGTTACAGTAGATGATAGCGCAGTTTTCCACCCTGGCATTGGCTATGATGAATTTGCGATCTGGAAAAGAGCAGAGGGAAGATGTATTGACAAGAGCTGCAACGGTCAATCGGTAGAATCGTGACTAGTTGACTAATAAAATAATTGCAATTGTTTTTTTAATCATAATTTTTGGACTACAGACTCTAAAACACATGCCAAACTGCCCATAACAACAAATATTATAGTATAAAATGAATAATTTCTCATTTTCATAGTAATACTAGCCTACTCTTTATCTGCTAATGTCCTTTATCAGTCACCAAATAGCCTACAACCTTAATATGATAGATAAAAATCATATTAAAATTGTGGAAACTCACTAATCGACTAATCAAAACAATATTCGCTGATTAGTCAACTACTGAAATCGGCTAATGTTAGTTGCAGTCCTAATATTGGCAATACGATAGTGCCAATGGATCATAATAACCTCACACATTAACCAATGTAATCAAACAGCCTTTATCTTCTTCCTAAAGTGTTGTAAATTCATCTTTAACTTAAAAAAATAGATAGAGTCAATGGTTTTAAGCTTGAATGAACGTTATAAATCTAAATTATTAATACAGAAAGCCCAGATGCGCACTGATGGAAACATACGCACTTACGCAGGACAGAAAAAGACTATTTCTAAACAGTACAGTCGGCTGGTTTACGCACTTTTCCAACAAATCGATTACAAGAGATCGGGTTTATCTGCTAATTACCGGCCATAACTTGTAATAATATCAGGTTGGAACAAAAGAACAACAAAAGACTTACTCTGTCCCTCGAATTTCCGGATGATGATGCCCAGAAAAGTGTTTTGTGGAGCAACGTGACCTCTCCTAACAGGCATTTTTAGAATCCGACTGTCCCTCCGCGTATCCCGGGGAAAAAAGCGCGCTCCTCGCTCCTCGTAAATTCCCAACTTCACAGATGTTGTCTACGCGGTGCTCCCTCAGCCGCGTCTCATGGCTCCGCTCGTCGCGCCACTCTCCTTCTCCTTCTTCTTCTTCTTGTTCCCACTTTGAATGACCTTCGCGCGTTACTTAATTCGGCGGTGTTGGGTTTCGCTTTTTTAGCCCGCTCGTATGCCACAGCCGCTGGCGCACGTCTCCTCGCCGAATCGCGCGGGACCGAGGAGGATCGCCGGAGTTGGCCCGAGTTCGCGGAGCATTTCGCGCAGAGTGCCGTGTCGTCCCTCCGTGGCGCTGTGCTGCTGGACGCGGACAGCGGAGTGCGGGTAATATGCCAGGGGGGAGTGACGTGGCTCCCGGGGGGCTTATAGCTGCCTCCACCTCGGGTTAAGGATAATCACCAGCAGAAGCAGCCGCGGTCCCGCGCAAAGACAGTCACACGGCGAGAGGCAGTGCGCGCGCGTTTGATCCACTTTGGGGGAAGTATACGCTCAGAATAAACCCACATATGACTTATTCATTAAAAATATACCCCAAGTCTGTGTGTTGTACAACAAAGGGGGTCGTGCGTGGTAAGTAAGGCGCATTGACTATTCGAGATGGAAACAGACCGATAACCAGCGGCCAAACTCGCCCCTAAGCAACGCATCACAATGAGAGAACACGTCCTGAACTATAACGTGGAAATAACACGTTTTTCTCTAGTTGTATTCAAATAGAGTCACTGAAGCCGTAATATGCATTTACTAAACCGATGTTAATCTAATCTGAGGGGTATGTGGCTCGAAAAAATACACGAATTCATGAATTTAAACACAGTAAATGCGCCTCTCTGGTGAAGATAAGATGGGTTTTGGCCTCTGTATCTGTGGATCCACCGTGAACCAGAGGCAGTTTACTTCAAACCAAGACGTCATATACAAGATAAAAACAACTGCTAATGCTGTTCTGGCTGTTTCTACTTTCATAGCAATGTACTTTCCTCTTTGTTATTTTATTAGGTCCTTTGATAATGCACATTTTAAAAGCTGTGAATAATAGATGAGCGAGAATTTGTATCAGGGCTAGTTAAAGAAACAATGCAGAGGACAATTTCCACTTTATGAGCTGAATGAAAAAAGCGTGTCGATGTGAGATGGGTTTAAGGATGCGCCACCGATATGTTGGAGGGGCCAGTGGCACAGATTGGCAGCCTAATTCAGCCCGTCTACCCCAGGGCAGCTACCGCCACTGTGTCTGAATGAACGACTACAGCGGCTACACAAACTCCCAAAAGTTATGGAGCTATAAGATGATTAAAATGGCTTGTATCCTCTAATTTCTTTGTGATCATGGTTCCTCTGACAACCCGCATCAGATTTTGCCATTTGCAGGTTACACAAAGTCGCCACCTGGATTTAACTAAGCAAGTAGGTACGAGGTTGCTGCAGTCGGTGAGGTCCAGGTTCAGCAACAGTGTGTGCTCGAAGAATGAGGTCAGCTGAACCTGAATATACTGAATGACCAGGTTATTCCATCAGTGGATTTTTTATTTCCTGATGGCACAGGCATATTCCAAGATGACAATGCCGGGATTCATTAGATTCAAATAGTGAAAGAGCAGTTCAGGGAGCAGGAAAGATCATTTTCACACAGTCCCGACTTTAACCCCGGTGAGAATCTTTGGGATGTGCTGGAGGAGGCTTTGCACAGTGCTCAGACTCGACCATCATCAACACAAGATCTTGGCGAAAAATTAATGCGTTCGCTGTGGCGTTGTTTCGATAAGCTTCTGCAGTGTCACAAGATTTAGTTCCACCCAGTGTTGCATTCATTTTTCACCAAGATCTTTCTCCAAAATGAGATTATAACCACATTTTGTAGTACTATAGTAGCGTCACAATGCTAAAATTCTCAATTTCGATACAAAGGAATAGACTTGATACACAATACTGATTCGAACCCCACAATAATTAAAAAGACTTTCAACTTTTCACATTAAATAATAGTACTTTCTTATATAATATCACTTGTGGAGGTCTTATATTTGTGTAATCCTTTGGTGGTCCAGGGAGGTTCATGGGCGTTTACGAGTCAATGTGCTCTTGTTCTGAAACAGCTCGAGGTCATTTTAAAGGTTCATTTCTGTCCTGTGAATGTGACTTTTTAAATCTTAGTTTCAATCCTAGTTTTAGCATTGATTAGTATCTGATTTTCAATACTTCTGACAACCCTAAGTAGTATTTTCAAAGACTTTGTACAGCCTGTGTAGCACAATACAAGTGCGTTTCGATTCGAATAATTAAACCATTCAGAATTACATCTGGAAACCAAGCTGGCCTCTAATGACTGATGACTATCTATTCCCCGCTTATTTTTCTCAAAATTATCGCGTATCTCTGCGCGCATTTATCATTGTTTTAATTAAAGTGATGAACAGTCAAAACACTGTCTCATCTCCAGAATTGGAAAAGAAGAAAAACTGTCTTCAGATGTGTTTAAGTAAGGTTATAATCATCATAGATTCTCCGCTGACGTCTTGACCCTTATTTCAACTTCAGTCAGTCCATTTTTCTCCACATATGAACAGCTACTTTAAACATGTACCTAATATTCTACCCAGTTCATATCGCATCCTCCGCCTATAGGACTACTCAGCTAATCACCCCCGGCTCATCATCATTAACAGTCACAGTGTTAATGAGTAAAAACAGTGGGAGCAGTTTAAAATTCCCAATGCAAAAGACAATACCTATATCAATATGTCAACCCTGGTGTATTCCCAACAGAATCTGTCACACCCATGTCCTTTGATTATATGGTATTTCTTTTTTTACACTTCAAGTCATTGCATACCACGGAATTAACAAGTTTTTACATTAACAAATTAAAAAAGACTATCTAACTCTATCAATCTTGCAATGCTTAAATGTTTAAAGAGCCGATATTACCGTATTTTATGAACAGTAATGTTGTTTTCATACCTGGAATTGTGTTTTGCTTCATTCTCACACGTTTAACACACAAATACTGTATATTTAGGCTTTATCCTCTCGAATGGAAAACTCAGATTCTGATTTGGAGATGACTGAAACGTGTGAATGAAACAAAACACAACTTCGGGTGTGTTTTTCAGAAGGTTTTCTAACATGACTTGAAGCTCATAAGAGTCATTTTTGTGTAGTATAGGTAAATCTGACACAATTTACATATAAGTAATATGTGAAAAAGCTCAAGTAATCATGAGATACGACATGTAATAAATCTTTTAAAAGCGTTATGCATTGTTAATTATGCCCACATAGCACTGCCTTAATGTTCTAATGCATGTAAGAAAAGTCACAGGCACATAATTGGACTCACTGAAAGAGCTGGTAGATTGGGGAAACTCAAAATAGCATTCCAGTTTTTACCATGATCCACAAAAAGCAGTTGGCTCAGTAGCTCTCCATGGTTCTGAAATGTTGAAATTCCTTTGTTTTGATCTAATTTTGTGTAATAGCACTAAATTACAGTCCTAGCTCTGCTTCCAAAGTAATAATCTAACATTATAATTAAAAGTTCTGTCATAAATTTAAAGTAATTTAATGCTGCACAGTGCAACTTTTCTGAGAATAGGTCACTATTAGGTCAGGATATGTAATTACTCTGGAATGTTCCACAATATCACGTTAAATACATGTATCTCTATGGATAAAAGCAGGTGACACCACCAGACCAAGTCACAGGTCAGATCTGCGGAAAGGCGAGCATGCTCACAGTAAGAATGCATGTTTTTCAAGGTATATTTCGAGACATCTGTAACTGAATAAATGGAAGATAGATATGTTTACTGCCATACTGTGGATTATTCCAAACAAAGCAACAAAAAAGCAACATCTCCGTGGACTCAAGTAGGTGGCAGATCTTCCACCTGAAAATGTACATAGTGCATCTTTAAAGAAAAGTAAATGATTACATAACTATCCATGGTGCTGAAATGTTTTCTGTGTTTTGTTGTCAGCGTTTTTATAATAACAACAACAACCACTGTACCTCTTGTGCCAGTCCCATCCATTCATCCATCTTCTTCCGCTTTGTGCCAGTCCCAAGTTAGTATAATTAACCACAATGCAGTTGGCTAAGTAACTATCCATGGTGCTGAAAGTTCAGAATTTCTCTTTTTTATTGTATTTTATGACTTAAAACTACCATTTGTAATTAGACTGGCCAGTCTGACCCTGTTGTATTCTCAAAAATCGCCACTAGATGGCATCTACATTACTGCTGTTTGATAGTGTGCCAGCTTTGGTCAGACAGACAAAGACCAGAGGGCATCGGTGAGCCTGAACAAACATAGGTGAGGAGAGGGGGAAACAGGTTTCCCATCCGCTATCTACTAAACAAATGAAATAAAGTTACAGATAATAGCTTTAAAACAGCAAAACCTACTTAACCTATAGTCCAATGAGGTTCATTTTGTCTTCCAATAAGTTATGTCTCATCATGTGACCACTCTGAGGAAGACCGCGAGTAAGCAGGTCAGGTATGAAAACAAACTCTTGGTCTGGAAAAGAACCTAATGACCTACTTAACCTAAGAAACTATTGTAAATGAATGTATCTACAATTTACGTATCATTTTTAAATCAGTTCTCAGTTCTATCAGGACGAAACACCATAAAACTCTGCTAAAACAGCAAAGAAGCTACAAAATTCAACTCAAAATTGAAAATTATTGTTCTAAAATAACATCGCTTGAACATAGTCATTTAAATAATTACTCAAATGAAGCGGCAGATGGCACGCTGCGGCAATGAGCGCAGCCGAGGAAAAAAAAACATTATACATTGTAATGAGAATATAGGACCCAATTGAAATCAAACAGATCTTAATTATTTACAATGTTGTGATTTAATTATGTTACGTAACTGGATTCCACTATAGGGCCACTGGAGTCTGTGTCGTGCTATAAGTTTGGCTCTGAGCGCAGCAGCTCTCACTGTGTTGTTAATTAGCCTTAGCAGCCAGAAGTGTGGTAGTTTCATATGGTTCTCAGTGGGTCTCTGGATGGTGTTTTGTGAGAGCTGTAGCAAATCCAGCTGCAAACTGTTTGACTAAAGAGTTTGGATGTAGCGCCGAGTTGCACTTTTAATGTGTGGGATTAATGAATATCACGGGATGAATTTAATTTTGTCAATAAATTCAATAATGGTGATTGCAGCAGTTTATTATTTGATATGTGTAATGTAGTACTAAAGAAAAAGAAAAAAAAATCAATCTCGAAAACTTTTTGGTTGTGTGTTAATGTAGGGGCCCTCTGTTTGTCTTCATAGTGATGTTATAACTGTCTGAAATGATCTGCTGTATGGCATTAAAATTGTTGGTTGCCTCTCCACAGATCTGAACTGTAAATCCGCCGTGGTGGATCCTTTATCTGAAAAGTTACATACAGTGCTTAACAAATGTATTAGACCACCTGTCATGAAAACAAGAAAACATAAATAACTGTTATTCATTAAGAAAATGGCCAATTGGAATAACAAAATAGTCCTTGTTGACAAATAATGACCAAAAATGTGAATATTTTGTGTAAACCCTTTGGCGCAGAGAACAGCTGCATTCTTGCTGCATTGTTTTTATGTCGTTTTTCAAAGTCTCTTTTGTTACCGAGTTCCAAATAGTTTCAGCTGTTCCCAGAGACTTGTTTTGGATGAGACTTTGGTGTCATTTTTGGAAAACATTAAACTTGAACATTTATGGACAGCAACAATAGTTATATTAAAGGTGCCAATTTGATAAAAAAAGATCTTGCATATACTGGTGGATTAACCATTAACGAAACATAAAAACAAAAATACTGTTCAATTATGGCAGCCTGGGCAAACATCTTATACTGGGTGATGGTTTCATAATTTTTTTGAGCACTGTAGCTCACTTAGCTCAAGTAAAATGTGTATTTTTATGCAGCAACAGCATTTGTCAAAAGGGGCATTTTCCAGATCACTCATTTGTAATTCACACAACGTAAAGAACTGTCCATCTACTATACTGTACACTACATGTTTCTTCATAATTATTTGCAAACCAAATTTTACTATAAATATTGTCTGTTTTATTGTCTTAAAGTGCGTGTACCTGATTTCAAACTTTCTTTCAGTGATATTGCACCATGACACAGGAAGAACTGGAATAGTGTCAGGCAGTTGTTTCCTTGTACTTTTTAAATTTCTGCTTCTCTTGCTTTTTTGTCACTTTTGAAAATGCGCCATGACAGAGAATCAAGTGTCTGGTATAGTCTCAGGCAGCTGGTTTCCCATAATCCTTAGTAACGACGTGCAATGTTACGTTAAATGAACAGATTATATTTTAAAGTCTCATAAAGTCTCAGTCTCAGTTTTGCAGCTTTTATTGTACAATGCATGACATGAAGAGTCATTTATCTTGACAAGAATACATTAAAATCAGGTAGACGCCTTTTAACCTTCTTGAGATGTGTTTCTGCAACGAGAGAGACATTTTTACTATACTAATCCAGTTGAAAGAATATCCCATTTGGTATTATTGATCGTTCTCAGAAAGTGACGAGGGGGTCAGCAGGAGCGACCATTTATATTATCGATTGATATAAATCATTATTCGAACTTTACAACACGGCGCTCAAGTGGTTCCTACAAGCATAGAGGGAAAAATGAAAGAACAAATCGTGCAGACGCCTTCTCTGCCTGTGGATATCCAAAATGGGCCTTGAATAGATCCAAGACAGAGAACAGAGAATCAGAACTAGGAAAAAAGGTGTAATGATTCCTGCTGGTGTGTCTGAATTTCCAGACAGCATGAAATCCAAGTCTATTCAATCGTAAAACACTTTAAAGCAGAAAGTGGTCCACCCAACGGACAAAACCTCAAATGAAGCAATGCGATCTGCTCCGTTCAGCGTAGTTGAGACCGCAGTGAACATTATATTTGATGAAACAAAACCACTTCACAAGAGGATGTACCAATGCAGACGAGGAAGCAACACGGGACCCCAGTCTGCTGTACATCTCCATCTCAAAGCCACTAACCACTCCATTAGAAAACAGTGAGGTATAGATCTTAGCGAAAGAAGAAATGGTTTGAAAAAGGAATTAAACAGGATACTTTTGGTTAGGAAAGACACTGTGACTTTAAACAGGAATGGGGGGGATTACACATAATTTAATTCCTATTTATAATCCTGTCCTCAGACCTAAATCAAAACAAAGAAAATAATAATGATAGCCTGTTCCAGCTCAGAGGTGTGAAGGCAGCCAACAGGATCATGAACAATTAGGCAAAATATGACTCAAGGACAGTTCACTCTTACTGTAGTTCAATAGATGTAACGAAAAAACAAAACTGTAAACAAATAGGTTTGTTAGTTAGCTCCTCCCTTCAGACAGATATGACTGTGTCCACCAGAAATCTGACCAGAATTTAAGAAGCCAATTGAATGAATGGCAAAACATCTTATTATCTTTATCTTATGAATAAATCAACACAAATTTTTGCCCAATATTGTAATTACAATCTGCTACTGTTTCTTCATAATTACTATTAACTTTGAATTTGCACTATAAATACTTAACAATGTGACTTCTGCTTGGAGTTGGCACTGTGTTTGGCCCTCTAAGTATTTGTGCCATGGCTGAAAGTGAAGCTCACCTTTTCCACAAGGACAGATTATCCGAGTCGCTGTCCATGGTGCTGCAGCCTCCAAACCACTTTGTGCACCCCTGGGAGGTAAGGCTAGTGGACTTAGCCACTCAATTATTTAGCCCATCAATCGCTCATAGGATTTCTGAGAACGGGGCACCTGATAAAGCTCATAAGACACTACTGTTAATCTCTGCACATTAACTCAGAGCAGGTAGAAAATGAAAGAGGGTTTCACATCATTTAGACAGGTGTCACGCTGAATCAGGGTAAAGGTGCAAAGGGCTTAAAGGGGGAAAGTTAGTGTATTAGCGTCACAGAGTATTTAGTGTCATCTGTGTACTGGTGTAACTCTATGAGGGTGCAGTAATTTTCTAGAAGTGGGGAGATTGTCATAATTGCTCTTCATCTATTTCGATTTGAATTTTTCCAGGCATGATTAGAAATTAGAAATAGGAAATCTGAATTTATTTATACCAAAGGGCTTGCTCAGTGGGGCGGCAGTAGTTTAGTTGGTTTAGTGTTTGTCCACTGATCTGAAGATTAGTGGTTCAAATCCAGTCAAAGGTGTGGAAAAAATGCTGTAAATTAGGAATGCCTTCAAAAATGGAAGGGTTAATGATTTATTTTCATCAATCAAGAAAATGCAGAGATTGAACAAAAGAGAAATCTAAATCAACCCAATATTTGGTGTGAGCTTTGCCTTCAAAAGAGCATCAGTTCTTCTGCGTTTACTTGCAGACAGTTTCTGAAGGAACTGGGCTGGTCGGTGTTTAAAACATGTTGAAGATCTAAGCTCAGATCTTGTGTGGATGGAGCTTCCTCACATCCTTCTGTCCCTTCATGTTAATCCCAGACACACTCCATGATGTTGAGGTCAGGGCTCTGTGGGGGTCTGACCATCACCAACACAACTTCTTTACACTGAAGATAGTTCTTAAAGACTTTGGCTTTTTCTTTTGTTCTCTCACTTTGCATTTTGTAAATTGATAAAAAACAATCATTATTTATATGTTTAAAAGCATCCTTTGTTTACAGTATTTTTTCACACCTGCCTAAAGCTTTTGCACAGTACTGTATGTTGTCATTGTGTCTTTGGGCAAGACACTTAATCCACTTAAGGAGTGTGTATGAATGGCTGAGTGGTTCCTTGATGTAAAAATGGTTTGAGTACCTTGAAGATATAAAAGTGCTATATAAAAATGTGACTACTGACCACTTACCAAAGTATACTTGAAGAAACAATAGATTTGTTGACTAGTAATTTGTGGGATGACTATTCCTTCTTCAGAACACTTAAAGGTTCACTTTAATAAGATAGTTTAGACGTTTCATTCCCATTGTGTTAGATTACCCAGTCCCAATATGTACATACTGTGGCTGGTTGCAGCTGGAAGGGCATTTGGCATTAATAGAAAAACAAACTATAAAATAACCATGCTCCCTAGCAACTCTAACAAAGAAATACACCATTAGCCATTTAGTTTTTAGCCTATCTCAACCTGTTTAGCATATACGGCATTTAAAGCTACCATTTGTAAATGTTTGTGGGGCCTATCTAATCTAAAAAATATTAGCTTTAATAAGTATATCTGGTTATTATAACATAGCACTAACTTAAAGGTGCAATATGTAACCTTTCTAGAGGTACATCAGCTGCTTGTCTCCATGGAGATATGAAGATGTTGTTGCTTTATCTAAAATGCTGCACATAATGGCATTAAACTTGTATATGGAGAAAAGCAGGTGACTATATAATTAAAATGGACTCCCCGTAATTGTAATTAAATGAATGAAAGATTAATGTGCAATACTGGGAAACATTCATTAGCATCTCCGTGGAGACAAGCGGGTGACAGATGCTCGTATACATAAGGCCCATGTGACCTTGCAGACGAACTATGAAAACTTAGCTTGGCTTACGTTCAGGTAGTACATTCTCTTGTTGGCAGTAACCTTTACCAAAGCAGTCACCCGTACAGTGGCTGGAGTGGAAAGTCGCTCCTCTGCTGACCCGACTGTGAAGCTGCCGTTTCTTTAGTTAAGTTGTCTTGTGTCGAACTTTTGTGCAAGTCCTCAAAAACACGGGCAGGCAAATAGAATACGCAACTATCTGCCATCTATTATTTATAGCGACAGTGTTGGGTCTGGAATATGAAACACATTGTCTACTGCAGCTGTAGCACATGTCATAAACCTGCCTCATAAAGTGGATCGAGTCTAATAACGATCAAGCGAGTCGATTCTGGTCTTGTATTTAACTTAAAGCTGCACTGTGTAATATTACGATTGGAAGGGTCCATCATCTGCTATTGAGATGGGAGTTCTGATTAAAATGTACCACAATATAACATTAAACAGCTCTACCTTAAATTTATTCAATTACAGGTGGTTTTATAGCTCAAAAATACCTAGAAAAACAGGCATTCTGACTGTGAGCGGGGTCGCCTTTCCACAGATCGGACCAGTAACTTGGCCTGGTTCGGTCTCCACGAAGATAGAAAGGTTTAATGCCGTACTGTGAAACATTCCAGACAAAATATTTCAATGGAGAAAAGCAGGGTGCGGACCATCCACCAGTAAAGTTACACAATGCACCTTTAAGTGCTGTGTGGACAAGTTAAAATGATCTCAAAAAAGGCAAAAATAAAGTAGGAAATGGTCAACGGAGCGCGGCTAAACCAATCCTAAATAAAATGCTAAATACCAAACGTGGCTTTAATCTTGTGGTGATGTTTTGGTTTTATTTACGGGTATTGAGCCAGCAGCTTATCGGGCTGTTCAGTGGCTCTTGTGTTTACTGTTTTAGATTGTTTTCACTAATGCCTCTGTGCGGACGTTTTGCTTCGTTTGTGTTTTTTGTTTGTTTGTCTCCATGGACATGATGTTGCTTTGTGAGGAATGTTTCGCAGCCAGAAAACCTTAACTTTTCAGCTGTGGGTCCGTCACCTTCTTGTTTCTGTGATTATTATGTCATTGGTCTGCTTTGAATGTTCCACAGTGTGACATTAAACAGATCGACCTAATCTAGGAGTATTTTTTGATGATGCGATGTCTTTAGAACTCCACTCTAAGCAACTCACTAAAAACCGCTTTTTCCAACTGCGAAACATACCAAAACTTTGCGCGATGATTTATAAAGCCGAGTTAAAAATGGTATTCCAGGCAGACTTTTGTTACAGTCTGTTTAACTCTCTGAGCACGATGGAATCCGGCTGCAAATGGTCCAAAACTCTGCCACAAAGCTTCTGACCCGCAGCGGTAGGAGAGCGCGTATCACTCCCATCTTAAACCCATCTTAAAATCCTTACATTGGCTGACCTTTTCTTTTCGGTGTCCACTTTAAGATCCTGGTTCTGACCGTTAGGCCTCTACATGACCTACATCAAACCCGATAAAGCCGTACACCTCTGCCCATTGCCTGAGGTTTACCAGGCAAAACTTGCTAATGGTCCCTCTGACAAGTTTTAAAACGCGAGACGACAGATCCTTTCAAGCCGTCCCCCAAACTCTGGAATGAACTGCCTCCTTACCTACGCTCTCTAGATAGTGTAGAAGTTTGTAAAAAGCAACTAAAAACATTCCTCTTTGAGCAAGCGTTCTCGCCCCCTCAGGTGTAGAGCTACTATGACTGATTTGATTATGGATGTGCTTTATTGTGCTGGTTTTTATCTTTTGCATGTGAAGCACTTTACTATATAAATAAACTTTACTCACTTACATTTATTAAGTACTTGAACACTGAAAGTCATTATAAAGTCAGGATACATGAACTTATCCCAGTGGTCTGAAAACTTCCTATTTTAAGTCATAATAAATGAAAATACATGAGTTGCCTTAAGGGAAAACTATGAGTCATATAAACTGCAAATATTTGAATTGAGCTAAATGAGCACTTTTAATTCAGCTGTTATCAAAAGGTACAACTAGCGAGTGATCCGACCTTTTAAGTTCTGGAAGATTGTGGTTGTAAGTTCATCAACTTTAAATAACTGAGGCAATCGATAGCCTCATTTTTTTTTGGAGTTCTGGTAACTTATTTGGGTTTACAGTGCATTATCAGAGCACTTTTGCCTTTAAAAATAGTGGATATGTATGTTCTGTAAATTTGACATTGTGCACAATTCGCAGAGCTTTTTTCTGTTATATAAGAAGTGGCTTTAGGGGGAGGTTTTGTATGCATTTTGATTAGGGCTGTCAAACGATAAACTTTTAAAATCTCGTTTAAGATCAGAAATTCCATAGTTAATCACGATTAATCGCATATTGAATTGCATGTTTAAAATTGTGTTATTTTGCATTTCTAGACAGTTTTAAAGCCATAATGTAAAGCGATTCGTACCCATTAAGCAATCGCTGTAGTTATTTTCTTTGCCGTGTGATTATCCACAGGTCTGTGGCGACTCTGCCAAATTGGAGTTTATCTGATCTGAGGCTCGCCTGGGACGCTCCTGCCGCTGGCACCTGCATGTTTAGCTTGGAGGTGCTAACTTAGACTAGATGTATTTTGCTGGTACTGAAATTCAGCTTGACACAGGCTGCATTTAACTCTTGACTTTAAATTGTAGTTTCTGGAGGTTTTTAAAGTCAAATAAACAGTTCAAAAGTCTTCATCACGGTGGTAAGTTTACTGAAACACGCTCTGAAGTTTGAAAGCAAAACAGCCAAAGGAGCTGCCTACTGATGTGTAGAAGGGCCAAAAGGCATTGTGGATTGCATTAGTCTAGTCGCGATTGACGCGTTAACGCTGACAGCCCTAATTTTTGTCAAAAACATGTGTCCAATTAACAGAATTGAATTTCTCTTTTGTTACGGTTGACTATGCACATACACATGCAGTAAACACTATCAAATCCGAACATGTTCCTCCTGAAAACCCCTGTAGCTCCACCATCTTGCACCTTGACATATATAAATCCCCCGTTACAAGATTAGCCTGTGTTTGGTACATGGCAGCACTGAGATCAAATCATGCTTACCACACATTTTACCTTTCCTCCATAGGGACCTGTACCGGGAGCGTTGCGTGTCCCATGTGCTCCGTGCCTACCCGCCCTCCCTCTCCACACCCCCACCCCCCTCGACCTGGAGCTACCCTCTGTTTCACCAGTCAGCAGATATGCCAGGGTTAATCAAGTGTGCTCCTACATAGGGATGCACGCGCTAACGGCCTTCTTAACGGTTAGCGGTCGGCGTGCTACGGTAAGGACTTTACAATGAACACTTGATCATTGGAAAGTGCATACCGACAAAAGCAACAAAAATATAAAAATAAGAATAGCCAATGTCACGTTTTTCTAACTTAATTGTTTTGAGTAATGGGCCCTGCTGTTTTTTTGAGTAATGGGCAGACGTTGGAGGATTGGCTTAATGGAAGGATGATTGAATAAAATACCCGGGAACAAGGCGGTGTAGCCCGGGGGTGGTCTCTGTACTGTGGTCTGTGGTAGTAAGAAGCAGCAGTGCTATCGGTGGAGGTGCTAGCTAGGCACAGTTGCTCAAGTCGCAAAATTGCTTTCACAGCTGAGTTCGAAAGTAAAACTCCAGCTCCCAGCGCGGAGAGAGAGATGCTAGGGAACACATTGCAGAGTTGCTGGCCTAATCTTGTAAATGTAGGGCAAAACAACAGAAGGAAATTGTTGATTTTTTATTTTTTTTTGTCACTAGGACACACCTGGAGCTGGAGGAGTGAGGGGAGAGGAAGGAGAAGTGTGCAAACAAATAAAAACACTCAAACGGTGAAGGATGATGTCGCTTACGCTAATTTATTACTGCAATTAAACTCCACAAGTGGTACTTTTAAATCACCGTGACACATTTGGAGATTTATGTATCAACAATGTCATGTTTTTGGTGTTTTGGAATATTTGTGAGCAGATTTTGGTGAGCGAAGTTAGAGACACCATATTGCGCCATTTTTAGATTTCTGTTAATATCCAGACAGGTGACGAGACACATCACAGCAGCAACATGTGGCCACTCTGGAGAAGATCGCTAGACCGAACAGTCGAAACTGTCTGATATGAAAATGAAACTTTAGCTTGAAAAAATAATTTGTGCAAAAATAAAAGTTCAAATAAGAATTTTTTTTTTTAAAGGTGCTTTGTGTAACTTGCTCTTCTCCATGTTGATGTTATTGCTTTGCCCGAGATGTTTCACAGTGTGGCATTAAACCTTTCCATTATCTTGAAGACAAAACTAGGTCAAATTACAGGTCAGATCTGTGTAGAGGCAACTCTGCTCACAGTCAATATGCCTGTTTTTCTAGGTATTTTTGAGCTATAACACCAGATGTACCGTATTTTCCAGACTATAGAGGCACCGGTATATAAGCTGCATCCACTCTATTTTTAAATAAAAAAAAAAACAAAAGTATATACAAGCTGCAACCGGGCTATAAGCCGTTGATATCTATTTTGAAAAATGAGATATTTACTGCATATACAGAACGATTTTGTACTGTAAATGTACATTTATGTACTTGAACAGATTCTTTTTGAACAGTGCCTTTTAACACGGCAGCAACTGTGCTGATTAAAACAAGGTCAAAAACAGAAAAGAACCGGTAACTGATTTACCTTCATTTCTCCTGTGCAGTGAAACCACAAGTCACTGCGGGGGACAGTCCCGCTCCCGCATTCTTCAGTCCCACTCCCGCGTCGTGTGGTCACGCTCCCGCCCACAATAAGCTTTCAGAATATGTCCTGTGCCGCACTGTTTTGTGTTGGGTCCCGTGGGTGCAGGGCTCTACAGCGGTTTCCTTCCTGGAGCAAGATCAATGCCTTCAACTTAAAACTTGCATCATACAAACTCCTTCGTGTGCTTTTCATGATGAAAGGGTGAGGATTTGAAAAGAATTACCAGTTAGTAATTTGTCGTGCGTGTTATATCTACTAAATAAAAAATAGCGTATTCTTCTTTGCATTAATTTTCTGTCTATCTTGTTTTTGAAATTCCGGTTAGAGCGCCCCTAGCGGTGGAAGAAAAATCCACAGATTAGCCGCTCCTTTGTAAAAGCCGCATGGTTCAAAGCCTGGGAAAAAAGTAGCGGCTTATAGTCCGGAAAATACGGTAATTTAAATCTACTAAATTGTCAGCTAAACGTATCATTATGATGGACTGGAAGAAACGTAAACATACACTCAACAAAAATATAAACGCAACACTTTTGTTTTTGCTCCCATTTGTCATGAGATGGACTCAAAGATCTAAAATTCATTCCAGATACACAATATTACCATTTCTCTCAAACATTGTTCACAAATCTGTCTAAATGTGTGATAGTGGCACTTTTGCTTTGCTGAGATAATCCATCCCACCTCACAGGTGCCACATCAAGATGCTCATCAGACACCATGATTAGTGCACAGGTGAACCTTAGACTGTCCACAATAAAAGGCCACTCTGAAATGTGCAGTTTTGTCTCACAGCAAAATGCCACAGATGGCGCAAGCATTGAGGGAGTGTGCAATTGGCATGCTGACAGCAGGAATGTCAACCAGATCTGTTGCTCGGGCATTGAATGTTCATTTCTCCACCATAAGCCGTCTCCAAAGGTGTTTCAGAGAATATGGCAGTACATCCAACCGGCCTCACAACCGCAGACCACGTGTAACCACACCAGCCCAGGACCTCCACATCCAGCAGGTTCACCTCCAAGATCGTCTGAGACCAGCTACTCAGACAGCTGCTGAAACAATTGGTTTGCATAACCAAAGAATTTCTGCACAAACTGTCAGAAACCGTCTCAGGGAAGCTCAACTGCATGCTCGTCGTCCTCATCGGGGTCTTAACCTGACTCCAGATCGTCGCCGTAACAGACTTGAGTGGGCAAATGCCCACATTCAATGGCGTCTGGCACGTTGGAGAGGTGTTCTCTTCACGGATGAATCTCGGTTTACATTGTTCAGGGCAGATGGCAGACAGCGTGTGTGGCGTCGTGTGGGTGAGCGCTTTGCTGATGTCAATGTTGTGGATGGAGTGGCCCATGGTGGTGGTGGGGTTATGGTATGGGCAGGCATCTGTTATGGACGAAGAACACAGGTGCATTTTATTGATGGCATTTTGAATGCACAGAGATACCGTGATGAGATCCTGAGGCCCATTGTTGTGCCATACATCCATGAACATCACCTCATGTTTCAGCAAGATAATGCACGGCCCCATGTTGCAAGGATCTGGACACAATTCTTGGAAGCTGAAAATGTCCCAGTTCTTGCATGGCCAGCATACTCACCGGACATGTCACCCATTGAGCATGTTTGGGATGTGCTTGACCGGCGTATACGACAGCGCGTACCAGTTCCCACTAATATCCAGCAACTTCGCACAGCCATTGAAGAGGAGTGGACCAACATTCCACAGGCCACAATTGACAATCTGATAAACTCTATGCGAAGAAGATGTGTTGCACTGCATGAGGCAAATGGTGGTCACACCAGATACTGACTGGTTCTGAGTCCCCAGACCCCCAATAAAGCAACAACTGCACATTTCAGAGTGGCCTTTTATTGTGGACAGTCTAAGGTTCACCTGTGCACTAATCATGGTGTCTGATGAGCATCTTGATGTGGCACCTGTGAGGTGGGATGGATCATCTCAGCAAAGCAAAAGTGCCACTATCACACATTTAGACAGATTTGTGAACAATGTTTGAGAGAAATGGTAATATTGTGTATCTGGAATGAATTTTAGATCTTTGAGTCCATCTCATGACAAATGGGAGCAAAAACAAAAGTGTTGCGTTTATATTTGTGTTTAGTGTAAGTGCTTTATACATAGACAATTGGTACAAAGACTTTTTGGATTTCATTTCTATGAAGCAGGCTGCCCAACTGCTGGACACAAAAAACAAACACATCGTTGGCCCGTGGACAATGGCTAAACTTTATCTGGACAAAGTAGCGTAAAACAACACACTGTTATCTGAAAAGGGAAAGGAAAATGTCAAAATGTACATGTATGTATATGCCTGTATAAGGTATATGTAAGTGCACCTTGGGGATACACAAAAAAATGGGTATATATGCCAATATTTATATGTGCAAATTTGTTTCGAGGGCTTCTTTTTGTTTGTTTTTGCAGAAAATTACAAAAATCATTTTAAAAAATCTACTAAGTTGTACCTCATCTATTTTTTTAAGTTACGCTCACATACACCCACAACCACACCTTTAATCAAAAAATATGAGTTAAAAGTACTATTTCTAAAACTTTGAGTATACACAACTTAATCTATTGAATTACTTTGATTGTTCGGGTTTACAGTGTTTATAAAGCAAGGTATCACTTACTACCAAGCAACATTTTAAAAAGTAAAAACAACAGTTTGTCAAATGAGTAGGGATATAAGTAAAGTACATTTATAGAACTAAAAGAAGTACATTAACTCTAAACTCTAACTCAGGTCATCCAAGATGCTTCTTTGGTTCTGGTCAGATTGCTGGTGGACACTGCCTTAAGTGTGATTATTTCAACCATAAAATTAAAAAAAAAGATTTAAACAAAAAATGAATTTCCTGGGATGCAGAATTCACACTTCTTCAATACTTTATGAACAAGTGAGTCTGATCACTGATGAATCTCCTATTTTTATATGGGTAGGATTGACAGATGGATTAGCCTATCAGGGACATGGAAAAAATAAAGGAAAAAAGTGTCTGTCTTTGTGTATGTATATGTTATTCTGTCTGTTGTATTGTATTGTATTGTGTATTACTAATATTTTGTGTTTTTGGACCCCCTTGAAAACGAGACGGCACGTCAAGGGGCATTCCAATGAAATAAATACATTAAAAAAATGAAATAAATCACACGTGCCTGAAAAACACTGCCAATTTCTACAGACTTAATGATCTTAACATTAATCTCTGTTAATCTGTTAATCTAAAGTGAGAGAAATTTGATTTTATTTGTAAATTCATTGACAAAGCTGATTGTATGATGCTGTTGGGTTTGTTGGGTTTGTTGGGTTTGAGACGCACCGGAGGGCGTGTGGATCTGTATGAAAAAAGAGATGAGATTTTCCAGGCATTCAGAATAGAATTATAGACGCATCATCAGATTTCAGTGTAATAAAATTATACTGTTATATCTGTGGTATAGTGTGTCCTGGTTTGGCCCCGTTTTGAGCTTGGTTTAGTCATGATGTAATCCTGGTTTAGTTTCAGGTTTATTAGGCAAAATTTAGATTTTTTTTTTGAGGTGTGAATTTATTTGCACAATGTTAGATATGCAACGTCATACAAGGTAAATTGGCATTATTTTTAGATTATTTTAATGGGACAATTTACAATAAGCCTTTGGAGAAGCTAATAACTAATCATAAGCAAAACAACAATTTAAATATCAAATTAGAATGATTTTAGATTATTTTGATGGGACAATTTGCAATAAGCCTTTTAGACATTGTAACTCAAAATGAATAAGCAACTTATTTTACTTTCAAGGAGTCAAATCTTTAAATTATTTTTAAATTGTTTTTATTTTTGATGCTTATCCTGAAACAAATGGAGAAGCTAATAAATAATAATAGCCAATACATCAACTTAAATCGTAAATTGGAATTATTTTTTAGATGATTTTTATGGAACAATTTACGATAATTTACGATAAGTCAATGTGACTCAAAATGAATAATCAACTTATTTTACTTTCAAGGGGTCAAATATTTACAATTTAAAAATAAATATATATATTTCTGATGCTTTACCTGAAACAAATTGAGAAACTAATAAAAAAAAATCATAACTTAAATTGCAAATTGGAATTATTATTGGAATTTTTAATGGAACAATTTACAATAAGCCTTTCAGACAATTAAATTAATAATAATCAATAGACTTATTTTACTTTCAAGGGGTTAAATATTTAGATTTTTAAAATTTTATTTTATTTCTGATGCTTTACCTGAAAAAAATTGAGAAGGTAATAATGAATCATAACCAATACAACAACTTAAATTGTAAACTGGAATTATTTTTAGATGATTTTAAAGGAACAATTTAGCCTTTCATACAATGTGACACAAAATGAATAATAGACTTATTTTACTTTCAAGGGGTCAAATATTTACAATTTGTTTTTGTTTGTTTTTATTTCTGATGCTTTACCTGAAATGGAGAAGCTAATAACTAATCATAACCAACACAACAACTTAAACTGTAAACTGGAATTATTTAGACTTATTTTACTTTCAAAGGGCCAAATATTTACAATTTTCTTTTTTCTTTTTGATGCTTTACCTGAAAAAAATGGAGAAGCTAATAACCAACAACTTAGGTAACAATTATAATATAGCTGTGTACAATATTTTGTCTTATTTAGGGCTTCAGAACTTTTTTTTTTTTATATACAATTCTTATTCCATTTGCTTTGTAACCTGCTGTGTGCCCTCTGCGAGCATCTCTTACTTCACTTTAAATGAAGGTAACAGGCTGGAGATTGTAATTCAGGACTGAGTCTGTAGAAAGCAAAGAAGAACAGTGAATGATCTGAATGCTCTTTTGACATTGTAAAGTATATGCTGGCACGGTGCCCCCTTATAAATAAGTAAACTCCATGTGATCGTGAGGCGTAATATACAGTAGGCTTATGTCATGTGGAAAAGAGGTGAGACATTAGAGTTGAATTTTAATAATATAACAGGTCCGATGTGAGTGTTTTGAACTAATAACAGAGAGGTGTGGACTTGGATGTCTTTTGTAAGGGAGTTGTGCTCAAATGTGAATGCAGTTAGAGTCACAAGACGGAAGGTGACAAGATGCTCATTTTCACGGTGCTAAAGTCACAGAACAGTTTGGGCTATTTCTGTTGAAAATAAGGGCCGAAATGAAATGTTGTAATATACTGTAATTTGGATTTGCACACATTTATGTATACAAGTTTGTCACAAAAATGCACTTGTACTTGTCCATTGGAACTGCTAAATGCTCTTAATGGACCATTTAATGTTACTTATTTATTGTTTTTCTTATCTCTTTTAATCACTGGGCCTTGAGGAACAAAATTTCATTGTGTCATGTGTTCCTCTCACAGGCTTGCATGACAAATAATGAACCTTGAATAAGTTTTGATGGTCAGTAATATGTTAGAAAAATGCATTTATGTTGTTTTTTTGTTTGTTTGTATCTGCATTTATAAGATTAGATTCCCCTTTTTTCCCCAAACTGTAGTAGTGTACATAACTTGAGATGTGTTTTATGACCCACTAACATAACCTGCAGATGTCCTTGCATATTTACAAGTCATTTTTATAATAACATAATTTGAGATTTTTATTGTGCTACCAATTAAAATGTATTTAAAAAAATATCTTGGTCATGTTATATTTTCTATCTACAAACAATTGGAAATCAACACAAAGGTCTGCTTGGGGGCCCTAGTTGCTGTAGGGTCCCATGCAGATGCCTGTAGTCTGCTAATATCTAAAACCATTTCTGTGTCTATGGTTCATCATCTTCATCCTTAGTTTTTTATTACAACATTTCTCACAACTGCAGTAGCTCTTCACTCCATCTAGTGACACAATTTAGTATTACACTGGGAAGACTGAGCTCCCACTTGTTATGTCTGTAAAACTACTATACTATACTATACTATACTATACTATACTATACTATACTATACTATACTATACTATACTATACTATACTATACTATACTATACTATACTATACTACACTATACTATACTACACTATACTACACTATACTATACTATAACTATACTGTGAAACATAAAACTATAAAAAAAATGTGGAAGGTGAACACAAGATGGTGTCGTATTGTTTTCAGTGGCCTGTGCTCATTGGCGCATGGGCCCAAAAATAATTTTCTCTTCCGCATTTACTTCAACACGGGCGAGTGCCTCCCACCCGTGTGACGTTTGGACCAATCAGAGCACGGCGTGGAGCGTTTGGACCAATCAGAGCATGGTGTGCGGTGTTTGGACCAAACAGAGCAGAATATGGAGCGTTTGGACCAATCAGAGCACGGTGTGGGGCGTTTGGACCAATCAGAGCAGAATATGGAGCGTTTGGACCAATCAGAGCAGAATATGGAGCGTTTGGACCAATCAGAGCAGAATATGGACCGTTTGGACCAATCAGAGAAGAATATGGAGCGTTTGGACCAATCAGAGCAGAATGTGGACCGTTTGGACCAATCAGAGAAGAATATGGACCGTTTGGACCAATCAGAGCAGAATATGGAGCGTTTGGACCAATCAGAGCAGAATATGGACCGTTTGGACCAATCAGAGAAGAATATGGACCGTTTGGACCAATCAGAGCAGAATATGGAGCGTTTGGACCAATCAGAGCAAGAGCTGCTAGAGTGGAGCTAGTGCGGGCTCAGAGCGGGGCTAGGATAAGTCTTGCAAAGCAAACTTTTAAGTGATTTCAGGATTTAAAAAGTTTATGTTGTGAAAATAGAAAAGAATCCCTACAAAATCCAAGCTTTGTGAAAGTTGTGGATGCCCTGTCAGCCGAACACGGACATTGCGCTCTATGGGAGAATTGTTTCTGGGCCTAAGCTCCCAGGAGCTGCAGTACCTGGAGCGGCCACTAGTCGGTCTTGATCCAGGCCAGAGTGGGAACGCCTTATCCAGTTTTTATTTGAGATCCATGGTCTGTAATAACGAACAGGCCCATCAACAGAACTTTGGAGGCCTGGGGCAAAACGCCTTAAATGGGCCCCCCTCTAAAATAAATTAATAGGAAGAGGGTCAAATTCTGGGCCCCTAAAAACCCTCAGGTCCAATAATTATAATAGTATTTTTTGTTGAGTTGTAGTACACTGGGCCATAGATAACTATACATCAAATAAAAAAACAAAACATTAGGATTTAGAAAAATTGTCATCCATGGTCCTGTTTTGAATCATGCTATTGTTTATATAAAATGCTAACATCCACAGCAGATTAAATGCAGATTACGTAGCATTGTTAGCGCAGTTAAATTAGAACAATCATTATGTACTGTATGTATATTGCTCTGTTTGCTGCGTACAATCCCACATTATATAGGCAGAGCAAATCCGCGCTAATGCTCTTGTCTGCTTGTTTGGACCACAGCCGTTTACCCATTCATCTTTTCCTCGTGTCATTCATGCGTTCACCGCTCTTAATCTGGAGAAATGAGAGCGATTTGAGAATAAACAGCAGCCGTGCCAGTGCCCCAGCCAGAGTCGCGTCCTAATCCCAAACTCACGCTACACCCGGCCCTCCCGCACTCTCTCCCTCTTCTATCCCTCTTTCTCTCTCCCCTCCTTTATCCTCCACCTCTCTCCCCCCCTTTCTCTTCCCCCTCCTCTATCCCCTCCCTCTCGTTTCTCCCCCTCTGTATCTCCGTCTGTTTCCTCCCCTTCTCTCGCTTCTTCTCGCTCCCCTCCTCTCATCCCCTCCTCTATCTTCCATCTCTCTAGGCTCCTCTCTCTCTCCCTTCTTTCTCCCCCTCTCAATCACCCGGTCTCCTCTGTCCCCCTCTCTCTCCTTTTCTGTGCTTCCACCTTCTCTCCCTCTACTCCTCCTCTTTCCCCCTCTCCTTCATTCTTTCTCTCATTCTCTCTCCTCCTCCTCGCCATCCCTCTCTATCATCCTCTTGCCCCTTCTCCCCTCTCTCTCTCAGTCTTTCTTTCACCTTCCCCTCTCTTTCCCCCCTGTCTCCGTCTGCCTCCTCCCCCTTCATCCCTCTCTCCTTTTCCTCTAGCCCTCCTCCCTCTTTCTCCTACTGTCTCTTTCTTTCATCTTCCCCTGTCTCCCTCTGTCTCCATCTCCTCTCTATCCCTCTCTACCCTCCTCCTCTTGCCCCCCTCTGCCTTCCCCCATTTTATATCCCTCTCTCTGCCATTGTCTCTTTTTCTCTCACTCTCTCCTCCCCCTCTCTCTCCTTCTTGCCCCCTCTCCCTACCCCTGTCCTCCATCTCTCTCCCATTCTCTTTCTTTTTCCCTCACCTTCCCCTTTCTACCTCTATCCCCCTGTGTCTCCTCCTCCTCTTGCCCCCTCTGCCTACCCCCTTTCTACCCCCCCCCTCGCTGCCATTGTCTCTCTCTTTCATCTCCCTCCCTCTCCCCCTTTTTCACCTCTCTCCCTCCGTCCTCCCCCCGTCCCCGTGCTCTCCTCACAGGGCTTACACGTGTAGAGTAAAAACCATTACAGAATAATCCACGAGTGAAAACCACCGGTGCTGCTGCTGCTGCCACTGCTTTTTGCTGCTGTACTTTACCCCATATGCCACGGCCGCACCATCTGCCCCACGTCGGGTTAAAAAAAGGAAATGAGGGAAAAAAGGACCACGCCGCACTTTGAAATTTGACGTTTAATCTGGTTCAGATCGGTGTTATTTCGGTGGGATGAATCTGTTTACTCAAATTTACGCTCTTCTCCTATTATGGGACAAAATTTGACTTCCTATTTTTGGCTCCTGGATTATGTGGAAAACTACTATTATTATTTAAAAGTGTATTATGTAATATTTCTGGATTAAGGTACGCCACCCGCTTGTCTCCCAGCAAATCCAGAATGGTATCTGTGTATTTTTACACAGATGGATATCAGTCTGGTGCCCACTGCAGTAGTGTACATGACTTAAAACGTGTGTTATATGAGCCACAAACACATTTTATCTCCAAATAGCAATGGCCTGACACGTTTACAGGTCATTTTCTTTTGAGATTTCTATTGTGCTAATAAAAAAGTATTTTAAAAAGTAATCTTGTTAAATGAAACAACAAAAATTCTGATATTTTGAGGCAAAACTTTCAGATTAGATGAACAAATATGTGTTTTTTCATGGCCGATGATGATGCCAATTGTTTAAGATTGAGTCAAAAATGTCCTATTCCTATTCCTATTTTTGGCTACTGGATTACGATGGACACTACTATTAATATTTAAAGGCGTATTATGTAACTTTTCTGGAGGAAGACATACAATAAATCTGCAATGTTTTTCAGTCCTTGGTGACATTTTCTTTGCCTAATCCACCTGTCAATCACGTCTGAACTCTGAAGGGAGATGCGCCGGTGACCAGACGAATAAACCAATAAACAAAATAAACATCTCTTCGGAGAAAACCAGGTGACGCTACCACGCCATGTTACAGGTCAGATCTGTGGAGACACGACCCCGCAGGCAGCGAGAATGTTTTTTAATCAATAAAAACAGTAAAATACAAAAACCAAAAACAGTAAAAACAACTGTTATTGAATGAGGGCAAGATCGATAAGTTCAGTGTCATACAGCGAAACATTTTAGCAACCAACATACACCTGACAAGCATTTTGGGTGGAAATCTACACAGGGCAATGATCGGTAATGCAAGTTTTACACTAACCCACAAAGATTAAGTTCATCTTTGACTCTCTTGACCCTGAAGCTGTGTGAATTTGAACCCAAGATGCTGTTTCTGTGAGGCGAGCGCGCTGGTTATTATACTGCAATGTTTTCAAAGGGTGAGCAAAGATAAAACAAAACATGACTTGGCAAAGAGTAGAACATTACATAAATGGTTTGCACAACTAGTAATAATAGTGGTTAGAGGTTATGCAATTTTGTAGAGCAGCTAATAAAATGCTACTGCAGAAGTGTTGAGCGAGGGACCAAATGAGTTTATATAGTTGGGGGCATTGGGACTAAGCACATCTACTGTAATAAAGCCACAATATCTCTACTGAACGCGCACCACTCGGCCAGTACGATCAAAACTCACACTGAAACACACACATTTCAATTATAGTCATTCATACTACATCTATTTTTATCTATATTAAAAGTTGCCCCATAGATTTTAATAAGAGGTGCTCAAAATTGCACTCAAATAAGATGAGCATTACTTTTATATCAAAATATTGGTTGAATAAATTACAAAAGTAAGAGAAAAAAGGATTACTACTCAAGTAAGAAGAATTGTAATTGGACATAACATCGGAGTTATAATTTGTTTTTGTTTTTTTGCACTTTGAAGGACAAAACACATTTACATTTATTTTGTATTTTCAAAGAATATACCACAAGAATTAGAAAAACTGATTCATATCTGCATGAACCACAAGTGTTCAAATCATTTCATATCGCCAACAAGCTTTGGTCGCGTTACTTTACTCTAAAATATGGTGTCTGAAAACTACTTAAATTTCATTAAAAAGTTAGTCGAGTAAATGTGAGTTCTATCCACCTCTGTTTTTAATACATCTGCAGAGGTTATCCATGACAAATACTATATGGTTCGCAGCCAAAAATAGCCGCTCGCTTCATAATAAATTGTAAAGAATATTGAGAAAAATGACCGCCTTGTGTGTACTCTGCAATGTGACTTTTGCAATATCACTTAATCCCATAGCTCCCTCTCTCAGGAATACAAGTACTTTCTTTTACTACAAAAGCTACACTGAAAACCCAAAGCTTGTATACACATTTCATTGTTGGGGACAGGTGTATTCTGCGGTTGTTCTTGGAGTCATCAGTTTCTGCAGAGGTAGCAGAGGTAGCATATGCAGTCTCCTCCGGGCGTATTTTTAAAAGTCGTACATTACGCAAAATTGACTCTCGTGAGCTCCAAGACATTGTTATGATGTTACACTCTCAAAAACACCTGGAGCTGTGTTTTGTTTCATTCACACACGTTTGAGTAACCCCCAATTTACTCCAAAGTGTAACAGCGTGTGAGCGCAGCAGCACAGCACACGAGCAGCATACGCACAGGTATCGCTTTCTATTTTAACCCGTCGGACAATTTACACCAGAAGTGTCATACGCACGTCCAACAGCCGTCATTACGCTACACACTGCTCAAAATAGGTTGGAGTTCTAATTTTTCACTGTCAAGGAGCGTCTCCAGGATTTTTAGCAGGGGAAAGACAGGAAATGCAAAATAAACTTGTGATGCCCTTTCAAAATATGTTCTCCAAAACCGCTATAGTCGCATAAACACCGTGCGTCGCATCCAGGAGCTCAGGGAATGACTTGTGATGGACTACGGAAAGTTTACAGCCGCGGAGGATAAATATAAAACACTGTACGGGATCAGACAGCAGCTTTACATAAACAACTTCTGAAGGAAAAGCCACATGATGCAGACAAAAAGTGAAATGTTGAGTAGTTTAATCAATACGAGAACCACAGATACGGCTTGTTATCGCTACAAAGCTGAATCACCACATGACATCACAAGGTGGAACGGAAAGTTGTCGGTTTGAGAAAAGAATTTGCAGGGTTTGTGTGTGTTTGTGTGCATGTGTGAATGAAACAAAACACTAAATTCAAGAACATTGTAACACAGAAAATAGCCTAATATGGGCCATGTTTGAGCTTTTAATCGAATTGTGTGTTAATGTTAATTCCTCACCCAAAACGAGGTTGATGTTTCATTTCATTCACATCCCCTTGAGTAAATCTGCCTACATGTGTGGTCAAATGGCATCAAAATACCTGGTTTCTTCTGGTGACATCATTAGGTGGTAATCCATCCAGAATATAATGTAATCCGTCTTCCAGCTGCGTACATCCATGTCCTTTAGTATGCATAGAAATAAAAATGGAATTACCGGTACTTCTACTTGTTTTACTATACAGTTATGATATTATAAGCAGTAAAATATGAAATAACAAGGCAAAGTTATGTACAAATTCTTCAATAAATCCATCTGGAATAAAGCCTTTAAGTAACTTTTTAAACTATGAAAAATACCTTGACATTTGCCTTTATTTTATGGGAGGGGAGTGACAAACAACAACAAAAAAATAGGTATAACATAAAAATTCAAGCAAATGTTCAAAAATGTAATTGTGGGAGTAGCATCTCTCTTTTAAATTATACTTCTACACAAGGTTACTCACGACAAAACTGTAGCCTGAAATAGTTGCTCATAAATTCAAAGAAATATTGAGAAGAATGACCACCTTGTGTGTACTCTGCAATGTGACTTTTGCAATCTCACTTAATCCCATAGCTCCCTCTCTCGGGAATACACAACATTTTGAGCTTTTAATTGCAGAATGATATTGATTCTTCATCCAAACAGACTGCAAATTTCTCTGATCTGACCAAGATTTTAAAACTTATATCAGGTTATTTATATTGTTTTCAGATTTATTATGTACTTACTAGTTCTGAGACGGCTTCATTCTAGTCTAGAGGTTGTTTATTTTAAGATAACTTGTCAAGTAAAATTATCTTGCTGCATGGACAGATAATTTCACCACTTTTAAGTCATTTTCCGAGAGATTCAAGTGTTTATATCGTAAAGCTTTTGGGGTTTCATTTAATTCACACACCCATGAGCAAAGCCTGTCATTTTCTGCACAGCTCAACATACCTGGTTGCAAATAGTGACATCATTAGGTGTTAGTCCATCCTGGAAGGGAACCAACCACGCCTAGAAAAGAGGATAATATTATACAACAAAACAATAAAATACAACATGGTGGTATAAATATGTTATGTGTTCAAAATTAATACACCATAGAAGTGTAATAACTGACTGTAACAAGTGAAATGAATGATTTCAGTTTCTATTTACTGATTGAGAGAAGAACTCAGCCTAAATATGTAAAGTTTGTGAGTTAAACATGTGTCAATGAAACAAAACTCAACCCCTGGTATGTTTTTGACGAGGAAACATCATAACACAGATCAGGAAATAGCCTGATATGGGCCCTTTAAGTACTACCCACCTCTGTTTTTATGACAAAAATGTATTGTTTAAGGCCTAAAATAGTAGCTCACTTTGTAATGTATAAGAAACATATATTAAAAAATGACCTCCGTGCACTTCTCTAACACAGGTATTTCCCTTTACTCCCAAAACACTACACTGAAGCTTGTATACCTTTTTCCATTGTTCCCTTTTGCTCAGGGAGTCCTCACTTTCTGCAGAAGCAGCACGTTGTGGGGCTAGTGTGATCACAGCTGCAGTCTCCAGGCTCCGGGACCATATGTGCCACCCACAAATAAACCCAAAGTCATCTGACAGAGAGCTCCAGGCCTCAGCAGGGCCACGTCCGCCTCCTGTCTGCTGAATCATCACAATCTACAGCAAGTGAGGTACGCTCATGTGTAGACAAAGAGTAGGACAGAATTAGATCAGTTTTTTATTATCTAATGTTTAATGTTTATCTAAAGGGTAACGGTATCTACAGCTAAACCTTACTACCCTAGAAAATTAGGCATCCTGCATTTAACGGGTCCCTTATTACACAAAATAGACAACTCAAAATGAGTTATAAATCATGTTATAATGCTGTTACCTCATCAAAAACATAGCTGGAGTTGTGTTTTGTTTCATTCACATATGTTTGAGTAATCCTTTATTATTATTCTACATCTCCAAACCTCTAAATGCTAACAGTTTTTTAGAAATAAGTGATTAAATACAGCTAAAATATGCATGAATCAGTCCAAATACAAGGGGAAAGAGTTATAACATAACATCTAAAAAGTCAACTTTACATAATATGTCGGCTTTAAGAAGGAATTTTGTGTTAATTTGGGTTCCTTTGTATATCTGCGGCATTTTACAACATCAAATCTTCACAAATTGCCACTTAACTGATGTAAAACTACAATAAATATTCACCATAGATACCAATAAGCACTTTAAACTCTCCTTCATAAGGCAAGTTATGCTTAATCAACATTTTCAGTTGTGTCATAATGTTTCCTCATGAAAAACATTCCTGGAGTTGTGTTTCATTTAATTCACACGCTTGAGTAAACCTGCGTAATAAGTTGTTTTTTTTCCCACCGCTCCAAATACCCGGTAGCACCTGGTGACATCATTAGGTGGTAATCCATCCATGAAGTCGTCTAATGAATTTTCTCTCTGCTGGAAACAATGTCATTTTGTATTCCTAGAAATCTAGTTTTTACACAGTTTCTATATTATAAGCAGTAAAACATTAAAAACAATCTAAGGTGTGCAAAAATAAGTTTGTCTGGAATAATACTTCTAATGCAACTCACAAAAAGACAAGCTTAAGCAAGTTTATCATTAGTTTTGTATTAAACAAGTCCAAATGGCTCAGCTTGTCATCTGTGTAACCAAAATAAAATTGATATTTTGTAGTGGCACCACACTGGGGGGTTCTGCCTGTACCTCATTAGCAAACACTGCCAACAACATTTCAATATTGTCTGAAAACTCAAGAAATAATACAACTAAAACTATTCTCTGACTTTTACACTGCGTGAGTTGTGTGGTCCTCTGTGTCTTTTATTTTTACGTTTATTTTTACCTTTTTATTATTCATTGGTACTCTTGCTCCTATTTGATTTTACTAGTTTTATTGTCTTAACAAGGACTAGTGGAGTTAAATAGAGCTTTTATTTTACATTTCCATTAGATATGTTTTATTTGTACTGTGCAGCACTTTGGAAACGGTTTTGTTTATGAAATCTGCTATAGAAATAAAGTGGATTGGATAAAAAGTGGCAGACAGCTCTCCTGTTGCACTCCCAGTTAAATCAGCTCTTTATAATCAGATTGCTTTAAAATAAAACAGAGCGATAAACAGAGCAGAGCCTCTAGTTAGCATCACACCCTCAGGAAATGTGTATGGCATCAGCTGAAACACAAAGGATTAGAGCTAACATGGCTAATATTAACTCGTATCTAATTTCCAGCTAACCATATTCACTATAACTATAATGTTTGTGCTTTAAAGGTCCTATATTGTGCAAAAATTGACTCTCGTGAGCTTTAATCCATGTTGCTCTGTTCCACCTTGTGATGTCATGAAGTGGTAGTTTAAGTCAGCAGCTCCTTTTACCTTTAGTCCAGCAGAGACGGGCAATTCCAGTTCTGAATGATTCAAACGAAGGCGTATGGAGTTTTGTTTCTTTTTGCTTTCGGTTTGAGAGAAGAACTCGGTGTAAATATGCAGGATTTGTGTCTTAAACATGTGTGAATGAAACAAAACAACTCCAGATAGGTCAACATTATAACATAGATCAGAAAATAGCGCGATAAAAGATCTTTTAAAGCTCACCTGTATTGATTTTTACATTCAACAAGCATCTCCCTCCCACAAAATGACCTGAAAAGACATCAAAAATAGCCCCATTAGCTGAACAGTTAGCAATTGATCATTTTAATGCATAATCAATTATGACAGGACGTCTGTAAGTATATTCCAAAACATGTAATGAACCTAAATAATCACTAAATCCCATTAAATAAGATACATGCTGACAGGCCTGACATGCACAGTTGTATGTTCTGAATTGGCGCCCTCATCCTAGATTACAACCGACACCAGATAACGAGCACTTCTATTTCCCCTATTAAAAGCCCATTCCATGTCATTCAATTGGACCAGCAACAGCCGTTTTCCTGAATTATTTATGGGCAATAGATAAAATGATGCCAATTAAAACCAATCTCTCCAGTGACCTCCTGATCCAAATGAATCATTTAACAGGCCTGATAGCAGATACTGTTTAGCAGGAATCCAGGCTGCGTCCAGAGTTGAATGGAAGGTGATGTAAGGGATAGTGTTTAGACATGATTGGGTGGAGGTGGTCGGCCGGTCACAATAACAAAGTTTGAGAAGGAAATATAGACGTAAACGATAATACTGGAACCTAAAGCAGAATTATCCCCCTCCCAAAACAAATATTCTATCTATAAAATAGTAAAAGTCTAAAAACATGAGCTGGAATAAATAGCAGAATGAAACACTTTAGTAGTTACCGTATTTTTTAGACTATAAGTCGAACCGGAGTATAAGTTGCTAAAAATTGCACAGTGAAGAAAGAAAAACATGTATAAATTGGGGGGAAATTATTTTATAAAATCAGAGACCAAGAACCAACATTTCATCTTGAAAGGCAAGTTATAGAAGTTATAGTAATAAAAACAACCCAATAGAACAATTCATGTATTAACCGTTCATTCATATTTCGATATAGAACCAAAAAGAAGAAAACGAAAAAAACAACAACCCTATTCTTTATTATTTGTCTCTAAAACCAAAATGAAAACCAGATAACGATTTGTTTTTTTCATTTTTAATTCATATACAGGATTCATACATTTGGTCGATGGACTGTCAGTGTGAAAAATGTATATATAAGTCGCACCTAAGTATAAGTCGACCACCCAAACCCTCAAAAAAAGTGTGACTTATAGTCCAAAAAATACGGTAGTTTATATCTGTGGTGGGCTAAAGAAATTATATATTCAACCCTTCACAGCTCAAGTCTTATTGTAGTACAAGAAAATAACTAAAATAACTAATGCTCTGTAAAGCGTCTTTGAGTGTCCTGAAAAGCGCTATATAAAACGTATTATTAAATTATTATTATTATTATTATTATTATTAAAAGCCTTCCACCTTTCATATATTGAACAATAAGTTAATATAGTACTCATAGTGACAGGCCCAGGAGTTGGTGAAGAACATTTTGGTGCAGGAGTTTGTGTTTCTGCAGCATAGAAGGGAGGTGAAAAGGTCTAAACAAATAATGACTTTGCAGGTCCAAGACAGCTGTGAGAAGGAAAAACAAACTGCTTTTAACTAGCTTTTGCTACTAATCTGTCTATATAGTGTTTTAAAGATAGATACTTTATTGATCCCACATGAAATTCAAATATCTACTGTTCCTACTCCCCCTCCCCTGTTGCTGCTGTGAAATGTTTGTACTGTGTTTTGACTGTGCTGATGTCGCAGAGGGGCCGTTTCCTCCACCATCCTCATGTATTGTTATGCTGCATTGTTTCTTCTGGTCCGGTCCATGTCTGTTACCCCCCATGTTAAATGTAGACAGTTCCCAGATATTTGGCATAGTTTCCAGATTCAGTTAGAAGTAAAAAAGATAGCATGTCACAGATTCACCTGTTTAGCTTAGCTTTTAAACACTGTAAACTGCTTTGTGTTACATTTTTTCTATGAAAAGCGCTTTATAAATAAAGTTTGATTGATTTATTGATTGATTGTCTTGAGTGGCTACTGTAATTTCTAAGTAGTTGGTGACGTCACACAAGACTGTCCTGAAGCCAGATGTTTCTGTTTGCAAACATCTGGCTGCAGGGACGGTTTATCTTCTTTTTCTTTAGTCCTCCAGGTACAGTTTAGCAGCTCTATTTGAAATGTTGTTGTGGGAGTCAGGTGTTTAGACCCACTTTTACTGCTTTTAAATTTAGACAGTTTTAACACTTTATTCTGTTAATAAACAACAACTCTTGGACACCACTGCCTGTCAGTTATAGCCTTTATAACGTGATGGAAATGTTCTAATTTTTCATTGTGAGTGTCATGAGAGCACTTAAAAAGACTAATTAGCAGAACGGCTGCTGTCACAAAGATGTTAAAAGATAAACGCTTGGCAGAGAAAGAAATGCAATTTGATAAATGGAGCAGAAGCGTCAGAGATTGTTTTTTTTTTCAGTCCAACTTGTGGTGCTGCTTTGAAGCCACAGATGCCATGGGGCAGACTGACAGAGATATGGCTGCCAGGATATTATAAGGCTGCCAGTTTATTATATTCATACAAAGCGCTTTGTGTTGCATTTTTTGTATGAAACGCGCTCTATAAATAAAGTTTGATTGATTGATTGATTGATTGATACTGGAAAGGTGGTCGAAAGAGCTGCACAGGGTGATAAACGCTGCTGTTGTGTCATTGGGCAAGAAACTTCCTACCCTTTGATTCGAATAGCCCTGACCTGCACCAACAGGGAGTTAACAGAATAGTCACATGGAGCTCACTGGACATAAACAGAAGGAAAACTGAAGAAAGTGTGTTTAGCCCAAAACTGACAGTTGCAAATCCCACCATTATCAACAACGAAATGATCAAACAGGTAGAGTCATACAAATATCTTGGTGTTATGACTGATGCCACCTTATCATGGAAACACCATATAGACTACATCTGTAAAAAAACTAAACAAAGACTGTACTTTCTCCGTCGCCTCCGATCTCTTGAAGCCACTCGTCAGATCCTCCTACTGTTCTATACTGCTGTTCTCCTCAGTGTGCTACAGTACTGTAATGCTGTGTGGTACAGCTGCTTGTCCACATCAGTAAAATCTGGACTTAAACACCTGATCAAGATCTGTTTCAAGACTGTGGGTCAGCCATTAGAAGGCCAGTATGAGGCTACCTATCACAACAGCACAATACGACTGGCTAAAAATTATATAAAAAATTATATTTAAAAAAAATTATATACCGGTATATAATTTAATAATAATATAATAATTGTGAATATGTAATGCTTCCATCTGGGCGACGGTACAGTGTTCCACGATTTAATAAGGTTAGGCTGAAGCATTCTTTTGTTCATCGGTCAATCCTTAAAATAAACAAGGAGCTTAATCCATAACTATCAAAGTGCTAGAAAGCGAGTAAATGTATGTCACATGAATTAATGTTTGTATTGTGTCTGTGTCGCATGTGTTGTGATGTTAATGTGTTGCAACGGAGCTACTGTTTTATGTGCTATCTATCCATCCATCCATCTACCTGTACACCGGTGTATGAATGTATGAGTGGTTTCTTTTTCAAAGAGGAAAAGCGCAATGTAAAAATATGACCATCTACATTTGTTTATCAGTAAAATATAAGTTTAAATCTTAATGCATAATGGAAATAATGTTTGAACCAGTTAATTAATTGCCGACGAAACAACTACTAAAATAATCATTAGCTGCGGCCCCGGCCTTTGCCATTTCTCACTTCAATGATACAAGTGTTTGTCAGTAATGGTGCTTGACCCTGAATAGTGGACACACATCTCTCAACAAACTGCGCTATTACAGCCAGACAGTCTTCTCTTCGCCCTCGTCTGTTCATCATTAGACCACATCAACAGTCGTGTTCAGTTCCAGGTTAGTAACTGTACCACTCAGCTGGGACCATGGTGGAGTGTACTCTTACCTAACATTTTAGAGCACTTACGACCGTGGAAAAAGCCCTAAAAGGATGCTGTAGCGCTATCACCTTTACCTCCCTACTCCACTCTGAAAATGTTTTTGGTTTCTCTTTCCGCGTAACCCGAATGTCCCCTGGTCTCTAAACGCCTCGCCTCAAACTCCCAGCTCTAACCATAGTTAATTGTTTGAGGAAGGCATGATTAGCTCCATTCCTGTCACAATAATAAAAATAGCACTTGTGTTGGCAGCCCTATGACGAGGCGCATCCAGAAAAGACGAATTACAAAATGTCTCTTTCTCGCTTTCACAAAGAAAAATCGAAACTGACAAACGCTCAAAAGGACAGCGCCGTTCACCAGATTGGACGAGTGGAAGTGTCCCATTGTGTCCACTTTTAAGAGGACTACTTCATTAGGGCTTTTGTGGTGGATTGATTGGTTCATTTAGATAACCCTTTCCCCGGATCTGAGGTTACCATGACAACCGGCGTACCCCATTACCGCCACTGTCCCGTAATTGGCGTTGTAATTCTTCAAACGCAATTATGGAGTTGACTTAAATGGTTATTGTCATTAGGTCAGTCACCGGGCTGGGTCAAAGTAAGTGGCGAGAAAGAATGGAAAAAGCCTAGCAAATTGTGTCTAACTTTTTGAAGATAATGTGGTGTTTTAAAATGATGAAAACTGAGAGTAGTTGCTTCAGTGATAAGTAGACAAAGCAAATAACTGACTACCCTTTTCCCCTGGTTACCTCAGATGTAATCAGTAAACAGCCTTACCAAAATTGTCCCTTGTTATAGGCCTATTCCATGGACTTCTTTGGTGATTTTTCATCTTTTGGAGATGGTGTCTAGATGACAAAAAAGAATGAGAGATGGTCTTTAAAGGAATGGTTAAAGAGCCCATTTTACACTATTTTCTGATCTGTGTCATAACAAACATAACTCAAGTTGTGCTTTAGGTGGAGTTATTCTCTCAAACTAAAACACTCTGTGGTAATACAGGAAGTGCTCCACTGTCTTTTTAATCTCCATACACCTTGAATTAAATCATTTGGATGATGGAATTGGCAATCTCTAAAAGGTAGCTGTTCACTTGAAAATTACAACTTCATGACATCACAAGGTGGAACAGAGCATTTTGAGTTTTAGAGATGTAGACACAGTAATAATAAAGAGTTACTCAAACATGTGTGAATGAAACAAAGCAACTCCTGGTCTGTTTTTGATGAGGCAACAGCATTGTAACATGGCTTAAAGCTAACAAAAGTCAATTTTGTGTAATATAGAATCTTTAATAACAATATCTTAGCTTCATTTCAGGAATGAAGAAAATGTAAATTGATTTTTTAAAGTAAAAATCAATTTGGCAAGTCTTGGGAAATCCAAAGTTGTTCTGAGTGACCTAAAACAGTTCTGAAACAATGAAGACTAGAATAAAAAGGTCAGCCCTATGTCCCCTCAGCCCTATGTTCCCTCATTTCTGAGATTTTTCTTATTTCTAAGATTTTTCACAAATTTAAACTCTAAGTCAAGTCATTTTTATTTTTATTCCGCATTTAAAGAGATGATTCAGAGTAATTTCAACCCAGGGTCCCTTGCACCAGGACCTCGAGTTGCGCTAAGGGAACATAAGGCTGAGGGAACATAGGGCTGAGGGAACATAGGGCTGAGGGAACATAGGGCAGAGGGGAACATAGGGCAGAGGGAACATAGGGCAGAGGGAACATAGGGCAGAGGGAACATAGGGCAGAGGGAACATAGAGCTGAGGGAACATAGGGGTGAAGGAACATAGGGCTGAGGGAACATAGGGCATGGGGAACATAGGGCAGAGGGAACATAGGGCTGAGGGAACATAGGACTGTGGGAACTTAGGCACGCTCCCGGAAGAAATGGGAACTAATGCTCTTCCATTTTAGAAAACATTACATATCTGTAGTTCACATTGTATTTTTTTCTGTTTAGAAGAGTAAAACTGGAGCTTACCAAGTACCCAGAGCTAATAAGGAGCTTTTAAATATTAGCAGTAAAGCCAAACTAACCTAACTGAATTGTTCAAGTTTATGCTACTTTGTTTTTGTTTGTTTTTTACTTTTAGTGCTATATAAAGTCACTCACAATCACTCACACTTTTCACATTTTCTGGAAAACCATTAGCATTCTTCACTCTTCATGTGATCAGGACATGGAACAGGTGTAGCTACATGGGCTAAGCTAGCAACTCTTTGCACAAGCTAACTTTTTTTTCCAACTATTTCACACAATTTTACAACTTTACCCTTCTCGCTTATTGTGAACTTTTTACTAAGCAGAGAACATTGCACATAATTTAGCTGACAAAAATAATATTAGCTGCTATTGTAAAAGTGCAAAGTTCATGTTACCGTTTCTTGCCGCATGATGTGTTCAAGGTGCACTATGTAACTTTTGGGTATAACTTACATTTGTTCAATTAAAGTTGGTTTTATGACTCAAAAATCCCTAGAAAACAAGCAGTGACTGTGTGCGGGGTCGCCTCTCCACAGATCTCACTTGTAACTTCTGATTTGGCCTCCGTGATGATAGAAAGGTTTAATGCCATACCGTGAAACATTCCACACAGAAAAGTTACACAATGCACCTTGAATTAGACTAGTTTAATTCTTGATTCCAGATATTGTACAAAATAAAAATAAATACATACATAAATATATTTATTAAGTTAGGTGGCACGTTTCAGTTTGAGCAAAAAAATAAATAAAATAAAATAAAATAGCATACCACTAAAATTTCACATAGGATATTTTCAATCTAGGGTCCTTATATATTAAATAAATAAAATTACACCTAATTATCCACTATTAAAACGAGGGCACGTCTTGTTCACGCTCGTTTCCCTTGGAGGAGGTGAGCTGTGTTTTGCACCACTGGCAGCCTCTGGATTTTTAATGAATATTCCCCGGTGTTTCTGTGCGCTTCTCTCTGATCTTTTCCCTGTAACTGTATCACTGACGCTATTAATGACAGCCTCTAAATATAGCACCCACGTGACTTATGATTTTTAATGTCCATATAGAGCACGTAAGGGGCGCTATAGGGTTAAATATGGGTGCGTAATGGAGGGTGGTGAAGAGGCCTTATAAATACTGCGCACGTGGCTAATATGTTCCCATAATCTTGGTAATAACTTTAAGATCCTTTAGTTCTAAGTGTACTGCCTACCTAAGCGAAAAATGCATGAGATAGATGGATGAGAAAGGACAATTGAAATGATCTGCAGGCTCATTCTACGAGGAGTAGGAGAAAAAAACTGGGATCTACTGTAAAGTATGAAGGAAGGTGGGAGGAAAAAGAAAGAAAAAGAAAAGAAAGATCCATTTTGGTGGAAGATGTGTTGGTTGTGTACTGACATCTTGTGGGCAAAGCTGCACATTACACTGTGCATTTGTTCAGAAAGTTGATGCAAAGTCATTAAATGCTCTCAAAAAGAGCCTTAAATTCTTTTGGTCGTGAATGAGAAAGGTGAACGCCACTTATTGCAACGCACTCCTCCTATTGGTCAGTCTCAGCAATGTTTTGAGTGAGTGACAGATGGATTTAACCAACTGCAATGAAATGTGAACTTTCAGAGGAACCAGAAGACTTTAGTTACCTCTTCAGGGTAATATAAAGACACTTTCAGACAAGTTTACGTGAATCGTGATCTGGCTGCAGGAAAATAGTAATATTCATGTTAAAATACAAGAAATATAACTTATATACCAAGTTACAATCTTTACAACTGCTCAAGTCAGTTTAAGTTGCAGAAATTATGAGCAAATGAGCATCAAATAAAAAGAAAAATGCCTTATACGTTTAATGCCTCATTTATCCACTCCACACTAATCGAAACAATTAAAAAGTGCAATCTTCTGGCTGGTCATATCTGGATAGTTTAATTTGGATAACAGTCTATTCAAATCTAATAAACCTCTAACACAAGGCTTGAATTAAACAAATGAGACGTTTGGGGCTTGTTGCAATATAGTAATAGTATTGCATCTTTATTTCCATTTTTCTCAATTTGATTTAAGATCCAGAATAATTTGGTGTTGCAAATGTCTGAATAACAGTTATTGGTGACATCTAGTGGTAAAAGTGGAGATGACAACTCTTCTCTATATGCCGATACTATAGACTGTACTTTTCAGTGACATGTCAATGGAGGAGGAACAGTTTCCCCACATTAACCCAGAGTGAAAAAAGTAGGAGTATTTCTGTTTTTCATAAACCTCCATAAGACGGTCAAAGATTCAGCCTAATATTTTCCATCTAACTGAATAAAATGTGTACAGATTCTTTTGAGGCATTTATTGGAAGATAAATATGTCTAATGCCATACTGGGGGACATTTGTGTAACATTACAGGTAAAGTAATAACATCTCATGAAGAAACACAGACCCCAACCAGAAGTTACATAATGCTTAACAATGTATTTTAATAATATCAATAATAATATCTTCCATATTCAAACCGCCATTCAACTAAAATGTGTGGGTCACTGTCATGACGCCTAAATTTTCGGTCCAATTGCCATTTCCTCAGTTAAAAGGGTTCACATTACATCATAAATCACCACATTTCTGTAGTACCTCAGACCTCCATGGAACCAAATCATTTTTTTCAGAAATCATGAGTTATTCTGCATGTTTTTTGTATTTAAAGTGTTAATACATCATGTGATGCGACTAATAACAGCAGTAATTCTATGGCTGGAGTTTTAATAACAAAGTGAACTTGGGTGAATGGTTCTTTAGGCATTTTTGTTCATTTGATGCATTTTACAGGGCAGTAGTTTGTTCATTAAACACAAGCAGGCGACTGTCATATTGGAGCAAAAGAAAATATCAATATGCATTAAAAATCTAAAGAAACAGTTTGTTTCTATACACTTCATATTACTCAGAACTTAGATTAATATCCCAACTGTGTTTTAGAAAATAAAACAATTTTAAGGTTATTCTTTGTCACACCACATGACATTTTTAGTGGTAGCCAATTCATGTACATAAAAAAAAAAAAAAAACACTAAAAATGCTTAATATAAACGTTAAACACAGATTTATGCACCTGACACTGTAAATATTTGAAAAAGTTCAATAGAAGTTGAAAATCTTTATACATCATTGACCCGTATCCAGACTTTTGGCAATCTGGATGTCTTTGTCACACAGGACAATGGATAATCTTCAGTGAAAGTCCAGCTTATCTGTAGTTAGTTTGAAAAGTTTCAGATGTCATTAAGTTCCTCTCATTAACATGCAGCACCTATAGCATGTAGCATATCTCTATATTCCAACAACTCCTGTACGGAAAAGGCAAGAATGGAGCTAAATGATGTGCTTTGCAGTCTGCTTAACCCCTAATCAGACTTGGAGGGGACATTAGTATTCTGCCTTTGTCAATAGGCTGATCTGTGTACGCCGCACTTGAAATATTCATCAGTGCGGAACATAAGACTTCTCCTGGCTGTGATTTATAATTGAGAGGATATGAATGTTACATAGGTATGGCCACAGATTCCCCCTCGCCAGAACTACTTTGGATCATCGGTGGCACACTTAAGAATGACTTTTAGCACGCTCCGGCCTTTGCTTCATTGGAGAGGCTGCTTCAAAGTGGCACACGGACACTTCTCATTACAAAGGAAGAAGAGGCTCATCATAATTATCATGTCCAATTCAAGGCTCTCTCTGTGTGTGTCTGTAAGTAGAAATATGATCAGTATTTCGTTATACTGTAGCCTGGTGAGCGTTTTACAAATGGTTTAACTTGTAGAGCTTAAATATTGTGACAAAGTTGGCCTATTTCCCATTAAAGGGCCCATATTACACCATTTTCTGATCAATGTTATTAATGGTTCCTCATCAAAAACAGACATGGAGTTTTGTTTTGCTTGATTCACACATGTTTAACACACTAACCCTGCATATTTAGTTATACTGAGTTCTTCTCTCAAACTGAAAAAACTCACAATAGTCAATTTGACATAATATAGGTCCTTTTAACTCACATTCATTTCATTTTACACATGTACATTTCCCATATTTTTTTTTCCATAACCAACAAATCTGCTATAGACACAATGATCCCGGGTTTGTTTTGTTTAGCATGTTTAGCTATAGTCCACCTTTAAGTTAAACAGCACATACACAAGTTACTTTAAAGATCATTTATTTGATTAAACCTATTAAATTCAGTTGTACAATTCAGTTCGATACAACCACTAATGTCTTTGGTGCTTTTTATGTTTTATACAAAAGAAGAAATTAACCTTTTTGAATTAGATATGTCCACGCTCCCTGCTTACCTGAATCTCCACATGGTCCAAACGAAGAGGGGGCGTGGCTAATGTCGGCCATTTTTAAAACCTTTGCGGGGTCGTGGGCCGGATCATGTTGAGGGGAGAACTGATGTGATTTCCTTTTTATTTCATTGTCTTTGTTTGTTTTGGTCTCATTATTTCAGTGCTTATAGATTTATATTCATTGTTTTTTTTTTTGTTTAAAAGGGCTCTCGTTAATTAAGCAGTTATATTTTATTTACAACTAAAGTTAAACCTAATCGTCACCTATGAAGAGAAATGGTGCTCACCTGCTGGAGAGAGTATAAAAGTCCAGTTTAATCTGAGGACCATTAGGGGGAATCTTTTATTTTTACTTGTACATATACATTTATGTAATTATGCCTTATTTGACACCAGTCTCTTGCTATTTTTGCTACTTAGTTAGACTTTAGTATTACCATTTATATTTTTTCTCTTTGCTATTATGTTACATTGTGATGTGTGAGCTACTGTGTTCAAATAATTTCCCTTGTGGATCAAAGTTTGTGCAAGTATTCTGTGTAGACTGGTACGTGTGTGTGTTTTTTTTAAATAAAGATGAAATTCCAGATATGACTTCATTTATTTGTACTGATAATAATAATAATAATAATAATAATAATAATTATAATAATACATTTTATTTGTAATGCACTTTACATTTCAATGAAATCTCAAAGTGCTACAGTGAGAGCATCAAAAGATGATAAAAACCACTTACAAAGTACATTTAAAACATCCTAGCACAAGGTAAACAAGGCAAAATCCTAGTAGGCCTTTTTAAACAGAAATGTCTTAAGTCCTTTCTTAAAGGCCTCCAGACTCTGAGGCGCCCTCAGGGCTTCTGGGAGGGCATTCCACAGGCGTGGGGCTGCAGCCTGAAAAGCTCTGTCTCCCATAGTGGAGAGTTTGACTACTATTTGTGATCAAGTTTGGGCTTTGTGATAAACCTAACCCAAGTTTTGTTCTCTAACATGTCTCTAACACCGCCATTCAGAAGAGCCTCATATTTCCTATGCAAATCCTATTCAGCTTCTCCTCTTCCCTTCTTTACCCAAGGCTGGTCATTAGGAAATATTTTTTACTTTGAATAGAATAATAGTGTCTTTTCAAGCTACCAATTTTTCAACATAATCAGGAGAGTTAAAGACCTCCCATTCTGCACATACAAGAGCACCTTTAAGTGGCATCTGCACCTGTCACACTTGCACCTGTCTCGTGGTTTTGGTGGGCCTTTAAGTTAGAGGTTTAGTGTTATGATCAGAAGAGCCGACAGGGGGCAGAACTACAGGCTCTTAGGCAGCCTCACTGTGATAAAACCATATAATAACTCCATGGTTTTATTTATTCTAAGACAAGATACAAGGTCAAGACTTTCCCGTTCCATGTGTCTCTTCACTCCCCTCGTGAAATGTGACCTGTGCGTTTTATACAACTCTGAAGGCAAGAATAAGACTTGCCATTTGATTTGATTTGATGATGACTCCACACGGTATGGACATGATGGACAATATGGGACTTAAAATAGCTTTAAGAAGAAGAAAGTGACCTTTTTTTCTTGACAGCGCATACTAGATTTTGTGGAGGTTTTGACGCTAGCGATAGAACTGTCATTTATTATTCAATTCCAGGGACAAATATAGTTATTCTAACATTAGAAATGAGAACGGAAAATTAAACAGAAAGTCAGAGTTTGAAATTAAACACTAGAGGGCAGTGCTGCTTAAAGTTTTACACACAAGTAGATTTTTTTTTAGTAAAGATTGATGAATTTATGGGTCTGTCTATTACAATAGCGTTAATTAAGAAGTAATGTAGAAGTAGACTTGCATGTGGGACTGTTAGGAGCGTTTCTGCACAGCTAAAATTTCCTTACCAGCTATTGACAGTCATGTGCTCTCTCAGTAGCCTAGACACAGTACAGTTACACTGCTACTGTAGTACTTGCGTCGTGTCATGTTGAATAAAAAATCTCAAGGAAATGCCCCTTCAAATGTCTAAACCTATAATATGTAAAGCTGGCCCAGGGTGGTCAAAGTAGGAGGCAGACTGAGAACAAAGTGTCTTTTTTTAAACACAGTTTATTAAAAGATCATTTCAGTTGTGTATTTAAAATAACGTAAGAGCAAAATAAACTGTAAACTCAATTAGACAGAAAATCAAGTACCGGTAACTTAAATTAAACACTACAAACACATGCACATGACGACACAGACATCTCCCAGCAAATTCAACAAACGGCCTTTATACCCCATCTGCGGGGTAGGACCAGGTAATAACCCCATGTGTCTGTACAGGTGTTTAACATTGGCAGGTAAGTACTGATAGTTTTACAGGTTTTTACATGTTTAACATAAAGCTTTAAACACAAGTTAACGTACATCAAAACACAGAAATCTAGAAAAACTCAAATGACAGAAACAGTTCACCCCCCTCCACATGGTCAGGCCCAGGACCGCGGCCAAAGTTTATAAAAATGGCCGACATTTGGCACGCCTCCTCTTAGTCTGGACCACGTGGAGGACCAGGTAAGGTTTGCTAAGATGGATGTGTTTATCTGAAATGAATGAGCAAATAAAACATATTTAAATCAACATGTTTTGTGATAATTGAACAAAACAAGAACCCAGGGTTATGTCAAATTATTTATTTGGCAAATTAAGCTAAATAATGGGACAAAGTGCCCTCAAGCCCACTTTGTTTCGCTAATCTAAGGGTGAGGGAAAGCAAGTTTATTTGTATAGCCCAATTCGTACACAAAGTAATTCAAAGTGTCTTAGAGAATATGGATGTGCACATTAGTAGACCCATAGAAACTACGCTGACGTTCACAGTGAAATCAGATCATCCAAATGAATCAGAACATGTTTCCTCACATTCCAAATCATTGTTTTATTGAAGATGAGAGCGACAGGTTAGACACATGTCTGAGTCACTGCATGATGTATTAGCGTTTGGATTTTCTCTTTTCTTTACATTTTTTGGCACCTTTCAACCCCTTAACACCTAATCAAAAATTACACTTCACACCTCTTCACATTTGTCAGATGTTTTCTCTTTCCTGCTATTGCTTTTCACATGTCACTTCTATAGTTTTTGAAGTATTAATAAAAAATAATGTATAAAAACATTTTCCACTGACTTTCAGACAATAGCTCCCCCTACTGGAACACGCTGCACTTCTGCAGAATATACAAATAACCACAAGATGGAGTCAAAGTGTCTCTTACTTCAGTCCTGTGACCCTTTATTTACTGTTTTATGGCGTATTTGCTCTCTGTAAAGTGATTTTTGTCAGTGTAAAGAGCTATATAAATAAAGTTTACTTATTTATATTTCTACACAAAGATGCAACTGTGGGTATTTTTAACCTATTCATCCTTTAAAATCATAGAACACAGAACTTGAGCACATGCTTTATGTCCTGTGTAAGCCAAAGTTTAGAAGGTACATCACTCAAAATTAAAGGTTGCTCATCCGAGACCAAATCCTGGCACTTGGAAATTGTTGCTGTCTGCAGTCACTTGTTTCGCAGTGGTTTCAAACCATCTAGTTCATATCAATAACAGATCAACATTTAAAGCAGTGCACTGTATTCCTAATTTCAAGAGAGAGTTCACTTTAGAAGCCCCATTAGAACCTACGACCTAAGCTACTGAACACAATCATGTCTTTTCAACAGGTGCAGTTCATCCACACAGAACGAGAGCTCTCCAGACCTGCTGGCACTGGTGCTCATACAAATCGAGTGTAAGGATCACTATCTTTATTTTTACCATAAATATTAAACTGGTCAATCTGAAAGTGTTTTGTTTTCTGGTGTTCCTCAGATTGTTGTGGTCCTGGGGCTCTTGAGGCAGGAAGACTGCGTCACTACTGACCACATGAGCAGGATAATGCTGGAGCAGGGAGAGAGTGATCGGTGAGTCTGTGTTCAGTAAGTCTGTTTACATTAACTCTGTGTTCAGTGAGTCCAACTCTGTTTAACAATTTGATGGAATCAGCGCACAAACACCGTGTATTTAAGGCTTAACATTGTGGGACTTTGAGCTGGAGGCTAAAGAAGAATATGAAAGGCTTATAAAATACAGTTGTGGTTGTTGTTGTGGTGCATTGTGGAGAGCACAGAATTATTTCAGGATGTCCCCAGATGATTTGGGGAAAAATTCTAAATAGTCTCAAGGCTTGTTTTCAAATGCAGGGTTACCTGGAGATTTGTATTTGTTGGTCTACCAGATTAATTTATCCAGGCTTATCTCCTGAAAATAAAAGCAAACATGAGATATCAGGAGAAACACTGCATTAGACAAGAGAATGGTAAACCCTTCAAAGATGGTAACCTCTGTGCATATTTAATAACAAATCGTACAATTAAATCAAGAAATATCTGGAAATGCATCTTTATTTCTCAAAAATCTAAATGATTTACATTTTAAAAGTTAAACCATTTGTAAATCACTCACCAGGCTGTAGACGAGTATTTCTACTTATAGACACACACAGGGAGAGCCTTGAATTGGACATGATAATTATGATGAGCCTCTTCTTCCTTTGTAATGAGAAGTGTCCGTGTGCCACTTTGAAGCAGCCTCTCCAATGAAGCAAAGGCCGGAGCGTGCTAAAAGTCATTCTTAAGTGTGCCACCGATGATCCAAAGTAGTTCTGGCGAGGGGGAATCTGTGGCCATACCTATGTAACATTCATATCCTCTCAATTATAAATCACAGCCAGGAGAAGTCTTATGTTCCGCACTGATGAATATTTCAAGTGCGGCGTACACAGATCAGCCTATTGACAAAGGCAGAATACTAATGTCCCCTCCAAGTCTGATTAGGGGTTAAGCAGACTGCAAAGCACATCATTTAGCTCCATTCTTGCCTTTTCCGTACAGGAGTTGTTGGAATATAGAGATATGCTACATGCTATAGGTGCTGCATGTTAATGAGAGGAACTTAATGACATCTGAAACTTTTCAAACTAACTACAGATAAGCTGGACTTTCACTGAAGATTATCCATTGTCCTGTGTGACAAAGACATCCAGATTGCCAAAAGTTTGGACACATTTTTTTCACATTCACTACGTTTACAAGCGCGCCAGGAAAAATGGATAATTGCCCCAGTCCAGTTTAAAACGTGGCCAAACCTCCTTGTCAAAGCCTGATCTGGTCAAAGCTCGGAAGCTTAACAGTCTGGGCCTGGTTGGTACTTGGATGGGAGACCACTGGGAAAATGAGGTGCCACAATGCGGCGCCAGTAGCACAAACTGACATTGTGTCTTAGGCAAGACACTTCACCCACATTGCCTAGTATGAACGTAGTGTGAGTGTTGGAGGTGGGCGGAAGAGCCGAGGGTGCAGATTGGCAGCCTCGCTTCTGTCAGTCTGCACCAAACTGTAAAGTGACTTTGAGCATCTGGAAAAGTGCTATGTAAGACTTCAGATGGATTATTGTTATTAAAACAATTTCTCAAAATGCATAAACCCGGAAACTAAGATTGCGATGTTGTGGTTCGACAGTCCCATATCCCAATAACACATCTGCAGCGCAGTGCGATTTATATTAGGCTCAGACTAGGAGAGGCATTCAACTGCACAAGCTAAGAAACAGCCAGGACCTGTGGATGTTTATGTGCTGATTTTAAATCAACAGAGGACACAAACTTTCCTTTTATAGTGGACTGGTTTAATTGTTTTGGTCTATAATGAGGGGAATATAAAACGTAGAGGAGCTTCAGTGTGCTGGAGGGCAAATTATTTGTGATTAACACAGTCAGGAGTTCAGCACCAAATTTTGGGCCCTGAGTACATCTGAATGAGTTCATCTTCGTGGGCACTCACTACATTTTGCCTAATGAAAAATGCACATTACAGGCTTTATTAGGGCCCCCTCCATGCACTGGGCCCTGGTTAAACAGCACCCTTTACCCCCCCAGTCCGATGCCCCTGAATGTTTGAAAATCAAATGCTCGGCGTAAATGAGATGTCACTTATCCATGTCTGCCAAACATGTGGCAGTATGATGCTGTTCTTCATTAGATTGAAATTTTGATCTTGCAGTACAAACCAAGCAGCATTTAGTTTTGTGTGTGCTTGAGCTAATGTTTAGTCTAATGATATTTTTCTAAATCTGTAATTTCATTTATATATTCTCAGGCCCATAGGTTTGTGACCGTATCAGCATGAAATGAAGGTGAAGCATAGGGCAAGACATTCAGCAAACTGTCAGAGTCAGGAACCACACTGCTGACAATGCAGGACATCAACATTTCAAACAATATTAAAGCGCCCGTATCATGTTATTTTCTGATCTGTTAAGTGATTTCCTCATCACAAACATAGTTCTTCTTCTTTAGGCTGACTTCTCATGTGGTGATACACTCTCTTTCACACTTTCACTAGAATCATTTGGATAATTTCAGCCCTGGAATTTTCTATCTCGATGAAGCTGTTACTTGAAAACTACCACTGCATGACCTCTCAAGGGGGATCAGAGCATTTTGGAGATGCAGACAGATGAATAATAAAGGATTATTCAAACAAAATGAATGAAATGTGAATGAAACAAAATACAACTCCCGGTGTGTTTTTGAGAAGGTAAAAACATTCTTACATGGGTTAAAGCTCACAAGAGTCAGTTTTGTGTAATGAAAGTCATTTTTTTTCCCAATGCGTAGAAGTTAAAATAAGACATAGCACAGTCCTCTTCAGTCTATTATCCTCAATGCCGCGTTAAACTGCTTTGGAAACCCGGGTTACACTCCTTTTTTCCCCCCCCTCTCTGGTGCTTTGAGCTTATTCTGGACCGAGAAGAAAAAGTGTGAGTGCAGGTGCGAGTGTCCAAACGCGGAGGAAATCAATATGATGTAAATTATTAAGAGCAGAGGAATGCGCCTGACCCCTCCTGTCTGCACCGGCCGGCAGGAGCAGCTCTGAAGGCTTGGCAGGTGCACTCCGGCTCGGACCGGGCTCCAGTCCTCATTAGTGGCTGAGAGCGGAGCGGCGGGCAGGGAGGCAGGGGGCTCAGCAGTGGGCCTGGCTCCTCTCTCTCTAGTCTCACACACATAGACAGAAGTGAGCTTAGGGCTTCCATTCAAACACACGACTAAAAAAAGGCAAATGTTATAAATCAATCAAAAAGCTGAGGTTTGTGGATTAGAGCAGTACAAATAGGGTTATCGAAAAAGATATTCAGATACTAAAACTATTATGAAAACTACTACTACTACAACTAAAAAAAAGACATGTATAAGACAGAATTTTACTTTCCCGGATAGCTGAAATGATCTTTAATTATTAGAACTATAACTATACTGCATGGCAACCACAAAGTAACTGCTATTACCATTAAAATGTTTTATTATTGTGGTATTAATCAGTATTTCTTAGACTTTATTGATCCACAAGGGAAATTGCTTGGACACAGTCGCCCACACATCACAATATATTACAATAACAAAGCATAAACTGTATAAAAATGGTAATAAAACTTGTAAATAAGTCGCAATAAAGACTGGCAAGAGACTGGCGTCAAATAAGACATAATTATATAAATGTAATGTACAAGTAAAGTAAAAAACAGAAGTGTAGTAATGTAAATACAGTATATCATAGTTATATATAAGAGGTAATAAAGAAAACAGTGCAAAGATGAGCTGATTGACAGGACATACGCAGGCTTATCTGTTATATAAGGGTGAGTTGTTGTACATCTGTATGGAGTATGGTATAAATGTAGAGTTGCAGTTTTGTAGAATTGAATTTGAAAGTTTTGTATTGTGAAAACACTAATTTAGCTTATCACAATCCTTAGTTTTTATATTTTTATTGCTTAACTTAAAACACTTCTAATGGACTGATATGTATTGTAATGTAATAAATGTATTCCTGGATTCTCGTCAAATTGCTTTTTCCTGTTTATAGGCTACGTTTTTGTTAAATTGCTCTATTTTTTTGTCTCTGAATATGTTCACTTTTTGCTGTATCTTTATTATTGCATAGTCATTTGAGTAATGCATCATTATTCATAACACACTGGTCTTTTAATGCACTTAAATGTGGATTTCAAGTTGAAAAATACTTAAATAATCTATGCATTGGAATCACAAGTGAAAAAAAAAAACTTGACTGGTGCCACACAAACACACACACCCACACACACACACACACATACAGTGAGTGTCAGCCTCTCACTCCAGCCCTGCCAGCGCGCTCCCTGGAAGCTCATTAGTACGTGCACTGATGCATAAGAGCTGGTCATTAGCCGGGCCTTTTTTCCCCTCATTTTGCTCCGTCTTCATCCCTGTCTCTCTCCCTGTCGGCTCAAGACTTAATCCAGATCTACAGACTCCGGATCTACAGATTCTGGATCTACAGACCCAAATTATACAGATATACAGACGCAAGTTATACAGATATGCAGACTCTAGATAAACAAACCCCTGATCTCTACAGATACCAGATAAACTGACTCTAGATCTTGACTCCAGCCTGATCTACAGACCTCAGCTCTAGACACTGAAGCACTACAGACTTATGATCTACAGTTTCTTGATATGCAGATTCTGGATAAAGAAACCCTCATCTACAAACTCCTGATCTACAAATTCCTGATCTCTAGACTCAGGATATACAAACTCCAGGAATCTACTCTCCAGATATACAAACTCCTTACATACAGACTCCTGATCTACAGACCCCAAGTCAACTGATTTCAGATCGAGAATAAAGATTAACATTCCAGCTCTACAAACTACAGGTCTACAGACTTCTGATCTACAGACTCGAGCTATACAGATACCAGATAAAGATTCGAGATCAGTGGTTTCCAACCTGTAGCTCTCTACTCCTTCCAAGTAGTTCGCCAAGGGATTTTCAGAAGTATATCATAATAATCATCAAGAATTTGGTTAATTACACGCCAATTACCTTGGTAAATGTGTCATTTTGCAGCCCAACTTGTTTTGCACTAATAAATGGACAATGGTTTATGTTTTGTAGGCATCTAACTGTACCCAATGGCTCGCTCTCTTTCTTATAATCGTCTCAATTTACTGCGATTGCCAAAATGAGGAACTCATTTTTGTTTTGTAAAGGTAGCTCACTGGAGGAGAGCCTCTAGATAAACAAACCCCTGATGTCCAGACTCCAGATCTCACAACTAAAGATCTACAAACTCCAGATCTACAGGCTCAACATATATAAATTCTAGATATATTGACTTTAAATATACACACTCCTTATATACAGTCATGGCCAAAAGTTTTGAGCATGACACAAATATTTATTTTGGTACCAGAACGTCCTCAGAGAGCAAAGTCTCCCAACCATCCAAGAGCAGTTTGGTGATGAACAAAGCCTTTTCCAGCATGAGGGAGCACCTTCCCATAAAACAAATGTAATAACTAAATGGCTCGGGGAACAAAACATAAAGATTTTAGGTCCATGTTCAGGAAACTCCCCAGATCTTAATCCCACTGAGAACTTGTGGTCAATCCTCAAGAGGCGGGTGGACAAAAAAAACCACAAATTCTGACAAACTCAAAGCATTGATTATGTAAGAATGGAGCCGTCAGTCAGGATTTGGTGCAGAAGTTGACTGACAGCTGCCAGGGAGAATTGCAGAGGTCTGGAAAAAGAAGGGTCAACACTGTAAATATTGACTTGTTGTATGTAATTGTCAAAAAAACCTTTTGATACTTATGAAATGCTTGTAATTGTATTTCAGTATATAATAAAAACATGTGAGAAAACGCCTAAAAGCAATGAAGCAGCAGCAGACCCTGTGAAAATGTGATATTTGGCCACGACTGTACAGACTGATCTACAAACTCTAACTCAACAGACTCCAGATCTAAAGACGCTTAGATCTACAGACCCTGGATCTACAAGCTACAGGTCTACAGACTTCTGATCTACAGAGTCAAGATATACAAGCATAAAGGCTATACGGATTCCAGATATACAGACTCTAGATAAAGAAACTGATGATCTACAGATTCTAGCTCCAGCTACAAACTCCAGATCCACAGACCTCCTGATCTACTTCTGAACATGTGGTTTCGAGTGCCGTTTTCAAAGCCTGTGACCACAACAGCAAAGCACTTCTCTCCATGTGAGTGCCACTCTGCAAGAACACGGCTCCAACACAGGATCCGGATTTACTCCAGGTGCCGTCTGAGCGAAGTGTTAATCGCAGCAGTGTTCGTGTACTGCAGGACTTCACGTTACTGGAGCCCTGATGTGGACTAAAGACTTTGCTGGATCTTAATTAGTTTGCGGTCCTGGTTGGCTGTTGTGTTTTTGCTCTCTGTTCTGAGCTGTTTTGCTTGGGGCACAGTGGGGTAAAGTCTGCCCCCTGTGTGAATGTGCCTGGCAGCGGGGTGAGCCTCCTGACACCCCTCCCACCTCCGCTTCCCCTTCAGTTTACACTCAGATTCTGTTGTCCTCCACTTGACTGTTGCCAAACCTTTTCACCGGTACTTTTCTACGACCAAATGTTGTAAAAACCTGCTGTCGTCCAAAAAGACATCACAAAATCACAGTTGAATGTAACGTTAGCCTTTCAACCATACAGTTAGTCCCTTATTCAAAACCGGAGAGGCGTTTGAAATCTTTTATTCCTGCTAACATTCGCTTTTTAAATTCTACATAAATGTCTTTTTTGGTCTCTTTTTAATGGCTGCTTCTTAGCCCACCGAGCTCCTCTTTGTTCAGAATCGCTCCACGTCTTGAATGTTTGTCACTTTTTTTACTGCTCAAACTAATTGCCCCTGGTGGGATTTAAAAAGTTGTCTGAATCTGAACGAGTCCGTTTAACTTATTATTTTATTATATATTTATTACTTTAGTGAATCAGGCTTGTACAAAGATTTTATTACTCGCAGATGGTTATAAATATACCCAAACGGACATGTTGCAGTGATTTTGGGGGCGGTTCAGTGGCTCAATAATGTCACTTACATGGTCAGATTAAGAGCATTTTGTAATTTTGTAAGAAGTACATACTTTTAAGGTTATCATCAGGGCGATTTGCTTCATGCATTTGAGAATTCCTCACCCACTGATGCCTGGGACAAGACCACAACCATGAATCTCGAACGTTATGATGGCTTTTACATGCTTCCATATACAGTATTTGCTGCACTTCCACAATATTTTAGACACATAACCATTATTATTAGTGTTACCGTAAAATACCAAATAATAGCCAGGTTTCAATTAACGCTGGGTCCCCTCTGAACGCCGGGTGTAGGTGTATATTTTGATACATAACCGGCGGCTCCAAATAAACGCAGAGTCTAATGTACAGTAGCAGCAGTGTGACTTCAGTTCACTCCTACCTTTACGAGACGGGTTGTGTGACTCAGAATGGATCGGCTCTATTCTCTGCGCTGCGTCCGATCAATCACCTTCACCTTCACTGAAAAAGTGGTGGAACAGATGATGTTGCTGTGAAATCTCTGCTTCCAAGTGACTTAATAAAGAAAGATGAAGGCGCAGGAAATGGAAGCAGTTTTTAGGAGTTTTGGTCAAATGACTTCAGTTTGGCGATTCGGAGGAAGCCGGAAATGTCATTGTAGCTGCTGTGGCGTGAGAGGAAAGTTGGGACAAAGGGGCGAGGAAAGGCAAGGGGACGAGGACGCAGGAAAGTAGGCCACGTAGTCCCTAGACCATCCTCCGAGCTGTGCCGTAAAAACTGTAAATTATAGTCATACTGGTTAAAAGATTTGAGTACCATATTTTTTCCAGTTTCGCCAAGCACGATTTTTGTGAAGAAAGAATGAATCCCCTGCCCCAAATTGCTGCTTGGTCTCAAATAAATGCCTGGTCTGTTAAGTGATTGAAACAAATTATTTGGTATTTTACAGTAATTTACAAATAAATGCCCAGAAAAGAGTTAAAACCTTTGCTGCTGCTGTTCTCCCCTTTATGTGTTATGTTCTTTTGAGCCCTGACCATAAAACTGAACTGCAAATTTGACTAAAGGCCGTATCCTCACTTCATTTTCCCCCAAGTCATTCCTGTTTCTCACTTCAAAACCACACAACTTTGCTTTTTTCTGAAGTTTGACACGCTTCTGTTACTTGTAATTAAACGCTTAGTTCTCGTCACATCGGATCAGGCTCTCATCTCTTGGGGACACTTTGGTATTTGAGTGTGTTTTTCCCGCTGCCACACAGATAAATGATGATGACGGTGATAAGCTGTAATAATGTAATTACGCTCTCCATGGTAATCCTCCGCTCGCAAACAAATGGATTTCATATACTTCTGAAAGATGAAGCCATTTAGCACCTGGTGTCCCCATGACTTATTAAAGAGGAGCGGGGCCAGCAGGGACCGCCACAGGTTTGTGACTGGGTACACTGGATAAATGGACTTTACATTGTCAACCATTGTGCGCAGTCAGTGGCTTTCATAACTACATTTTAAATAATGGCTGCGTCTCATTTCTCTTTCCTCGCTTCCTTCTCCTCGATTCTGCAGGAAATGGGTGAGGAAGTCCCACCCACAGAGGAGACACACCGAGGAGAGAGGATCTAAACCAATAAAGTTTGATTATTTTATCTGAAATCAGCCTCCCTCAGGTTTACTCCTTCCATCTGTCGGTTTCTTTGGGCCAACACTTAATATGACACATTTGACTGACAGCTGAAAAATGGAGAATCGAGGAGAGGAATGAAGGAGGAAGCGAGGGAAGAGAAGTGAGACGCAGCCTATCGCAGGAGTCATACATAAAACGATGAATCCCGATCAACATTGAGTTTTTGTTCACACTTTACATTAAACTACGCGTCATCTGTGATAACTTGTAATCAGAGGTGGGCAGAGCAGCCAAAATTTTTAAGAGTAACGTTATTAGTAAATAGTATTACTCAAGTAGAAGTACAAAGTATTCACGATAAGTAAGAGTTACCAGGAAGCAACATTTGATTTATAATTTAAACTGAAAGTAATTAGAAGGACAAAATATTAAACAATGCACCGAATCTCCAAATTTTCAAAGAATATTCCACAAAAATCTGAAAAACTGAATCATATGTGTGAAAGGTGCAAGAAACGCAAACTTTCCAATCATTTTTCAACGTTGCCTAATGTAAATAATTGTATATATAACTGTACATAATCAGCTGCATTTTATTCACATAACAAAATGATTTTTTTTAACAATGTTTTGAATGACTAATAATGTAACGTCTGAATGTTAACTTTTATTTTTGAGATATATCAATGTTGGCACTTTACAACTGTGCAGGGACAGTTGCAAATGAGCTTTACAGAAATGTTTGTTAATGTTTACTGTCCCTGTCAAATAAACTAATAAATAAATAACATTTCATACAGTCAAAATAAAACTTGTCACCTTTAGACTCACAGTGGGAAGAGTAACCAAAAACATTAATTCTTTAAGAGTACTGTACTGATAAAAAAAAGAAAAATTAACAGTAAATATATGAAGTACTACCTGCTCTGCACATATTATGAGGGTTTAGGCACATGCAGTGTTGAGAAGTGACTAAATATGTACACCAAAAATAGGCATTTACAAATATTCAGTGACTATGGTCCAGTACAATACTCCGTCATTTGGTAGGTTACAGAATATACAGTATTTCCTAAAATAAAAGGAATATATGGTGGTACTTGATCATGCAATTTAGTCTTGAAACTGCATGGTAGGAAAAAATGAAGCTCTTGTGGTTTGTAGATGTGACTTTTCCATCTTAGGTGGTGCAAAGATGATCCTTTATTGCCTGCTATGGGAGAACTTGGGACAGGAGATCGCACATTTTAACACAAAGAGAACATAAAACATAAAAGAGACCAAGTATGACCACGAGTGATACACTAACAGGACCTTTACAGGCAATAATAAAACATACACTTTCTATTATCAAACCAATTAAGAGAGCTTGAGTTTTTCTTTATGACCCACCAGCTGCACTATAGTTAAATTTAGACATCCCGGTTCATTTCTTCTTGGCTCTGGACCGTGTATTGTGTCACTGGGCGGGCCTAACTGGGGATTTGCCTTTGTTAAAATCTACCCAGTCAAATCCCATCAGCCTAATGTGATCTGGCGTCGGCCATGTTGGATCCTCCTTACGCCAATTAATCCAGGTTGTAACTCACGGGCTCCCGCTGACCCATTCACATGCACTGCTGATCGCTTTTGGCTGCTGGAACCTCCTTGTTAGGGCCAGAAAACTGCACCCCACAATTCTTTACCCAAACCGCCATATTGGCCCGTGATTCTTGGCAATTAGAAAAAGCCAGACAGGGCACACAGCTATTGGAATCCACGCTCCTACCTCTACAGTGTTGTTTAAACTTAAAAATGCACTGTGTAACTTTTGGGCTGGAGGTCTGTCACCTTCTTTTTTCTATGAATATGTCATTGCTCTGACTGGAATGTTCCACAGTATCACATTAAACAGCTCTGCCTTACATTTATTCAATTACATGTGGTTTTATGGCTCAAAAATACCTACAAAAACATGTATCCTGACGGAGCGGAGTCGCCTCTCCTCACATCTGACCTGTAACTTGGTCTGGTTTGGTCTCCCTGAAGGTAGAAAGGTTTAATGCTTGTGAAACATTCCAAAGCAATAACATCTCAATGGAGAAAAGCGTTTGACGGATCCTCCACCAGAAAATTGACACGATGCACAAATCACAAGGGTCAAGTCTGATTCACTAGATACAGACAAGAAAACAAGATATATGTGGCAGAGATCGATACACAGTCAGACTCTCAGTGTGGCATGACGTTAATGTGTTTTTATTTGCGTTTAACCCGGGTCTGTTGCTGTACTCAACCAGAAAATATATATTTTGGCCCGTTTAAGGGGCCTTTAGCCGTTATTGTCCCCAAGGGGAGATTCATTTTCACGTACACAGAGCTCATTTGACACATACAGTGACAATACAACACGCACATCACAATAGGCATCACAGTGCACTCATCGGGGTCGACCGTTCAAAAATGTAATGGCCGAGGGGGTCAGGCTTCTGTCAAAGTGGGCCCTCCTGCACCTGAGTGCCCTGTACCTCCGTCCTGAGGGCAGAGGGGTGAAGTGCCAGTATTACATTATTTATGATCTATGTTTAATTTTGTTTCCTCATCACAAACATTCCTGGAGTTGTGTTTTCATTCCCACACTTAAACCCTGCAAATGTTAATCCAAGTTGTCCCGTCAAACTGTTAACACTCTGCTCCACGTTGTGATGTCATGTGGCAATACAGAAAGTGCTCCACTGTGATTCAAGATTCAAGATTGTTTATTTGTCATATGCAGGTTCAACACAAGGTCCACAGAGCAATGAAATGCTTAAGATAAGAAGAATCGTTTGACTCGCTAATATTCGCTATTATTCAAGAAGTACTAATAGCTGCAATAAATAGTACTGTTAAAAAGTGTTTGCAAATACAAGGGAACTAAGTAAACAATAGAGTAAAAAAATATAATAAAATATAGATATAATAAAAATGTAATAAAATATAATAACATACAAAGGTGCAGGTAGGATTAAATAAGGGGTAGAAGTATTTCACGTGTGTTTTTCAAACTTTTAAACTCATTTAACTTCAGATGAATCATTTGGATAATTTCAGCCCTGGAATTGCCAATTTCTACTGAACAAAAGATAAAAGGTAACTGTTGTCTTGAAAACTACCACTGCATGACATCACAAGATGGAGCAGAGCGTTTTGAGCTTTGGAGATGGACACAGAATAATAATAAAGGATTACGCAAACATATCTGAATGAAACAAAGCACAGCTCCAGGTGTGTTTTTGCCGCGGTAACAGCGTTATAACATGACTTAAAGCTCATGCAGCTATTGGGATCCCTGCTCCTTGCGCTTCAATGTTGTTTAACCTTAAGGGTCAAGTCTGATTCACTAGACGCGGACAAGAAAACAAGATATATGTGGCGGAGATCGATACACAGTCAGACTTGGAGTGTGACATGACGTTAATGTGTTTTTATTTGCGTTTAACCCGGGTCACTGATGGATGGATGGGTTGCCAGGTTGGTGGTGGTGAGGAGTGAGTCCTTGATTAGTCCGGGTGACACGCGGAGACTCGCAGGGGCAGATGCGCTGGCATGTCACCACGGCAACGGCCAATCAGTCTCCAGGATGGACCCCCGCTGCTGGTGTTTACGGAGCGGCCATTTACATCCCGCGGACTAATGACGGAGCACTCACCGAGGTCTTAAGTGAATTACAATGGATGGGCTCACTGCACTTCTCCGGTTTCAGTGGACGTCTCCTTGACATTGGATTTGGGGGATATTCTGCTCTATTCATCAATCTGTAATAATAATGTTATATTTAGTCGTTTCTAGCCTTGTTGGGGGCCTGTGCAGAATGTATTTGGCGGTCCTTAAAGCAGATATATTATGCAAATTCAACTTTCATGGGTTATAGTAAATTATGTAGTGTTTGATACTCTAAACCTAACTTCATGGTTTTGTATGAAAATGATAGTAAAAGCTTAAATCTATAACGCCATTCCTTCATTGTTCATTTTCTCAGCTGTATTTCAATTGATTCATGCATTTTTGAGTAACTGCACTGTCTTGCATTTGAGGCTGAAGTGCTCAGAAAATTCCTTTGATTGCAATTTGTTCGTGTTGAGACATTTTTTGAGACATTTTTTCAGCCTGGAACTATTATGCCATTTGAGATTATTATTATTTATTTATTTAATTTAATCTTTATTTAACCAGGAAAGTCCCACTGAGATTACTAATCTCTTTTTCAAGGGAGTCCTGCCATGCACACATCACTTTCATAATAGGCAATGTGGGTGAAGTGTCTTGCCTAAGGACACAACGACAGTTTTTGTGACTGGCGCCCCCTTGTGGCACCTGGAATTCCCAGTGTCTCCCATCCAAGTACTGACCAGGCCCAGACCTGCTGAGCTTCTGAGATCTGATGGGATCAGGCTTTGATGAGCTGGTATAGCTACATATTTTGGTTTGCAATGAATAAAATTTCTCAAAAATATATTCCCATAGACTGCCTTAGAGCCATCTGAAATTCAAGGGCCTATACACTAGGGCTGCAACTAACGATTATTTTCATAATCGATTAATCTGGCGATTATTTTTCAACTAATCGATTATTAATCGGATAAAAATAAGGAAAGTGCTCCAAAACTGTGCTAAAAGTAAGTTAGCCGTGCGTCCTGGGTTTACGCACAGAAGCTGTGCTCGCTCTGCCAACCCCCCTCTCTCTATTACGAACGCGGTCAGATCAACAAAGCTTTGACCAATCACGGTGTTCGTGGGCTTGTACCGCACACTCTGTGATGGACAGGAGCACCAGCGAATCACAGAGAGGGTTTAAGAGGTTAACTGGACTAGTTAATGGCTTAGAAACACATTGTTCCAATGCAATCGCGGCTAATATGTGCTAACTAGCTAACACCAAGCAACTTCGGTTTAACTTGTATAGTGTCAAACAATACGTTGTGATTAAAACGTTCCTATTAACTTGTACCAGTAATGCACCCAACTACTTTTCATGTCAAAAAACGGTTGCCAATATGTTTGTGAAATCTCACCAGAGTCCGACTGATTTTAAAGGGGAGACGCCATTTCTCAAGTGTCCTCTTTTTTTCCCCCGTGTTAACCTTTCCTGTTCTCGCCCTCTAACCGTGGTTGGGGAGCACAGGGGAAATCGTCTTCTCCAGGGCTGGGGATTGCTTCCCTCCGGGGTTAACTCTCTTGAGGACCTCGTGCGTTTGCGGTGTATGAAAATGTAAATAAAAGGAGGCAGTTTCGCTGCAGAGTGGGGCTTTATTAGCTCACTACACTGTAGGAGTAGCACCTTTTACCCTCTACGTGCCCGATCGCCGTGCCCGATCGCCGTGCCCGATCCCTAAGAGCACACGCGGACACACACACGGAGCGAGACCCGGCTCCACTGCTCCGCGCGGACATACATCCAGCCCCCGGGGCGCGCACGCAATCACTCACCCTCTCTCTCTCTCCTGCACTGAGCTATAGACACAATATAGACACATCTCACAACACCCGATTCTCCCGCTTGGACTTTGTCACGTGAACTAGTCAACTAATCGACTACTAAATTAGTTGCCAACTATTTTAATAGTCGATTTTAATCGATTTAATCGATTAGTTGTTGCAGCCCTACTATACACCCTTCCAGATTTTGGAAACAGAACGCCCGGATTCAAAAGTCTGGAACTGTTCCTGGTCCTGTACTCCAGTAGAAAAGATACTGCCACCCCTAATGGTTTTTAAAGGACCCATATTACATTATTTTCTTTGTTATAATGTTGTATCCTCATCAAAAACATATCTGGAGTTTTGTTTTGTTTCATTCACGTATGTTAAACTCATTCACATGGTGATACAAGAAGTGCTCCACTGTTTTTAAACTCCATACCCCTTCACTAGAATCATTTGGATAGTTTCATCCCTGGACTTGTCCATCTCTTCTGAACTAAAGGTAGCTGTTAAACTGAAAACTACCGCTTCATGACATAACAAGGTGGAAAAGGGCATTTTGAGCTTTGAAGATGTAGACAGACTAATAATAAAGGATTTCTCAAACATGTGTGAATGAAACAAAACGACTCTAAGTATGTTTTGAGGAGTACAATGTAGCATGGCTTAACGCTCACAAGCGTCAATTGTTCTCCGCTTTCGCTTTCCTCACCTGCATTATTCTGTAGCCAACATTTCTTTTTATCCTTCTTGGCATTAGCCTTTATTTCATTAGCTCCTCTTGTCAACACAACACAGCACTATTCACACCTGCTTTTGTCCAAATGACTGTAGAGTAGAACCAGCCCCGGTCCGCTAATGCACAAAGTGTTTTACGTCTATTGCCTGTTATTGCAAAGTGACTGACGGGTGCTTTTCAGTGACCGCCCTGGACAATAGGGGAGCAGTTGCCAGTTCTATTTGTGGAGGTGCATCGCGGGTGATTGGGAGGCATGTGAGACAAACTGGTGACATGGGCACAGAATGGCCTTGGTGACTGTCGGGCAGGGAGCCAGAGGAGTGCCATCTTCCCCCATTCACTCTCACTGATGTCTGTAACACGCTGTAATGGATTCTAATGTGGCCACAGGGAGGAGTTAGAACAAGCTATTCTGTATGGGCTGCTCAATGAGGCTGTTTTGGACTGATACATACTCTGAGCCCATGAGCATTTTTGTAAATAAAAATACATTAGAATGAGGTTGCTCGATGTAAAGTGGATTTGAAGTGCACAAAACAAATACCGGTAATAATGTGTGCAAACTGTAATCTTGACTGTAAAATATTTATATTAGTTTTGTTTGACTACAAAATGCATTTCTAGACTGGTCCAAATATACTGAACTCTATGTAATCCAAGAAATGTAAACTGTTTTTATTCATTTGAGTCTAAATTTTACTACTTTTGATGATGTTTTGATTTGTTTGTATTGTGATTTTAACGTATTTCTTATTCTGTAAAGCACTTTAAATTACTTTGTGTACGAATTGTGCTGTACAAATAAACTTGCCTTGCCTTGCCTACTTTTAGAACGCTTGCGGGTAAAAATGACAAAATATTTGATCGGAAATACCTTTCGTTTCGACGGTGACAGCATTTTGGGGCTTAAAAATGCCAAAAATCTGAAACCACCCTCCAGAATGGAAAAGTTGAACATGCTCCGGCATGGTGTTTCCGTCTACACTGCCCAACACGCAAAACTCTGGTCAGATCTGCTCACGTCGCGTACACGTTTTTGTCACATACATACAGTACACAGAAACATGTGGGATCATTTCAATCCCTTCAGGAGGCATCCCAACAAATGTACAGAATATTCTTGCTATGATTGTTTTGCGTCACCGTATGCAAAACGCGGAGTCTAAACGTGGAATAAAAAGTGAAGACACGACTCCACTTTTGCGTCTTCTGTTCAGACCATCATCATATAAACATAGCCTGAGTCCTGGTTTAATGTCATGTAGATTCTTGACCCTTTTTCGCTGATCTAAACTTAGACCAAAACTTAAAGGTGCACTGCGTAATTTTTCTGTCTCTTTTTGTCATGTCCATGGTGATGGCATTGCGTTTCCTGAAATGTCCCCCAATATAGCATTCCATTTCTATCTAGATTCAGGTTACTTTTCATTTTTTACACCCCGAAAAGCCTTTTATAAACACATTTTCATAGTAGGATCGGATTTGCCTCTCCAAAGATCTGACCTGTAACTGGCCCTGGTGTTTTATGCCTCTAAGGAGATATACGTATGCGTTTTTATCCCACATTGTGTAACTTTCCATGCCGAACAGCAATCACCATCAGGACGAGCACCAGAAAAGTTACGTAGTGCACTTTTAACATAATTTACCCTCAATTACACGTGAAACCCTGCGAGCACTGCCACTGGAGCAGAAAACTTGGACTTCCGTAGAGTTATGTTTTGTAAGTTCCCCGGCGACAGTGTGGTGGAGCATGGGTCACTATATTTCTGTAAATGGAACATCCCGCTGCAGAACGGCTGTGCAGGCTGAACTCTGACTCAGGCCTAAAGGCACAGTGACAAAACCCCACTACACGTACTACAGAGAGTAATGTGAAGTAATGTAACTGCGGACGCCAGGTTTTCTGTCCCTTTCTAATGGTCTACATGTAATCTTTGTTATGCTGGTAACTTTAAAGGTCCTTTATTACACACAGTTGACTCTTAGGAGCTTTAAACCATGTTATAATGTTAGTACCTCCTTTTGTTTCGTATACACATTTGAGTAATCTTTTTTATCAGTCTGTCTACATCTGCTCTGATGTTATGCAGTGGTCGGTTTTAGATTAATAGTTTTACGTTTCGTCCAGTAGAAATCGGCAATTCCAGGGGATTAAATGGTCCAAATAATTCAAGTGAAGTTATATGGAGATAAAAAACACAATAGAGCACTTCCTGTATTATCACATGACATCATAAAGTGGAAGAGAGTCCAGTGAGGTTCATTTGGTCTTCTGGTAATTTATGTTATTAGGTTAACGTTTGTTTTCATTCCTGAGTTTCGACTACTCGCTCGTGGTCTTCCTCTGATGTTGCTGTGATGCGTCCACTCAGCTGATTTATACAGATTTTGGCACCGCTTTCCTACTGGTGGAGGCAGGACGACAGCGCCATCTGCAGTCCGACTTCCTCAGGACAGTATCCCGGGTGTGTGAGAGTAAAAAAGCCCCCTCGTCCCGGTTTATTTGTCATCCTGCCTCCACCGGTAGGAAAACAGCGCCAAAACCTGAATAAATCAGCTGACCGGACGCGTCACACGAACATCACGTGACCGCTCTGAAGAAAACCGCTAGTGAGCAGTCGAATTTGTCAAGTATGGAAGAGTGTTTTCAGTTTGAGAGAAGAACTCAGTGTAAATATGCAGGGTTTGTGTGTTAAACATGTGTGAATGAAACAAAACACAACTCCTGGTCTGTTTGCGATGAGTAAACAACATTGTAACAGAGATCAGAAAATAGTGTCATATAAAACCATTTAAAGTGTGAACTCATTGGCATTTCTGCATATATAAATGAAAACCCGTTTGGTAATTGAACCACAAACCTTCTTGGGAACAGGGATTCCCAAACATTTCAGGCCAAAACCCCCAAAACAGCCATGCAACGCACTTGGGGACCTCCAGTGTAAAATGAATTTGAAAATGGTAATAATTTCAAGTGATCAAACCTTTAAAGTATGTGCTTTTGGCACGATTAAACAAAAATATACAGTTAAAAACAAAACAAAAAGCTTCAGGACCCGTAGCCCTTGTTTCCCTCCCAATTTGGCTCCCCTGAAAAGTGACTTATTTTGTAATTTGGTCCATTCCGATTCTTCTATTAAGGGAGGTTATGCTGTAGAACCAAATAATATGTATTGTTTGAAAGAAATTGTAGCGTATTTTTGTGTATTTTGATTAGATTTGAAATGTTTTGTGTGTGTGTGTGTGTGTGTGATTGTGACGAGTTAATAGCACAACAGACTCTATTTCCCTTCTGCAAGTGATCACTCAGCAGCTCCCAGAACAATTACACACATCTCTGTTACCTTTAAACCCAAATGAACCACTGTTTGTATGTTTGTCCTTGAAAAATCACCAAAGCCATTTCCAACCCCCTGAAATGAACGCACAGACATAATGCAGGTTACATAAGTCTCGTCTTTATCCGCTAAATATTCCCACGAGCCTCGGAAAAACGCAACTCGATCCATTTACATCTCTAATTTTCACATCCATTACGGAGACGAACGGCGTGATAGGATCTTTGTGTTTACCCGCACTCTCTGGGGAATCATTTAAGTGAACGCTGCTTTCAAAACATAATCTATTGCTTAATTAAACTTCCCAAATATGAAAATCTGAACCCACAAATTTGTCGAGGAGAAGTTGTTTGTCCCTCCCCTCTGTATTCTTAAAGGTCCCATATTACGGAAACTGGACTGACTGGTTTAATGTTACCTCTTCGAAAACACACCTGGAGTTGGTTTGTTTCATTCGCACATGTTTTAGTAACGTTTATTATTGGTTTGTCTACATTTCCAAAGCTTAAAAATGCTCTGTTACACCTTGTGATGTCATGAAGTTGTAGTTTTCAAATTAAAAGCTTCTTATTTTAGCTTTAGTTCAGTAGAGATGGGCAATTCCAGAGCACAAATCATCCAAATGATTATAGGGAAGGTGTATGGAGTTTAAAAACACAGTGGAGCACTTACTGTATCACCGCATGACATCACAAGGTGGAACAGAGTGTTTTTGGTTTAAGAGATGAACACAGCCTAAATTTACAGGTTTTCTGTGTTAAACATTTGTAAACAAAACACAACTCTGGGTCCGGTTTCTGAGGAGGAAATATCATAATGTAAAACCAGGACTAAACCAGAACTAAAACCAGTACTAAACCAGGACTAAATCAGGACTAAAATCAGGACTAAAATCAGGACTAAAACCAGGTCTAAAACCAGGTCTAAAACCAGGTCTAAACCAGGTCTAAACCAGGTCTAAACCGGGTCTAAACCGGGTCCAAACCGGGTCTAAACCGGGTCCAAACCAGGTCCAAACCAGGTCCAAACCAGGTCCAAACCAGGTCCAAACCAGGTCCAAACCAGGTCTAAATCAGGTCTAAAATAGGTCTAAAATAGGACTAAAATAGGTCTAAAACAGGTCTAAAATCAGGTTTAAAACAGGAGTTAAACAGGACTAAAACAGGACTAAACCAGGTCTAAACTAGGTCTAAACCAGGACTAAACCAGGACTAAACCAGGACTAAACTAGGTCTAAAACAGGACTAAAACAGGACTAAAACAGGACTAGACCATTCCACACAGACTGCGTTTTCTCCCATACGCCGCGCTGTTTGGTAACATGATTCTGCATCATTCTGAGTAAAAAAAAAAATCAAATATTTACTAGTCTGGTGCCTTTATGTTTGTACTGACTTTTTTGTTTTATATATAACAAAATCAAACAAGAACCAAAAACTGCAACCTTAAACTGCACTACGAACCGAACCGTGCCACCCCTACTCTTTACTGTTAGCAGGGATCAAACTGATCAAAAATAGAGATATCTGGGACATTTCTTGTATAAAACAGGGACAAATCACTGGTTTGGATAAATCTGCTGGGACAGGGGACACAGGGCTCGAAACTGGGACTGTCCCGGGTAAACAGGGACGTCTGGTCACCCTACTTTAATGACCAATTCGCGCACAATGCATCTCCATTAGCATGCAAATAAAGCTATCCTCTACCCTTTAACAGTTTTGATTAGGATTAGAAGTGGTAGCGAAGAATCAGCACGGCGAACTGTTAGCGACTGCTGTTTAGGAAATGCTCAGCGCCTCATTACAACATGTGAAATTTTAATCAAAGACTTCGCCGAGAAAATGGACGCCGAAAATTAATGTCTTCTGTCATCGAGATTATGACGGCGAATTTGAATACGCAAGTGTTTTAAAGATCGCCGGGGAAATGCATTAAGTAAATTACATAGCATGACTGCGGACGGGCCCCCACTTTAAGGAACCTTTATTATCACCGCGGCAGACGACGCCATTACTTCCCCTTTAATTGAGCCGTGTTTTGTTAGCCGATGAACTTTGCCGCGCATAAATTTTCCGCATGGTTCTCCGCGTATGTCTTCGTGAAGTCAAATTGCGAATGTTGTTAAATAAATTAGCGGATATCCAGAACAAACAATAAGCAAAAGTGGTCCGTTCGAATGCCGTCTTTAAACGTTGAATCTCGGGTTTGTAATGAATTATTTGATAGCTGTAATAACTGTCCACTTTATTGTCGCTTGATGTGGCCGGGATGGTTTTGCTTAATAATGGCTGTTCATTAAAATGCAAATTGGGCATATGCGTTCATTTTCCACTACAGTAATCCACGCTCAGACTGTTTACAGCGCTGTTGATGATTGGATAAAGAAAAAAGAAAAAAAATCATCATGGCTACGGACGGGTGAAGATGTAACTTGGCTTGATGGTAATAGAGAGAGCTCACAAGAAAGGAGGAATGGCAGGATCTGTGGATGAAAAGAGCAGAAATGTGCAAAGTTCAGAACTATCAGGACTGACTTACAAAGATAAACACATATTTGGGATTTAGGCAGTGCAGTTTCAATATGTCTAATACTTACCAGATTTATTTAAATGATCGGGAAATATGTTAATCGAGAAGTGCGTTTGTCCTGTTACTCAAATTGCACTGTTTTCTGATCTATGTTATGTTTCCTCATCACAAACACACCCGGAGCTGTGTTTCGTTTCATTCACACGTGTTTAACGCACAAACTCTCAAACTGAAAACACTCGGTTCCACCTTGTGATGTCATGTGGTGATACAAGAAGTGCTCCAATGTGTTTTTAAACTCCATACGCTTTCACTTTACAATCATTTGGATCATTTCAGCCCTAAAACTGCCAATCTAATCTTGTCAAAAATGTTAAAATGAAGCTGTTAACTTGAAAACTACCTCTACATGACATCACAAGGTGGAACAGAGCATTTTGAGCTTTGGAGATGAAGACAGATTAATACAACCAACACATAATTACTCAAAAAATGCCTGTGTGAATGAAACAAAACACAACTCCAGGTATGTTTTGGGAGAGGTAACATCATTAAAACGTGGTTAAAACCTCACGAGAGTCAAACTCAAAATGCTGTGTTCCGCTTTGTGCTGTCATGAAGCGATAGTTGTCAAGTTATTTACATTTTACTTTTTGTTGAGTAAAAACTGGCGATTCCAGGGCTGAAATGCTCCACGGGATTCTGTAGTGAAAGTGTATGGAGGTTAAAAACACAGTGCAGCACTTCCTGTATCACCATATGACATCCAAAGATGGATCAGAACGTTTGAGAGTTTGTGCGTTAAACATGTGTGAATGAAACAAAACACAACTCCAGATATGTTTGTGATGAGGAAAGGATAACACAGACCGGAAAATAAACAGGCTGCATATGGCACGTGCATCGAGTAATAGGAGAAATAAACTTCTTGATTACCGTAATTTTCAGACTATAAGACACACCGAATTATAAAGCGCATTAAACGAGACTGATACCTTAGCCCGGGCATCCAGAATCCATTAGCAGATCCTGTCTTGGTGAATGTATGTTTTCATTCTGTCGTCCAACGCTCCCACGCAGCTGCAATTTAACTTTGAACGACCTGTTGACACCAGTGTCGAGCGGTTGGAGTTCTTTGGTTAATCCACCTGGAATGATGGCAGCACCGAATTAGTTTGCTTCACTTGGGCGTGTAACTGGTGCCGTTTTGGGCTCTTTATACACACACACCATAATATGATGTTGAAGCACAGTACGTATTACTCCGTGAGGCTCATGACTACGATCGCTGTAATTCTCCGACAGTCCATCAAGTGGTGCGGCTTCGTAGCTTAACAAAGTCGTGCTAAATCATTTTGACAGATGTTTGAGCGCCGTGTACCACATAAAATCAGTTCGAGGTCGGTAAGCACAACCAGAATTAATACATAAGACGCACCGGATTATAAGACGCACTGTAGATTTTTCAGAAAATTAAAGGATTTTATAGCCCGAAAAGTACGGTAACATATTTCATCATAACAACATTGTCACATAGATCATAAAATAGTGTAAGACAGGCCCTTTAAAGTTCAATTTCACAACGCAGCTCCTTTACTTTACACTATTAGATTATGTTTTCACTCCAATACAAAAAGATCACAAACTGCCTCTGTAAATAAAACTATTGCTGCCACATACTTCTCCACTTGTGTTTCTGCACCGTTTGACACACACACACACACACACACACACCAGTGGTCATCGGAGCTTTCTCAATAAGATGGTTGTCCGTGAGTGGCTCTATATTGCTGTGGTGGAACAGTGCCCAGTCAGTGAACCCTGGAACAGTGTGTGATAGAGAGTGCTACGTGCTCAACACTCACCTCTGCTACTGCCGCTCCTGCCTCTTGTTTATCCCCCGTAATGTCCATTTTATTGGGAATCGGTGCGAGCCTTCACGCTGCCCGCTGTGCTCAGCAGTGTGGAGAGCCAGGGCCAGGCGCGCGGTGGTCAGGGGCTGTCAATCACCGACTCTGGGATCAGTTAGCAGCCATCAGTGGGAGCTGTCTCCATCTCCTCATCTTCCACCTCCATAGGCTCTCCTCTTTCTATTACCTCTTGTTTTTTTGTGTTTTTCAACCTTTACACAGCGCAAAGTTTGAGTCCAAAGCTTTTCTTTTGTTGTGTTCTCCCTTTGTTCTTTTAGGCTTGTAAGAGACAAGATGGTTTTTTGATGGTGTCCAGAAATTGCTTGACTTTAAAGGTGCTGGATATGATTTTTCAGGCTTAAAAAATGTGAAAAACAAATCCATTTTTAACCATTTCAACGTACTAATGATTTCAATGTGGTAATACGTGGCCTTACCGGCTTGTCGAAGCCTGATCCCATCAGATCTCAGAAGCTCAGCAGGTCCGGGCCTGGTTAGTACTTGGATGGGAGACCACTGGGAATTCCAGCTGCCACAGGGGGGCGCCACTGACAAAAACTGTTGTTGTGTCCTTAGGCAAGACACTTCACCCTAGTAGGAAAGTGATGTGTGCATGGCAGGACTCCCTTGAAAAAGAAATTAGTAATCTCAATGGGACTTTCCTGGTTAAATAAACGTTAAATAAAATAAATACTAACAACAACTAGCTTTTCATGATTATCAGACAATAAAATATTTCCAATGCAGACAGGTCTCAGACTTATTTTGAGAGCTTAAGATTTTTCTCAAATGTAAAAAAAATGGGAAAAATCGCGTGTAGGACCTTTAAAGCTGCATTGTACATTTTTTCATCCATAGTGTAAATTGTAAAATGAACTCCTTGAGTCAAAGTCAGACCACTGTGAGTTATCTGCATCGAATTACAAAGCATTTCCTTGGAAATTTCAGGAAACAAAGTATTTTTGCAATAGCCACCGTGTAAGAAAAAGCAGCGTGCATTTCTGTGATCTGTGATGGTCGGTGATGTTCCAAAAGGGTTTGTGAACGTGAGGAACAAGTTAGGTCCAGGTAAAAAGTTAAAGGTCCTATATTATGCAAAATTGACTTGTGAGATTTAAGTCACGTTATAATGCTGTTTTCTTGCCCATGACTAGTGAATTAGTCTTGACCCTTAAGGTTAAACAACATTGTAGCGCAAGGAACATAGATCCCAATAGCTGAATGAGCATTAAGCCATGTTATAACGCTGATACCACCCCAAAAACATACCTGGAGTTGTGCTTTGTTTCGTTCACACGTGTTTGAGTGATCCTTTATTATTAGTCTGTTTACATCTCCAAAGCTCAAAATGCTCTGTTCCACCTTATGATGTGGTAGTTTTCAAGTTAACAGCTCCTTTTACTTTTAATTCAGTAGAGATTGGCAACTGCAGGGCTTAAAACATCCAAATGATTTTAGTGAAGGTGTCTGGAGTTTAAAAACACAGTGGAGCCCTTCCTGTATTACCACATGACATCACGAGGTGGAACAGAGTGTTGTTTTTGTGCGTTAAACATGTGTGAATAAAACAAAACACAACTCCAGTATGTTTGTCATGAGAAAACAACATAACATAGATCTGAAAATACCATATTATTATCCCCTTTAATATTCAACGCACTCTTGGCATATAGTTTTTTTTGTTGTTTTTTTAATTTAGTTTATTTCTGAGACATGGAAATGCTTATTGTTCCAAACCTAATTTATTGCATTCAATTTAAAAGAAACAAAACACAAGAGCAGGTCACTTAAGACACGCCATAAAAATCTACATAGAACACGACTGCAATTTGCAATACCGACAAATCCCACCCACTTTGCCCTATGCGCCATTTACATTGTTTCCTCCTGTTTACTTCCTCTTAACCAGCCGTTCAACACTGGGTCTCGGGAGCCAGAGGTGAAGCTGCGTGTGGCCTGGAACACGCTCCCGGACTACAAAACAAACAACAACAAAAATTGATTATATCATCTTTACCGACACCCCGATCTCTACCGCGCTCCATGTTTACCTCAACACAAGTAAACACCCGCTCCGAAGTCTGTGCATTTCATTTGCTCCCTTTGCCCTCGGTATATGTACTTTCCTGACCCGTTCTTGCCCTTAATTCTCCGCATCGCATTCGGATCAGGGTTGGGATCGGTCACTTTCATTAGGGCCAATATCTTAAATCACGGCGTGCGACTTCCTTACCGGTCCCCCTGTCCACACTTTGGTCATTTGAATGTTCCTTTCGCTGATTGCCGGTAGCAGCTCGGTAATACATTATGGGACTAAAAAGCGCGCTGCTGAGTCGCTTTCCCATTTGCGCTAACTTGGGCCTTACATTCAGAGGCATGCAGCCGTAATTAGGGGCCGGGCGCATTGGGACGGCTCACTTTATGTCGTACAATAAGGTGATTCTACATGCTCTATATTTCACAGGGCCAATGGATTACAACCCCCGATCGGTCTGGGGAATTTAAAAGAGAAATTGTGCTTCTAATGAAAGTGGAGGATGGTCGGGGCAGACTGTTGCTCTTTTTCCTGTGGTTTTTAAAGAAGAGGAGTTCTCCAGAGAGGTGAGGAGTCCAGGATGTAATGTACTGCGCTGTGTTTTTGTAAAGACGGATCACAAATCAACATGTGTGTTTAAGGGTAATATTAAGTGCAGTAGTAGTTAAAGTTCGTCTTAAAGTAAAAACTCTTTGGAAAACTTTGGTGTGTAAACTGGCGTAGATGCATTGTCTAAAGATGCACTGTGTAACTTTTCAGGCGGATGGTTGGTCACCTCTCCATGGAGATGTTATTGCATTGACCAGAATGTCCCACAGCAGGGCATTACACATTTCTAGCTCCATGGAGACAAGCAGGTGACGTTACAAGGCCATTGTAGAGTTCTTATCTGCGTAGAGGCTTTTTGAGCAATAAAACCACATAAACTGAATAAATGCAAACTAGAAACAGTAAATAAAGAACATCTCCATGGCGACCTGCATGTAGCGGACACTCCGCCTGAAAAGTTTCATAGTGCAGCTTTAGGATTTCCGATTGGCTGAGTAGGATTTGACAAAGTTTTTAGTATTAGTATTAGTTTCTCATTTGCTATTTGCAGTCTTCTTATAAAACGCGAAATAATAACGCACTGTTGTTGTGTCACTGGGCAAGACACTTCACCTACATCACCCTCAGTCAGTCTACAATAAGGGCTGGTTGTGAGGAAAGGCATCAGGCATAAATATCTGCCAGATCACTCCGATTACTGAGACTGAATAAGGGTAAACATTTTTGTAGACTGTATTTATTATAGGTATGACATTTGCTTTTATTCAGTATAGTTTTTCCTGCTCAAAAATACCTTAAAAACATGTATTCTTACCGTGAGTGGGGTCGCCTTTCCACAGATCTGACCTGTAACTTGGCATAGAAATGTCACCAAGGAGATAGAGAAGTTTAATGCCAAAACCACCGTCACATCTACATGGAGACAAGTTACAGTGGAGTTATAAAGAGCAGGTTTAATCATATTCTCCAAAAATATTAGCTTCGCCGCACAAGAGCATTTACATCTATTATACAGGTCTTGCCACGACTTCCTCTTTCACTGTCACCCGGACTCTCCCTCAGCTCGCACACAAAGAAAATGTCAAAGCACAGTTCTACATTTTCCTCTTTCTTCAGACGCCTCAATCACATCTTCACCGGTTTCATCTTCGTCTGAACCACTGGTCTTTCTTTCCCGTCCGTCCGCTCCTCAGGTAAAAGCCCTCGCTCCATTTGCAGCTCCGGCCTCCCGGGGGGACGCGGAGACAGGCCTTCCCCCGGCTCACTGCCTCTGGCCCGGGCAAGCTCAGTCCTCCGCCCGCCCCCACTTACCCTCACAGTCCAGCAGGCGCACACGGAGCAAAGAGCCACCAGGGAGCGCTGTAATTGTCCGTGCTCCGGGCGGGTCTCTGGCTACAGCGGCATGAAGAGTGCCCCTACCCCCCTCCGCCCCCAGGTCCCAGGGAAGTCCTAGGGCAGTCCCACGGCAGTCCCACAGCTCCAGAAAGGCTTAGCTATTGTTTAAGGCATAACGGAACAAAGATGGAAGGAGTTCACTGGGCTATAGGGGAGTGGAAATTATTCTTCTCACTGTACAGCTACTTTATTATCTTCATTATGCAATATTTAGTTATTTTATATCATATTTTTATATTTTATATTTTAATAACGCTAACAGATGTATGTAACTACTTAATGTTGTAATGCTAATACTTAACCCAAACCCTTTAAAGCCACTGCCACATTTTTTATTTATTTTCTTTGCTCAGAAATACATAGAAAAACATGGATCATTATAACAAATGAACTTGCAGCTCCACAAACCTGACTTATTTAGCCTGCAGGAGGACCGCCTACTGCTTGTTTTCATGGAAATGTTGTTCTTGTCCACAATATGGCATAAAACGTATTTACCTCTGTGGCAAATGTCCCAAACTTTTAACTTTATTTCTATGCAATCATGCAGGTGACATACAACCTTCTGAAAGTTACATACTGTACTTTAATTTAATTAGTTGCTGAGACTGAATCACCCTTAATACATTTTTGTTCATTATCTTTGGTCATACTTTAAGGCTCTAAATAATCATAAAAATAATCATAATACAGTAAATCTGGACATTAAAAACATAAAAAGCTCTACAGACTAAAATGGATTTCGATTCTCCATCCACCTGTGTGACTATATAGAGTGCATTTGTTACTCGTGGTTAAAGAAGTCTCAGAAAAAGTACAATTAGATATTTTTAAATAAAACCTGTACGGTTTCTTGGATTTGATTAGTATTTTCCTCCCAGGCCAATAGATTACAGCAGGTCTGGGGAATTCTAAAGAGAAATTGTGCTTTAATGAAAGCGGAAAATGGCTGCAGCGGGTTATTGCTCTTTTTCTGCTATTTATAAGAGACGAGCCAGGTCTCTGGAGAGGCGAGGCTTCCACGATACAAAGCACTCTACTTAGTGTTGTTATTTGAAGTTCCTTTACTAAATATACTCATAATCCTGTTCTCATAAGATCTGTTCCTTTGAAAGTTACAGCGCTAAGAGAATTGGATTAAGGACCCGTGGACCAGTCAAAAGGAAAACAGATGATGTACGCTAGGATTTTTATTGAGTTTAACTGAAAATTACTGATTATGAAATGATTGCTACACTCCAAAAACAATACAACAACAGTGTTCCATTGACAGGTTATTTTACTTGTCATGTGAAATTTGCTCAAATCATAATAAAACTTTCTTAATTTAAGCTATAATGTCATTTTAACTTGTCTTGATCTTTGATTTTCTAATGTATTTCACATCTGTAACTTTTTTGACTGTTCATTTCAGATTTTACCATTCACTTCGATGTAAATGGCTCCCTCTTGAGGCATTTATTTTGTAGACATAATATACAAATATGTTAATCAGAAATGTTTTATATGCAATTGTAAAAGAGTTTGCATGTTCAATCCCACCTTTAACCAAAGCAGTGTGTATGGACGGACGGACAGATGAATAGATGGACAGATGGAAGATCGATAGATAGATGCTGTATCTATCCTGAAGGAAATAAATTTCCTTCATTGTGCTTGAGCAAGACACTTTGCCTCCATAAGAGTGTCGTGTGAATGAGTGCTTTGCCTCTTTGTCAGTCTGTCCCTGGGCAGCTGAGACCACAGAGCCAATACCAACACAGAGGCCCCATCCACACTAGTACGTATTTGAGTCGTTTTTGTTGTGGTGCAGTGTTCGTCCACACTAATCCGATGGAAAACGGCTCCAGAGACAGAACGAGCTGATGTCGCCAGCTCCCATGAATTTATGTATGTATGTAATTTCTCTGTATCTGTATATATGAGCATGGATCTGATCCGGCACTGTGTGGACATGTGAAAATGTTGATACGCTGATGTAGGAGCTCTTGTTGCCGTCCTTATTGGATCACGTCACTGTGACTTGTGGCTTCCTGATTCGCTGGGTTTGTGACATCGATCATGTAACACTATTGAGGAAAACAGTTTAAACAGACCATAGACAAACGGGAAACAGCGTAGCTAGAGCTACTTGCTAGGAGGCCAAGGAAAACGAGGAACAAAAGACTGTTTTCATGCTTGCCATCTTCCTCAGCCCGAAATCGGCTACTGCAACTTCAGATACAGTGCAAGTGTCTAGATGCAAATCGTTTCCGATACGGTGATTTGTTTCAGTGTAAACATAACCAGAGTGACTGAGAAGTGACATTAAGCATTACAAGGAAACACACACTTATAGACTATTGCTGTATCATCATTAACAGTTGCACCAAGTCATTTTGTAGAAATATTGATGGTGGCAATTTTCTTTCCTATCTTATCATCTTTCCTTATAGTATATAAACTCCAATGTATGCATACACAGGGCAATAGACTGAGCGGAAGGCCCCAGGGTTTTAGGGGCCCAGAATTAGACCATCTTTCATTTACTGTCATTTTAATATTGGAGGAGGAGGCCCATGTAAGGCTTCTTGCCCCTGGACTCCAAATTTCCGTCGACGGGCTGTTTCTAGGTAGCTGAAGCAATAGTCCCATCCAAAACAAATCCAAACAATGTTATTCTACCTCAAATCACCTTGTTTTGTTATTAAACCATTAGCACACATTTGCCCAGGCAGACACATCTCCCTCTCAGGCCCCGCTCCTCCTGCCGTACCTGCTACACTTTATTGCGCTAATTGACTAGCTCTTAACCAGCACACCATTTGGCTGCGTCGCTAATGCGCGGTGTAGCCATCACCGCGCGGCACGCTAATGAAAGCCACCGACAAGGCGCTAGTCAAAAAAGATGCTAGGAATTACTTACAGCTAATGTAGCGCATGATCAACCAAATGGGACTAAAAAGCAATTACGTGCGACAATAACGGTTAGGTACGCCATTTGCAAGACGGACAAATCATTACAATTACCATGTTTATTATGAGGAACATACTAAAACGCTAAGCTATTTAATCAAAGTAATCACTACTTAATACCCCAGCAAGCAATCTTTAATTTGTATAATTAATAGACTTTTTCAGAAACATATTTTTCTTATGCAAAACAACTAAATAAAAAAGGCGAATTTGAGAACACTTGCCGCGTACCCAGACTATGACAGAGTAATTACCGTGGCAACATAATAAAATTGGCTTTACATAGGTCACCCGCAAAGTGTAATTAAAAAAGCGTTATAGATTATTTTTTATTGAAGCAATTAAACCAAAAAGCTGAAAAGTAATTAGCACCAAGGTAATAATGGTGTTGGTCAACAGCGTTTGTTTAGGGAGCACCTCACCCCTCATTTTCTCGCAATGGTTTTATTATGGGAATGACTTTTGCTAACAATTATCTTTTATAATGGCAAAAATGAATCTAAATTTAATGATGTTTGAGTAATTGTGTTGCTCTGTGTTGTGAGTTACGAGTATGTTCTTTGATTTTGGTTACGATTTGGATTTGGTAAATAAACTGCAGCATTTATGAGTTTTTACTTGCAAAACAAAGTGCAATATTACTACTTTAACCCAACAAATGCAACAAAGACTCTTAAAGTTAAGTGAATTACGGATGTGAATTAAATAGTTCAGCGTGTGGTTAAACTCTGGTGTTTTAATTCATGTATATAAAGCTTTCTGCAGACTCACAGATGCTTAAAGCTGCACTGTGTAACTTCTGAGGCGGAAGGTCTCCATGGAGAAGTTATTGCTTTGCTGAAATGTTCGTCAGTATTGCTTAAAACTTGTATAACTTGCATTTATTCAATTACAGGAGATTTTTTTATTGTCTTGAAAAACTCCCCACAGATCTGACCTGTAACTTGGTTCAGTAGCGTCACCTGCTTTATGGAGAGAGATGTTTAATGCCATGCTATTGGACATTTCAGCAATAGCATCTCCGTGGAGACGAGTAGAGAGCCTTCCATCAGAAAAGTTACACAGTGCACCTTTAAAGGGATAGTTTTTGTTTCTTACATGAATCTGTATGTCCTCCTCAGCAGTGTCGCGCATCAACACCTCTCGACAGCATCCGATGAGCCGAGTTCTTCCCGGGTTTTGGTGCTGACGAAAGTGTCCGGCAAGTTGGCTGGGATCACGAAAATAAAGTGTTTTTCTTCTCTAAACAATATCTGATCAAAATAGTGATACATTTGAATCACAAAACGTGAACCATGAAAAAGTCAGACCTCATAATCTCTTGGTACTATTTTCTCTCTGCTCATATCCCTCTGCGCTGTCTCCAGGTGAAGCGGCACCTGTTTCACTGTGTTTCCTGCTCGGAAAGTTCACGACAACATGTGTGATTATGACACAACGATGAAGACGTGGACTTTAGCACAGAGCCAAGGGGAGATCTTTATGAACCCGAATATACTGATGCCCAAATTCACCAGATGGAGTCAGAACAGCAGAGAGACAAACAGGAGGGACAGAGTGGGACAAGCTGAAGCTGGAGCTGTGAGACCGGGTGACCGACAAATGGTGGTGCACTTGTTTTAAGTGTGAAGTAAACCGACAGAGGTGGAGCTACTGCTGCCACGAATGGAATCTCATTGTGCCACAGATGCAAGACCTTTCAATTGATGTGGAGGCCAGTGTGCCAGCTTCTGTCTGCATCACAAATCAGAACGATTTTCCTGCAGTCCTGAATGCTGGTGTCTTGCAGAGCTTTTTCTACATTGAAGCCTATGGCAAGAAGCCAAAATTGCTTCAAAGCAATGTCCATGACAAGAAAATGGGGAAATGTGTGCAAAGATTCAGCCAGGTTTTCGTTAGTACAGCCTGGATAATCAGAAGTCTGCATCATTTTTGTATATATTCTTATATAGCTTATAGAACTTGTATACTTACCGCTGTAGCTGTCACGTTAGCTCTATCGCGTCGCGTCATCGGTCTGAGCACGTAAACACTGCCAAACAACTGAAAAAGTGTTGGATTTGTGCGTGGTTGTCACTCGGTGGTAGCGCGCAGTGATACGAATGGAGAGAAAATAGTGCCATGATTATGAGGTGTGTTTTGTGAGGCAAATGTATCACTCTTTTGAACACATATTGTTTTGAGAAGAAAAATGCTTTATTTTCATGACCCCAGGCAACTTGCCAGACTACTTTCATCAGCACCAAAATCGGGCAAGAACTTTGCTCACCGGACTCTGCTGATGGGGACGTTGTACAGATTCATGTCAAAAAACCTGAACTATCCCTTTAACGCTGCATTATTCATTCAGTCCACTCTGTAGTGGTGAGGGGCTGTTGTAGTCACAGCTGCTCCAGTGTGGACTGAAGGACGCAAACCTGCACATCTTCACAAACATTCATACAAAGCAAAGATGGGTAACGTGTCTTGCTCAAGGACACAACCACCACAGTGTACCCTTCATATCCAGGTAGGCTAGCAAATCAGTGAAGGGGCAGAATAAAGCTCTTCTTGCGGGATAAAGGAGTGTGATACCGGCTTAGTTTTTTTTTCTTTTCTCAAACATAAACAAAAAACAAAACAAAACATGAAAGCATCTTCTGTGCAGACGACATTATGTCTGAGAAGGAGTAGAATGAAGCCTTAGGCTTGTTCTGGTCTTAGTAAAACATTACATTACATTACAGAAACCCAAAACATGCACTGTAGGTGTAAAATTTGTGTGAGTGAGTGTTGGTGGTGGTCGGAGGGGCCGTTGGCGCCGCTTGGCTTGGCAGCTGCGCCTCCGTCAGTCTGCCCCAGGGCAACTGTGGCTACCTCCACCGGGTATGGAGTGAATGAAGAATGCTCTGTAAAATGCTGTGTAAAGCACTTTGGGGACATGTGTCTGTGTAAAGCGCTATATAAATAAACCTTACCTTACCTTAGAAAGTTTTACATTACATCATTCCACACTGAGACAATAGTCAGATAACAATACTTCTCTAATTCATGTCAGGAGTAGTATTTGAAGTTTAATTTTATTTATTTTTATATTTATCTAATAGTAGTTTCTTATGCATTCTTTTAAATGAAACAATATTACTGCATTGTTTGATTTCATCACTGAGTCTATTCCATAAAGTTACTCCATAAATGGAAACACATCTGCTTTTAAGTGTAGTACATGCATAAGGCTGTAACATGGCTTTACCTCTTTAGTTACCTTTAGTTTGTATACGCAGTCTCTGTATTTGAACATTTTTGTATATTATATGGCATTGTATTATTTTTTACTTTAAACATAATTTGAGCTATTTTAAACTGGACAAGGTCAAAGAGATTGAGACACTGCCCTTTTAGAAATAATACATTAGTATGACCAAAATATCCTGCATGATTAATGCGCTGTATGGCTCTTTTTTGTAAAATATATCATCTTTGCAGTGTGGTCTTGTGAGTGTTGCCCCAGACTTCAATTTCATTCAATGCTCGATGCAGCACTTGATTTAATGGGAATGACGCTGTTAGACACTGCCTATGCCATTATATACACCTATTTAAAGCCCCACTGCGTAACTTAGCCAAAAAGTAGACTAAAATAAAAGCAGGTTCTTCAGTTTGGATGTTTTAATTGCAGTTGAAGACTCTGAGTGGGCTTGCATCTCCACAAACCTGACTCTTATTTGGCCTGGAGCATGGCGTCCTCCTGCTCGTCTCCGTGGGAATGTTCCTTCTGGCTAAGACATTGGTTAGTATGGCATCTAACTTATCTATCTCCATGGAAACGGTGTCACGGTACTTTCTATTTCCATGGAAACATCCAGAAAGTTACACATTGCATATTCAAAACCCAGACCCTCCCTCAGCATTAACAGGTCGTGTTTTGTAGCCTCAAACACTCGGTACACGGCCACACAAACTGAGTTGAGTATGGAAGGGCATCTGGATTAAAAGTATTTTATTAAATTTTTTATTTTCTTCATAGTCTGTGATATAATAATCTTAGTCAACTGAACAGATGTCAACATATGAAATTAAACAATAAACACAAGTAAAAACAATAATATTCAAACCAAATTACAACCAAAAATTAAACTACAATGAAAAAAGAGACAAAATATAACAATAATTTAAAAAAACCTTAAAAAAAGAACAAAAACATAACAAATCAAGACAACACAGACAGGACACGTGTGACGAACAAGACACAAAAATAGACGTGACAAAACGGAACAAGACAAATCAAGTATTTTTCACCAATGAAAATAGAAGAAACCACAAATGAGCAGCTGAAGATAAAATGCTATTTCTTCTTTAACGTGTCTGTTTGCTTGCCTAAACTTGGTCAGTATTGGTCAAATTGAGTATGGAAGGGCATCTGGTTTCAAACTAGCAAGTATTTCATTACCAGTCACAGTGAGAATAGAAGAAACAACACGTGAGCAGTTCCCGAAAAGTTCCCATAGATTCCCGCTTGTGCACAGTTGCCTCTATCTGTTCTATTGCCTTCAAATATACTAATACCCTACACAAAATCCTTCCCGTGCCAAGCTAAAGACCCCATAATATGCTTAAATGACTGGTTACTATTCACACCCGTGCTTAATAATTATGTTAAATTGTCCGTCTTATCAGCCGTCAGGATTATCTATGTGGACTGCGGCGTATTCCATGTGGACAGCTGTCTCAAAGCCGAGGTTAAAGTGTACAATTTTCCTTTAAAAGATGTAAAAGAAGAAACGCTCTCGTGGTTTATGAAGGGAATGGGGCATTAACATCCACTTGACTCTGAAAATATGATTACGATTTTTTTTTTTCTCTTTTTTTTTTTACAACCCAACACGGACCTGTCTCCAGTAGGTAACAGAAATCTGATATGCTAATACCGAGGGGAAATAGCATTGCCCTACTTAGCATACGCGTTACTGGCATTCTGCGCACTCATTTCAATTCACGTCGCGCTACTTTTTTCTCTTTTAGTTAAGGAAATCGCAGTAATAATCTAATTGTCGGCGCAGGAAAAAAACGGAGGGGAAAAAATGCATCAATTCATTTTCAGGAGTCAAAGGTCAGCGGAGGGAAAGAAGCGATGAAATAAGAAAGATTAGCCGTGAATGGGATGCAGACAAATTGCGGTGTTAAGTGTGGATTGTAACAGATAATAGAGGAGAAATGGGGTTTAGAAGGAGAGGAGCACAAGACGAGAAGGTCAATTTGATGCGAATGAAGCGGAGTTAAACGTGTTTAGGACAAAACAAAGAATTTCAAGTTTAGATCAAGTGTTAAAATGCAAAAAAAATTCAGAAAATGTTGGGAAATGGTGTAAATTTTGAAATATTGAGTTGTGTCCGATCAACAAAAAGCAATAAAGTTGTGATTTGAAAATAATGAAGAAAATTGAGTAAATATTTTGTGAGCAGGACAAAATAAATATACGTCGTAATGAATAGAAGATGGGTTCAGTGTTTTTTGTTGGCAATTCTGTCAGTTATTCTGCTTTAGTTTAATATTTACTGATTTAAAAAAACATAACATTTGTGGTTATTAAAATGGTAAGAAAATGTACAATAAAAATTAAATAAATAAATATCAGTTTAATCTAGGATCTATTACCCACTGTTATTATTTACTATTATTTATTCATGCATTATTTCTGTCTGTATGTATTACACAGTGCAAGTTATAATGACTTAAGTTAATTTCACATGCAGTATCTTTTGGTATAAAAAACAAAAAATATAAATAAGAAAAAAATCTAAAAAATTCATCAAAATAAACTAATAAAAATGCAAATAAAATGAAAAATAAAACAAAATAAAAAAATAAAATAAAAATTACGACATTCCCCTTTTTTCCCCTTTTACAATGAGTCCTCCTTTGCATTGCCTGATACAAAAGCCCTCACTTCTTGCATTGCTTGTATTGCACGTGACAGTGTTAAAAGTCTCCACGGCTGAGCAGATAACAGCAGGTCCGCTCACACAAAGACAATACAAAGACAATACATACACCGCATCACACGACGCTGCTCCTGTCGGCTCCTGTCGGCTCCTGCCCGCTCCTGCCCGCTCCTGCCTGTGCGCGCTCTTTGTTGGGTGCTGTTATTGGGCTTGCAGACAGCAGAGGGCAGCTTGAATACATAAATATAAACTAAACGCGTCCCAGTCATCAAAGCCCTGCCCTGGTGTACATGTGGCTGTCACAAGGACCCCCGAGGGCCCCAGTGAAGAGAAGGGGCCCCTGGGGGAGAGCGGGGAGAGTGACAGGTAATGCACCAACTGTACCAGAGGAGGAGGGAGGGAGGGGGGGGATCACAGGGAGGTTTATGGAGTTATTGCTGAGTCTGAGTGTTGAAAGAACTTGGAGAATTCTTCGTAGGATTTTTATAAATTCCAACTGAAATTTCCAAACAGTTGGGGGGAAAAATTGACGATACAAAGCGGTTTATTATTTAAAATATCTATTTGCTTACCTAAATCTTGTTGAAACTTGACTTTGATAATACAGTTTGTAACAAGGATTATTTTCTGAAAATTTGTTCAGTAGAGTTCATTCATTACCATAATTTAAAAAAATTTCTGACCAGTTATTAGAATAGATGGGTACATTTTTAGTTATATTAATGTTTTTTTGGCATTGTAAGATAATGAAAGATAATTGAAAAGTATCAGAATCAGAAAGGTTTTACTGCCATATGAGTGAACAGGTTCACAACATTAGGAAATTGCTGCGGAACTTGGAGCGAAACGTAGACAAATATTAATCCATCCATCCATCTTCTCCCGCTTAATCCGGCTGGGTCGCGGGGGCAGTTTGCTGCCCAATACTCATAGCATCTGACCCCCTATGAACCCCTCTGCAGGTGGTGAGCCCACAGGAGGGTGGACAACATGGTCCTTGATGTTAGTTCATAGGGGTTATTAAACGTGCAACAAATAAAATAGAATAAAATAAAGTAGAAAACAAACTATAATATAACACAAAAATTGGCTGGTAATTTAGCTTGGAAATAAGAAGAAAACTTTTGAAAGTCAATCAAATAATCCAAGTTCAGTAGTAGCATGATTATAAACTATTCAAGTGAAATTAAACCTTACAGTACAATAAAAGTTCTTGAAAATTATGATTTTTTAGAAAAATTACGATTGTATATTTTGAACGTTCTAAACTTTACTAACTAAATTATAAAAAGAAAAAAGTAATATTTTAAAATATTTGGTGACAGTTTATTCAAATATACCTCATGCATGTAAGTTATGTCAGTGATTTGTATATTTCTATTGTCCTGGCTTTTAATTTTTTCATTTTTGGTTTCACTTTTGACCCATTTTGAACATAACCCCATTTGTCCACGCGTCACTTTCAAACACCTCGACTATTGTTGTGCACCACCCTCGCTCTCACCCCCTCCTCGCCTCGCTCTCTTCCCCTCTCCCTCTCTCGGTAAACCTGGAGATGGATCTGTGGGCACGTGGCCAGCCTCTACATCACTGTCAGATGCCCCGGTGGTGGTCCTCCTGTCCGCTCAGCTCAGCCCGGGTGCCCGCCGCTGCCTGGGACTATTCCTCACCTCCAAAACTCTCCCCACTGTTCCTAAATAAATGTGGCTGCAGTCGGTGAGGAGAGCTGCTCGTTCATCTTGGGGCGTGTGTGTGTGTGTGTGTGTGTGTGTGTGTTTACTGGGCGAGACAGAGAGCCTAATCAGCCGCTGTGTGTCTGCCGTCCGCTACAGTGAACACTCAGTGACCACAGGGGAGCGTACGCAGGTGAGGGGAGCGTCTACTCTGGTGCAGGGCTGGTTCTAGATATGAAAAGATTAAGTACGTGGGCCCCTTAAATCCAATAAGGGGGGCCCCGGTCCAAAAAAAAGTTATAACCGCTTTACTTCACCTGAAAAAGAAGAAATAATACCGTAAAACACCAAATAAGAACCACCGGGGCATTTATTGGTAAATTTTGTACATAAACTTATTCACTTTATATTTTTTTTAAAATTATTATTGTTTATCTTAATTGCATCACACTTTTTTCCCCTTTTTTTGCACTAAACTGTCCTGGAGCTACTGTGTTGAATTTCTCCACTGCGAGATCAATAAAGTCCTGTCTTATCTTATTTGTTTCATTCACTCAACAGACCAGGCATTTATTTGAGATCAGGCGGCAATTTCAATCCTTCCTCACACAAATCTACCTCAGCAAAACTGGGAAAATACGGTACTCAAATTCTTTTAACCAGTATGACTATAATTTAGGCGACTTTTTATACAGACGTAGGCGAGTTAATTTGAAACGTTACAACAAAATACAGACGGAACAGAGAGTTTCCCACATTTGAAAGCGTTTATGCAAATTTGCTCTGTGGTTTTAAGGTTCGTTTTTGTGCATCAGCGGCACAAGGAGCTGTTTCTTTCAGCACTCATAGTTTATGCAAATGAGCCACGTGGTTTTAAGTTTGGTTTCTGTAGCGTCGACGTGAACATCAGTCCCGTTTCCTGTTGTTGCACGACTTCTGTCTTCCAGCACGTACATTAGACTCAGCGTTTATTTGGAACCGGCGCTTATTTGGTGTTTTACGGTATGTAAGGATTATATGACGAGGAGCAGTGCACGTTGTAAACATTAAATCTGAGAAAAGGCTGAAATATAAGTAATACATGAGTCTCACATTTCAGAATAAATGTTTGTAAAGGTCTAAACTACTGGGATACAACAAGACTTCTTTTTCCCTCTAAAAGTCAGGATATTAACTATGTGCCAACTCGGCGACGGCGATTTTAGTTACATGTTTTTTACATTTTAAGTTATGACCAGTACTATATGTCTGGGAGTGGTAAATCTCGTCATTCTTTATGTAAATTTTGAATAAGAAATTTTTAAAGGTCCAGTCAACCACCCCATTCGCTCCATCTCCTCTAAAAGGGCTGATATTACGCTATTCTCTGATCTATGTTATAATGATGTGTCCAAATGGCATATTTAGGCTGAGCTCTTCTCTAAAACCACTTTGTGATGTCATGTGGTAATACAGGAAGTGTGCCACTGTGTTTTTGAACTCCATACACCTTCACTTCAGGATTTCAGTCCGAGAATTGTCCATCTTTACTGAAAAAAAGGTAAAAGGTAGATGTTAACTTGAAGGTTAAGGTGGAACAGAGCGTTTTGAGCTTTGGAGATGTAGACAGACTAATTTTAAAGGATTACTCAAACATGAATGAAACAAAACACGACTCCAGGTCTGTTTTTGAGGCGGTAACATTATAATATGGCTTTAACACTCACAGAAGTCAATTTTGTGTAATATAGGACCTTTAACAACCAATTATTTGATCTCAAACCCTTCCAAATAATCACATATGCTTCTTGCTCACAACCTAAAAGTAAACATCCAAACTCTTGTCTTCACTCATTAGCAGATCCACTTGGAGGCCTTGTTGATGAATAACAGTTTGGCCTGACACGGGTTCCACGGCGCATGTTAAATTTGTAATTAGCAGAGCCGCGCGTTAGCATGTGATGACACGTTGGCTGTCTGTAGCTTCTTTCACACTGGGCTGGAGTGTACATTGTCTGCGTGTTGGAGATAGCGCTGAATTCCTCTGCTCAACAAGCTGTGTGTAATGTTCTGCGTGTGCGTTTGTGCGTTTGCTATCAGGACGCAATTAAGGAGGCGCATTCGTTTGTGTTTCGCTGAGGTAATTAAGCTCTTCCACATGACTGATGGTGTCCGCATTGTCCCCTGCTGCACGGTAACGCAGTGTGGACCGGGCTGCCGTCCTCCGTGTGTTTCAACAGTCAGTGCAAAGTGTCAGCCAGTTTTGGTGTTGTTCTATATGTAGCTGGTGCGCAATAAAGGTTTAAAGGTGCGCTGTGTAACTTTTCAGGTGGTAATCGAATGAGTTTCCATGGCGATGAAGTAGGAAACGTCTCTTGGTCAAGTTATTGGTCAGATATGTGGAGAGGTGATCCCACTCACAGAAAGAGCATGTTTTTATTCTGTTTCTTAAAATTATTATGAATAAAAACACAACATTTAATATTATTACATTTATTTACAGACACCTTTACACCTTTAAACCCAGACCTGGATCAATTTTGGGCAAATATAATAAAACACAATTGAAAAACGTCGAAACTATGCCTATCGGTAGAAGTGCAAGGAGATCTTCACTCACAAAATAGTGTTAAAAAGCATGTAAATAAATAAAGATTCAGATAACCTCGATTAGCACCCTGCATTTTAGCATCCAAAAGATGATTTAGGATGAAATTTGGTAGAAAAATGTTTTAGAGGTTACTCGAGCTGCATGAGGTTTCCTGGAAAGTTACTAATTTTGCATTTTCAAGTAACTTTTCATGGACTTTCTAAGCAACTTTTATAAACTTTTGAAGTAATTTATATGCAAGTCTCAGTTTGTGTTTGCAGAATAAAATGACAAATTATTCAAATATGCCTTATTTATTTGTTTTTTTATATTACAGTATAGATCAAGGTCTTGAGCAACCTCTAGATGAATTAATTTGCATAAAATTTGTAACCATATGCAGGGTTCTAATCTAGAGAATCTAAAAAAAAACCCTAAAGATGAGTGTATTTGCGATACAAAAAGTGTACTGTGTGCCTAACAGTTTTATCGTGACACTTGCCTTATATACGCGAGTTACAGTGTAGTTTCAATCGTCACTTGCGCGTCTAATCCCAACTTTAAGACACTCAGCTTCAGTAACAGCAGTTTAACAAAAATGTAAGAAAAGTTATTTACCGAAAAAGTCCAGTACAGCCTTAAAACCCCATTAGAATCACATCTCACGACCCTCTTCAGCCGACATTCACTTCCACTGAACACTTATTACGTCCTCTGAGTTCACTTTAAAATGGTTTTGTAATGAACTAGTTTAAGCCCGTCTTTAAAACGTCACATTTATTGTATTTCCATATCTGCGGACTTGAGCGCGGAGATAAGAAGCTTACACCGCCCTGAATCTCAATAGAAATCACTGGCCAAGCGTCATTGGTGGCCACTTGGTAAATTGGTTTCACCCGCATATTTGGGCCTAATTTGAGAGATATCCTTGAATAAGCAGTTTAAGCGTCTGAAAAGAGGAATCCAATGCAAATGAACTTCACTCCGTTGTGTTTTGTTTAATCTGCTGTACTTTTTTCGGTTTTTTCTTCCATAGTTTTGGGAGTGTAGTATTGCGGTGCAGATTAGGGGAGCTTAGCCACACCTATGAGCCTTTTAAGTCAGTCTAATACTCCCATCGCATATCAAGGACACAGGAACACATTATCTGATCATTCCTTGCATTCATTACCGTAATGAATCAAATAAGTGGGCAGGTCTTTTCAGAAGTCCATTAACATCTGCATGAATACTAATGACATTATAGTTGTAAAATATCTCATCTAACAGTACTTTGGAAAATAAAATCATTAGACGAGGCTGTTGTTTATTTATGCGCGTTATACGGAGTGCAAATGTAATTCTAGTGAAGCTGGATGTAATTTAGACTCTGTTAAAGGTCCTGTGTTACACAAAAACCGACTCTCCTGATCTTTAAGCCGTGTTATAATGTTGCATCAAAAATATACCTGGAGTTGTGTTTTGTTTCAGTCACACATGTTTGAGTAACCATATATTATCAGTCTATACATTTGTGTGGATAGCATTAGGTTTTATTAGGTAAAATTAGGTAAGGTAATAGTATATAAAAATATAAACTAAGTTAGCAGACAGACTAATAATAACGGATTACTCGTGTGTGAATGAAGCAAAACATAACTCTAGGTATGTTTAGAAAATTTTGTCTTGTTATATAGAAACGTTGTGTTTTCTTCTAATAATACAAATTTATTTAAAACATTTTTTTAAAAGCTTATTTACCTGACATGCTTTGACTGTAGCACGTCCGTCTTCGGCAGAGGTGTCAGCTGAATGTTCGCACGCTCTTATCAGCTGTTGTTTCTCAGCATGGTCGTTTTGAAGGATTTAGAAGATATATCAGCCTGACCACAGTTACCGTCGCATGGTGGTCTCTGGAGAAGCGAGTCCCATGTGCGAGCCAAAAAAAATGCCCCCTTGTCTCTGTTGATGGTCCCTGCGTCCGGCTTTCTGATTTCAATAACTTTTAACCGTTTTACATTTGTTTTATTGGAAGAAAACACAAAGTTTCTATAACTCCAGGTATGTTTTTGTGGAGTAACAACATTCTAACATGGCTTAAAGTTCACTAGAATTCATTTTGTGTAATATAGGACTTTTAAAAAAGTAATATGTTAAAAAAACATAAACAAAATGTAGCCAAAAAAGTGAAGGGAAAAAATCTAATCTGTTAAACCAAAGTTAAAGTTCCAGCTGTTTCATGACTCAGTCCAACTTCCTCACCACAGACTAAACTTGTCATGGCACAGCTCTTCCCTCTCCGGCCCAAAAGCTCTTGTCACTTGCTGGTAGCTGAACATGTTGAATCGTTGGCTGGACTCTGAGCTCCATCTAACTCTGTGCTTGTGTCCAGCGCCCGCCGCTCCTGGCCTGTCCGCTCTCTGCAGGCCTGGCAGCTGTACCGAGGTCAAAGCCGTCTTTTCGGAGGGCACTGTGGAATTTGGGCCGGTCGCCATGATGTGGGAGTGCTCCCTACAATCACCCAGATGTTCCCCATCAGCTGGGCTCCGAGCTGGGCTCTCTCCAGCTCTCCACGCGCCCGCCACGTACAGACCCATCACACGCTACAGCTAAGTGGACGTAGATTAATGCAAACACAGCTGCCCGTTCTGTCCAACTATATATGCAAAACGGGTCAGATTTAGAATGTGGCTTTTAAGGCTTGACTTCTACACTCAAGCAGATTGTTGTTCAAATATAAAGAGATGTAACTTTTGCATGCACTATTCATTTGTTCACCCTAGACACACACCGCAAAAAATCCCTATCAAAAAATAAGAAAAAAGTGCCCTATTTTAAGTGAAATTATCTGCCAGTGCAGTAAGAAATTTTCACTTGCCAAGTTTTCTTAAAACAAGACAAAATATGAATCTTGTTCTATGCAGAAAACACTAGTTTCAAGTATTTATGGCAAGATTTTTCACCTTATTGGTTTGAGAAGGAAGTTAAAGAGGCTTAACCTGGCTTGAGTTAACCCTGTAAAGCCCACACCATTAAATAATTGGCAGAAAATTCCAATTCTTTGAACTTGGAGCCTTTATTGGTCCCTCTAAACAAACAAACAAAAAAAATTCAAATATCATTTTCCATATATTATTATTTATGGCAATCTTGTATTGTCACTGGAGCACCCTCTAATCAGTGAATCACACCCACTGTTGGATTATTTGTGCACTGCATGTATCTGATTGTATACATCAGGTTTTTCAGGGAAAAAAATGTCACACTGCTCATGTGGAGGGCTGAAAAACTCATGTATCAAATATGATACGTTTGGCGTTATAGGGTTAATATAAAAAGTGCTTAGAATAAGTTGTAATATCAAGATAAATAAATAAGATATCAAGATAAATCAGGATGGAATATCTTGAAACAAGTAAAAATAAATCTCATCTTAAGTAAAAAAAAAAATCTTAAAATTGATCTTTTAAGATGAATCTATTTAATTCAAGTCAATTTAACTATGCTAGAAAATTGATCTTTTAAGATGTAGTGCATGGAACAAGTTGGAAGATTTGAAAAGCAACTTTTCCTGTCTCAAAGGAAAAAGCTAAATACTTACATATGGATTTATTTCTATACCTTGAACAAAACACTCTAAATGAGGTACACTAGATCGATGTAAGTCTCACCTCCCACGTCCTCCACCAAATCTCAGGCTCAAGATCGTTTAATCAGATTTGTTTTTGTTTTTTCCCCAGTGACACATGTGAGCTCACTGATTACCTATGATTTACAAATGACTTCAAATTCATAGTTTAGCGCTTTGCTCACTGATTCCACAGAAATCCACAATGTTTTTATTTTTTCCTTGATATTTTTCCAATACGGACAGATCATGTTTGTCCCTGATTGGCTAATCCACCTGTCACCCGTCTGAAAACTGAGAAATTCACCGGTGACCAGACTCAATCTTGGTAAAGTATTAAAGAAGTGTGTATTCTGTGTCAAGTCTTACCCAACATAGACTAAATAGGCTACGTGCTTTTATATAAAACTGTCGGGAAATGTATCCCGTCTTCACGATTTTTGATGGGTGTGATTGGCAGGTGGCTTAACCAATCAGAGAAATGCACGATCTGTGAACGTCAAAACAAACATGGTGGTTTATGAATAAAAAAAGACAAAAAAAAAATGTATGGAGGACACAGAGAAACAGCATCAACATCAATAACTGAAGTCGTAATCTCTTAGTGAGGTAAAAGATATAGTTATAGATTTTGTTCTGATTTTGTTTGCACTACAAATTAGGTGTCGTGACGGTCCAAAACTTGAAGGATATCATTCTCTGCAGGCTAGAAGATCCATGCTGTCAGTTTGTGTTGAAATGGTCTTGTGTTGTGTAGTTTCTCCCATTGACCTGGTCTCACAGTCTGACGGGGAAAGGCTCAGTGCTAATCAGGTGTAATTACAGGCTAACACTGCACACACCCCAGAGACGTGAGCGCTTCACATACTGATTCAAGTGCAGAGTTGGCCATTCAGTTTATACAGAAATGCATATGCGCCACTGAAATGAACATATGCGATTCATTAGTTTCATTACATGTGATAAATAACTTACAATGCAAAGACGTACAGGACACCTATAAACAACCGTTTCGATTGATTAGACTTGAGGGGGTTTTTGCATATGGAGGTGGCATGTGCTGATGTTCCTGTATAGGGTATAAATTTGCATTTCCCATGAGACTTTGGGCTTCTAAACTGCACTTGCAAGTTTGAGCATCACCAACTCAGTAATATTAACTCATGAAATTAGCAAAACAACCAGATAACACTGCTTTTATTTCTTAATCTTTGTCACGGTGGTGGAACCAATTACCAAAGGAAAAAAATATTAAGATTATGTTCTGGGGATAATGAAAGTAAAGATGAAAGAGTGATTGTAACAGTCTAATAAACATGTTTAACCCTTTAAACGCTGGGTGCAGGTGAATATTTTTATAAATAATTGCCGGTTCCAAATAAACGGTGAGTCTAAAACAAATCAAGGAAGAAGACGCGACCTCTGACGCTGCACGTTTTTCTTCTTTGCCTGTTTTGTTTTGGTTTGTTTTTAAGTAGACTATCGCGTGTTCTTTCAGTCCATCTTTCACCACGTTGTTGAGTCCAAAATGATTTAAATGGAAACTTTTCTGTGGTAAAATAGAAGAGGAAAACTCGGGAGGATGTTACTTAAGTTTGGCAGTTCGGAGGAAGCAGCAATGTCATCGTAGCTGCTGTGGCGTAAGAGGAAAACTGTGGCAAAAGGGCGAGAAAAGGCCGGGGACGAGGCGGCAGGAATCGTGCCGACAAGATAAAGGCAAAGTCGTCACCAGGCCATCGTATAACGGTGACGCCTCCTCCGACATGTGCCGTAAAAACTGTAAATTATAGTCAAACGCCGCGGTGCCACCGGTGATCCCCGTGGTTTTAAAGGGGTTAAGAGATAAAATCGCTAATGGTATATAAGAAAAAGGCAGAACGAGCCTCACATGAGTCTCTCACTTGGGTTGCAGGTTTCAGTGCTGAAATGGTTGGTTGGTTTAAACCTAAAAGGACTCTCTGATCTGAACGGTCACTACCTAAACCCCAGCACCACCAGCCAAACATTAATCAGTGCAAGTGCGGCAGAAAAACTTGATGTGTCCTCAACATGCAGGTTAAGATGCTGGTTCATTTGTGATTTTTGCACATGTACAACTAACACAGGCTGCATACAGTTCCTTTCACTTATATTAGAACTGTGAATTATTTTACTCCTCTACATGATGTTTGAAGAGACCAAATTCTTCACAACTTTACAGACAGGACTCCACCATATCCAGCTGAGACGCGCCTGCTCCGCCAATGCAAATCACCACCAGGCTCACTGTTACGTTCAGCAGGAGACCATTACTAAACAGCCCGGCAAGCTAGTTTTACACACATTAAAATAAATGATGTCTAATTTGAATTTTAGTCACGCCACATTAACTAATAGAAACTTATTAACATTTCAAAAGGAAGACGAGAAACTGGGGGAAAAAAAACAGCAAAATTAACAGCGGCTGGTCTGACCTACGAGCCGTGGAGCCCGATCGCGGTAATGACAGCGTAATGGCATATTTACATTCAAATCTGGACGGCTAATATAGGATTTCGAACGGGGAGTTTCCGTCAAGGATTATTTAGTCTGCCCTGCTGAACTGTTACTGTCTGAACTTCCAATACAAAGAAGAAAGTTCTCACTCCGTCGCAGATTTTAAGCGCTATGTCCGTTTAATAGCTAACCATTTTCGTCTCATCTCTCCCTTTCTCTTCTGCTCTTTTTCATGGTCTTTAATAGCTATTATCGTGCACTTCAAACTGTCAGTATCCCCTCTCCACCGTGTTATCTCGTTGAAACGGAATTCTCGGAAGACGGGGAAAAAGCTCCGGACTTCGAATTGAGCCGTTTGAAATGGTAGATTCCTTTGCATTTTAAATATTTCTAATTCGTTGCGCAGAGCTTTGATATCCACTAAGAAGAGCCCGTGTGATGGGGTGATACGGCATGAGAGGTACGATAGGATCAGAGCCGTACGGAGCTTTAAGGTTTAATTGCTGTGATATCGGAGATGGAAGGAAAGTCTGGTACAAGGGGGAAGTGGAGGTAGTGAATTAGCTGTGAGAAAGTACTGAAACTGCTATTGAAGAATATATTTAGTATGTGGGAACTATGATGTGTTAAGATCGTGATTTCACCAGAGACAAAAGTTAACATTGTTTTAAAAAAAATCTAAAAAAGGTTTCGCTTAAAGGAATGATAAAATGGGCATGTAATTAAATGATGGAATTGGTGAAATTAAAGGACCTGTGTCTGATTTTAATCCTCGAGTCATGAATGTGTTTGAGTCTGAACTGTTAACCCAACACACAAACAACTGCCTGGGATGGTCTGATGTAGTTGTTTCACATGTTTCTCATCAGTTTCCACCAACTTTGTGCTTCATGTCCCTACCTGTAGCTTCTTAGTTAGTTATTATCCTACAAAGGGCTTTTCAAAATGCATAGTTTGACTTTCTGTCTCAATACACTGAGCATTTACCTTGACCAGAAGAAATTTAAATCAAGTACAGGCCCTTTATCTCCCACACATGTTTCGTGGAATAAAAACTGACATTGTGCGTGTTTTTCTTTTTTTTTTCTGAAAAATATTATTGCCTGCGTAGAGTCTGCATAGAGTTATTTGAGCAAGTATCATAATAACCTAGATAAATGTATAAAAACTCCTGCAATATAACTCCTGCACTCATCGTCATGCAGGGACCCGTTTTGATATATATATAAACCTGTTTTCCGTGGTAGCCATGGAGAGGTGAAATTGGGTCCATTAAAAACTATGACCCGCTGAATGGTATATAAAACAAAGAGGCTGGGTCCAATAGTATATTTTGCGATGGTTTAATGAATGGGTAACTGGCATCACAGTGGCGACGTACTGATGTGGACACAGAGAGCAGGAATATTGCAGAGATGATACTGTATTGATAACGTAAAACCAGAGACAAAGCAATAGTGGTCAACAAAAATTGTGGCTACCCATCCAACCTCACTACTCCTCTCTGGCCCAGATAATAATGATGATAATAATAATAATAATACATTTTATTTGTTAGGCGCCTTTCAAGGCTCTCAAGGTTGCCGTACATCAAGGACATTAAATGATTGCACACCCTTTAACACTTCCACACACACACACTCTTGTGACCCCACTCTCTCCCAAAAAAAGGGTCTCCTATTGTAAATATAAGAAAAGTAAAAATGCTATCTACACAAACTGTGCTTTTTTAAAATCACACTCGTGGTAAGTCAGGGTCACTCATGTTTAATCTGATTTGTTTTGTTTTTGTCTACAATTTCATTAATGACAAAAAAACCCCCTCCAAAAGCAAACTCGTTTCCATTACCGCTAATTCACCACTGCCAATATGGCGTCCCTATCAAATTCAGCCATGTGGGGGCCGGTGCTGACTGTTTTCAGCTCTCAAGAAGTTAGAGGCCTGAGCAGGACTTCTCCAACATGCACGAATGAAGGAGTAGTGTATGTGCACAGGTTACATCTCAAAAACAGGTTAAAACCTCAAAACGGCAATTTAGCAAAACATGGAATCACGCAATTACCACAAACCTTTATTAGCACTAAATCACCCGTTCACATCCTCAGCACTGTCGCCAAAGCAAAGACCAACTGACTGGTCTGATCCGCGACAGTACTCAGGTGGGACGAGGCTATGCGCGTATGGAAAAAAGAAAAAAAACAACCAAATGACATCTAAAGTGTCTGGCGGTCGCCCGTCTCCAGCACTTAGCCCGATCCCGCCATATGCTCCCTGCTCAGATGGACTCTACTGCTGGCAGCGCTCCTCCATTGGCCTGGCTCTCAAAGGACACTTGCTATTATCAAATTTCTCTTCTCTGTAAACCCAATACGAGAATAACAATATGCTTTGGAACACACGCTGGTAAAAAAAAAAGACAACAAAAAACCCCCACTACAACAAGTAGTCTTAGTAGCGGCCAGTTTTTGTCACATTACGGATAGAGCTACTTCGGAAATTGCGAGAATTAATATCGTAATGAAGCCGGGAGCGCCCATTAGGCTTGCGTAATGTTGCTCTTGGGGGCTAAAATAGATGTCCGGTAGCGCTAGGTCTTATTTGCGCGGTCAACTCCGAATTCGCTTTTATTAGGGGGACATTAGAAGAAGAGCGAGGACGCGGCGGAGAAATGGCGTTTATATTACTACAGTTCCCAGGGTGCCTTGCTCTACCTGTCAGTGCGCACAAAGCCTGCTGTTCTGGTCCATTCCGAGGCTAAATATCTGCCTTACAAATGGTGCGTCTGTGCAATAACATTTGGGCAATTATCACCAAAGTGTTCCAGTGCTGTCCGAGTGAGATGTATGTGGAGATGGGCTTCAAACTGTGAGGGGATTTTTACTTACACTTCTTCTACTTATGATAACACAGACGCCCAGGGCCAGATGCAACTTTTAAAGGTTTGTTTTTTACATTTTTGTCTTAATGATCAGAAGGTTGTCGGTTCAAATCCCGCTCCCGCCAGTTAATTGTTGTGTTAATGTGCACATAAGGGATTCTGTGTTAATGTGTGCAGCCTCTTTCCTCTTTCCTGTCTGTCAGCAGGGCCCAGGGCAGCTGCGTTTAAAGAAGGGGTATTATGCTAAATGTGCTTTTTACCATGCTCTGACTAGGTTACCCATGCATGTTTGAGCAATCTAGAGATCTCTCCCGGGCCCTATCTGAACCCTCCTTATTGTTAGCTGTATCCAGTGCACAGCCCAAGCCAATGTCACTCAGGCTCCTGCACAGCAATTTTCCATACATATTAGGGGTGGGACATTAACGCGTTAATTACGATTATTTACAAAGAAATGAATGCATTAAAAATATTGTAATAGCTCTGTTATAGCTATTGTGTTCTTACTTCTATGTTACATGTTCTGTCCCTGTTTTGCCGATTGGTGGCGCTGGGGATGTATTGAGGGTTGTGTCCTGTGGGCAGGGACACGAGTGAGTGACCTGTTTTTGGGTTCTAGGAGGAAGCGGGACTGAGTTGTACGGGTGATTTTCAGGGTGTTCAGCGTGAGCTGTGGCTGTGACAGCGGCTCGTATTAAACCTGCTTGTTAATAAAGCACTTCTAAAGAGGTCTCGGCGCTTGGTTCTTACCTGTGAGTACTCGGCACTTTACAATATTAACGCATTTTAGCACAGTTTGCACGCTACACAACGCAGAACATTTGTCAGTGCATCGCGTCGTGGAACGCCAATTATACTGACATACTCAGTTCTGACTACAACAGTTGAGCATGAAATCGCTCTGGGTCTGCTTGACGGTAAGTTTCTATTAAAAAAATGACCTGATGGAAGCGTTGATAATGACGTAGTTTATTGCAAACTGTTCAGAAAAGAGTTTGCACATCACAGAAGCACCTCAACCCTACAAACATGTGACAGCAGTACAGAAACTGCTGGAGCTGTTGGTGGGAGCAGTTCTGGTCCAAGTACAAACAAGAAGGTACAAACTTGAACACATGACGGGCTTCAGGAAGAAAATGAGTCCACTAAAATTCATTTACATAAAACAAACGTTGCTTTTGGGGCAAATATTGTTGCGATTAATTGAGATTAATTCATTACAAAGCCTGTCAATTCTTAGATAATTTTTTTCAATCAAGTCCCACCCCTAATAAATATACAGAAGCATGAAACAAAACAATACACTACAACTTCACAAACCCGATGCAATGTGCAGATACGTTTTTAGCATTACTATAGCATGTTCAAAACGACACAAGGCAACATGGCAATCTAAAAATGTGATATGTTAGCAAGTGATACCCCATAGAAAGGGGTAGAGAGTAAATAATGTATAGGGGAAGAGAGTAAATAATGTATTGATATTTAGGAGCATCACCAAAAAGTAAACATATTCTGCATTTGCTGCTGAAAAAATTGTATAGTTTGAACCAAGAATAATGATCCCAAACGCAAATGTTTACATTGTACATTGGAATAAAGTCGTGGGCACACTTATGTCCACATCTATAAATCCATATTTTGTTTTTGCGCCTGACACTAGCCTCCTCGGTCCAGTCTCACCTCCTCGATCTACTTTTAGTGGAATGATTCGCTGCACATTCACAGACTCTGGGCTCTGATTCCTTTTTTGTGGGTCAAATGTTTTAGAATGTCATCTGTGACTGGAACCACACTGCTCCCTGAATACGAGATAAGACTCCACGTTTTTCTTCTTCTGTCACATAACCATAGCAACGCGGGCATGTCAATGTAGAAATCAATAATGAATTAATAAAAAAAAAACTCACTTTGCATGAATAACGAACAAGTCATGCCATTTGAAGCCATATTGTACTGTCCATGCTCTTTCTGTGGGATTAGCATGTGCTTATTGTGAAAAGATTTGTAATGAAAATGAGACTGCTGTATTTTGTGAGCACTGCGAGCGATGCTGGCTCCATCAACTCTCGCTTCAGTTCTCTTTCTACTGATTAAACATTACCCCTGCTGTTGCCGGGCTCGTCATTTTGGTCTTAAATGTTTGTTTTTAATCCACTCGACATGATCCTGGTGTTTTTATTTCGTTATTTTGTCTAGAAATCAAGATACGAACAGTAAAAACAGACAAATCGGGTGCCGTCTTTCCTTGAGGTCGCTCGTTTTGGTTCTCGTGGTCAGAATTCAAAATGTAGAACTCAGATTCGCCCGTATATCTGGTAGCCTCGATGAGCTTCATTTGACTGGAGCCCGAACCGTATGGGTGACACTCCCTTAGTCTACTTCTTTATAAGTTCAATGTCAAAACCCCTAGAATATCTCAGGATTCGTCAATGCATGGACCAGTTTTTCTCTTTTACTAATACATTCCAACCACTATTTTCTATTTTGCAGCTACTGAATAATGTGGAAAGTTTAGTCTGACCTTGATAATGCTTGTGAGGCCAGGCTGTGCGATGATTCAAGTACATCAGTTGGAGCTATTTAATTATACTGATAATAGGCAGTGTTTTGCAAATAAAATATATTGGCATTGAACTCAGTTGCCTGGCTAACCTGGCAAGACCTCGTGCTTTAGCAATACTTTTTACTGGAGCTGAACTGTTTCCCCAATTTCCAATGGCCGTGATTGACGGATGGATTAACCAATCAGAGAAACCCATTGTTGTTCATTCATGTTAAAACGGCCATCGTGCGTGACTGCGCACAGTATCAGTCCGGACTTGAACCCCAGGATTCAAAAGCATCAGGTTTTGACGCTTTGCAGTGACATCATGATGTGGGGGTTCTACATGTACCTCTATGGTGGAATGTCGATCAGTTGCCATGGAAGCACGATGCATACATTAGCAAACACTGGCAAACACGAGTTAAGATGGAAAAAGGACTAACTTTGTAAATTTGGAGAAGGGGTGGGATTTAATACTTTTTTTATTTTTACTTCCTCCCACTCCTTTTTGGGCATGTAAACAAATTTGATCGTCCTTATTTAAATTTTCTTTCCTTTTCTTTCTTGTATTTGGAGTTTGCATGTCTGTACATATGATTTTGTGTACTATGCTCGAAATAAACCAGCCATAAGGGTTAAGTCTGAAAACTCCAAATGGTTTTACACAACAGATAGATTTTTTGGAACCTTTGATCGTTTGAGCGTTCGTGGTCCAGTTTAGGTATTTTCAACAAAAAGTCTGACTTGGCGAGGGAGTAACTAATTTGTTGACTAACTTGTGGCTAGTGTTATTTGAGAGGGACTTGTTTAACAGCACGAATACCCTCACCTGTTGTATTTCCAACTAAATCAGCTCTTCCTGGTGAGATTGTGTTCAAATATGGTTCAGATTAGAATCTAACTTGAGTAAGAGAGCTTCAGACAGAGCCGAGCCTACATTAGCATCAGACCCCCAGGGAATGTTAATGTCATCAGCACCAAAGTGTCAATATCCACCACAGTCTCCCTCACACAGACACTTTGGACTGTTGAAGCTTTTAGTTTCTACATGGTTTCTTTGCTCACACGGCATGCTGGGTATTAACTCCTGCAACAGTCAAGGGCATGTTCTGAGATTGAAGCCTCATTAAACAACCAACTCAATGTGCTTGTCTCTATGGAGATATTATTGCTTTGTCTACAATGTTCCATCGTGTGGCATTGCAGTTTATGTGATTACAGATTTTGTTGCTACCTTGAACGCCGCACATTCTCACTGTGAGCTGGTTCACCTCTCTACAGATCTGACATGTAACTTAGCCTGGTCACTCTTGTCCCCATGGCGATGCCGTACTGTGAAACAATCCAACCAAGGTAACAACAGAAGTAAAAAGTTACATAGTGCAACTTTACAATCTTAGTAAATTCTAGCTCTTTTGTCATAAGTCAAAAACCATAGACTGTATATATAAATGGGCATTTATACAACGGTCCCTCGTTTATCGCGGGGGTTATGTTCTAAAAATAAACCGCAATAGTAGTCAGCTTTATGTTTTACAATTAGTATATATGTTGGGCTGTAAAATCCCTCCATGATCTGAGTGGGGAGCGGGGAGGGGGATCGTTCTGTGCAAATTGACCCACAGTCTAAACTCAGGAGTGCGGGGGGTGAAAAACATAGTTATGGGTAGTTGTTGGCGCTGTTTTTTATTCTTATAAACAGACATGCCACCTTTGATTGCGCAGAAAACAATGCATGGGTTCTCTCTTAGCCAATCAGAATGCAGAACATAATGTGCATTCATACACTGTAAACAAAAAAGCAGGCAAAACTACACCAAAAAAATCTGCGAAACAGCGAGGCCGTGAAAGGTGAACCCGCCATATAGTGAGGGACAGTTGTATATATACTTTGTAAAATATTTATATTTTAGAATGCTCATATGTGTGTGTGTGTGAGTGTGTGTGTGTGTGTGTGTGTGTGTGTGTGTGTGTGTGTGTGTGTGTGTGTGTGTGTGTGTGTGTGTGTGTGTGTGTGTGTGTGTCTGGGTTGTTTGGTTGTGTGGGGTCGAGCAGCTTTGGGGTTGGGTGGTAGGAAATGTGGGATTGTTTTTAATCACTTTAAACCACTTTGTGTTATATTTTTTTGTATGAAAAGCGCTTTATACATAAACTTTGATTTGATATACAATGGACAGCTAACCTGCTAGCCACACCGTTCCAAATAGGAAGTGAGCATGGGGCGCTTCTGGCTCTATCATCTCTGGCTCCAGTTGACTTTACATTGAAAAACGGTCATCACTCTGTAACAGCTGCAGTGAGCCTCGTCATTTTGGTCTTAAAATATTCGTATTCATCCACTCTATATGATCCTGGTGTTTATATCATTATTTTGTCCTTAAAAATAAATTCCTATTCCTAATTTGGACCTGGCTCCAAATTCGCTCCTATAACAGCCAGCCTCGATGAGCTTCATTTGACTGTCGCCAAACTCTACGGGCGACGCCACACTCCCTTAGTCCAGTTCTTTATAAAGTCTGTCAGAAACTCACACTAAATTCTCCCCAATATGCATCCAAAGCTCTCTCCACTGAATAAAACAACCAAACAAGTTTTAAACATGTACATTGAGTAGTAGATCTGCAGGACTCCCCATGCAGTCAGCTAATGAAGGTTATGTAGCATGGCAGCGCTGGGTAATTGCCACGGCACTGGTGAGGTATGAGGCAGGATGTAGCTAATGGAAAACAATCACATTTAACATAGCTCCTTGGTTGGGTCCGTTCAATAAGTGAGCAGCAGGCGGAGGAGGGGGGTCCAAGCTGCTATAACACACTATCTATTTACACTGGACTCTGGGGGGCTCATAAACAAATGTGGAGACGTATCGGCCCAGCAGTAATTACGGGACATTGTCTGAACCGGCCCCACGGTGGAGCAGGAGGTATGGGTGGGTTACATGGGTGGCCACGCGGTAGTCAAATGCATATAGGGTTATTTATACGGAGACAGGGGTGGTAAAAGGCGAAATGGGTTTGTGAAAAAAGAGGGTCACGAGAATCAGCGGGCGTTTTTTCAGATTGGAATTTAACTTGTTTGTAAAAGAGTATGTGGTAATTTCTTACTATGAGCTAGGCAAGATATGCTCAAACTTTTGCCAGACTTAAAGGGCCTAAATTACGCTATTTTCTGATCTTTTATAATGTTGTTTCCTCATCACAAACACACCTGGAGTCGTGTTGGGTTTCATTCACACATGTTTAACACACAAACCTGCATATTTAGGCTGTGTTCTTAACTGAAAACGCACTGTTCCACTTTCTGATGTCATGTGGTAATACGGGAAGTGCTCCACTGTGTTTTTAAACTGCATATATCTTCACTAGAATCATATGGTTCATTTCAGCTCTAGAATCACCAATCTCTACTGAACTAAAGATAAAAGGAGCTGTTCACTACTGCTTCGTGACATCACAAGGTGTAACGGAGCATTTTGAGCTTTAGAGACGTAGACAGACTAATAATAAAGGGTATTCAAACATGTGTGAATGAAACCAAACACCCCAGGTATGTTTTTGAGGAAATAACATTATAACATGACTAAAAGCTCACAATAATCAATTTTGTGCAATATAGAACCTTTAAAAAAAATAAAATAAAATAAAAAATTATTTTGGGCAATTAAGAAGTTCACATTCTTTTACAATGGAACATATAACATTAGAGAAATGATGATAGAAATAACAAAAACAACAACAAAATATTTTGCCCAAAAAGGAGTGGGAAGAAGAGAATTTAATTAATCCCATGCCCCTCTTCTAATACACAGTGAGCTTTCTTTTCCATTTTTCAGACATTTTACATTAATTATAGGAACTATTTACAAGTGCGGACAGTGAATAACTGTTCTAGCTTGATAACATCATTATGGTAAGAAACCTTAAATCCATGCTTTCTTTTTTCGGATGAGTTTGAAAGGGGTAAAACATGATGCATTCACCTTCAGTTCCTTATTACTATTTCTTAGTTATTTGTTATGTTAATACATTTTAGAATTTTGAATGAGGGATCTTTCCAAAAATGAATTCGTAACATACTGTGTCTTTAACCGACCTAGAAACGAAATATTATGTTGGAAAGTAAACAAACGCACTTTACAGAGAGGTGATAATGCCAAAGCGAGCCGAGTGTCTGAGCTCCAATAGATTTTTATGCAAATGTTCCAGTATTGATCCTGCTCCTTCTGCCATGGGCCCGAACACTGCGCACTGCATGTAATTAGACTGAGATAATCATTAAAGCAATCATAAGAGCACATGTTTACATCTGCGCCCAGCTGAGAGGGAGGGCTTCCTGATACTAATGACTGTGTGCAGGTGATGGTGCACAGGCTGCTGAGGTGAGCTGGGTTTAACTGAGCGTAATGAGAACAGATACAATTGTGTGAATTTGGAAATGATGTGATTACGCTGTACAAAAGTTGAGTTAATAGACGGGTCTAGATTAGAGTCGTGTTGACTTGTGGATTCGAAAATCTGATCTTTTTCTCATTAGAAGTGAAGCAATGTTTTGTTGTAAATAAAATCGACTATGTTCTTGTTTTATATGAAACAATACTTATTCCACTGGCAGAAATTTGACAAAACAAAGCTGAATCATGTCATTTTTAAAGATTGCACTTTTTGTAGAGTAATAGCTGGTTTCTAATGTAGTTTGAGTTCATTGTGCCAAAACTATTGTAGTTCATCTGACTGCAGTCCAGAACGATATATCTCTGTATTTTTCATAAGGGGGATGTCAGTCTGGTCACTGCCTCTGTGTCTAGAGCCAAACTCAAACAGCTGTGAAATCACATTTGTTTTTTCAGTGACACATGTGAAACAAAGAAGCTCATTGGTCGTCTTTTGTTTTGAACCAAATCCCATTTCTCTCACCTTGGATCAACAGACTTTAACGCCTGACTTCGTGATTCTGCAGTGTTTTTCAGTGAAGGGGCGACAGTAGCTCAGTTTTCCCCCATCAAACCAAAACGTGCTACATAGGTCTTCAGGGAGAATAGCTGATAACCAATTGTAAGTCATTTCAATACAATCAATCAATTCAAATACTCACTTTAACTGTAGGCTTTTAACTGTATATTTTAATCGTACTTAATTTGTTTATGTTGTTGTAAGAGGACCTTGGGTGTCCAGAAAGGCGCCTGATAAATAAAATGATAAGATAAGATAAGATATCCTTTATTTGTCCCACCATGGGGAAATTTCAGTGTTGCAACACACAGTAAAGAGAACAGCAAGAAACAGTAGCAGCAATAGAAGTACAGTTAAGTTAAAAAAAGACTATAAAGATCTATAAAGATAAGGATTATAAAACTATGTATCATATAAATGTGTTATTATCATTTGGTAGCGTGTTTGTCCATGTATCCAAAGGCAGGCGGTGCAATTCCAGCTCCCACAGGTGAATGTTGTTGTTGTGTCCTTGCGCAAGACACTAAGCCCACCCACTGTCGCTCCCAGTGTCTGCACACACTGGTGTATGAGTGTGCGTGAACGGGTGAGTGGTTCCTTGACGTTAAGCAGACGTGTTTGCATGTATCTGTATCTATTTTGATGCAGACAAATAATGCATGTCCCTGATTGGCTAATCCACCTGTCAGTCACGGCCATCTGCACTCGGGGAGATGCGTGTATGACCTGTATCACATCTATCTTACTAAATATGGATGGATGATTGGAGAGTATATTAAATTTCAGTGTAGGATTAGGCCAAAAAGTGCATGCTGTTGTGCCTCTGAGCAAGACACTTCATGCTTTAGGTCATATGTGGCTGCTTTAGGTCACATGTTGTTCAGTGTGACGTACTAAAATGACTGAAAGTGTCATTTAAAGGGCTTGTACCTGATTTCTTTTCCATGTATTTGAGCAAAAAAAGTGTAAAATCCTGGTGATCTGAAAACGTGTATTATTCATAAAGACATCCCCTCCTGTCACAAGTGAATATGCTTTATGATAAACAGTCCCATTTTGTTGCATGTCCGTGTTGCTAACCAAACAATGGCGTGCATCAGATCGGCGCTCTCCCCAGAATAACAAGGAGGGGTGTGACAGACGGCGTGCGGGCCAGTCTGTCCCTTATCCTCAGACAGGCAGATGTCCCCTTCTCTCCCCCCTCTCTCCCCTCTTTTCCTCCCCCCATCCCTGCGTCTGGGACCGGCGGATGACCAGGGGGAGGGGGGAAGAGGAGAGGGGAGCTGCTCGGGGGGGCGGGCTGGTCATTTGATGTCCAGGACGAGGGCAAGCGGTGAGGCTGGATGGGCCCAGGGAGGGAGCCAGCCTCTGCAGTCTGTTATAGAGGCATGGCCGACGGATGGAGGGAGGGAGAGAAGAGGAGAGAGGGAAAAAGGGAGGGATAAGGAGGAAGCAGGAGAGTGTTCGTGTGCTGGTGCTGATGGTCAGAATATGGTCAGCGGTGTTAAAAAGCATACAGTTGTTGTAAAGTGTCTATAAATTGCTAGCAGTTTAATTTTGCCTTCTAAAATATATACTTTTTTAAACATTTTTGTCATTCACATGTTTTGTTGAGTAAACTAAATACAAATTTCAGCTAAAATTCTGTGTTTTTAACTAAAACTGTGACTAAAATTATATATTTGAGTCAACTAAAGGCCCCGGGGAAGACCCAGGACACACTGGAGTTACTATGTTTCTTGGCTGGCCTGGGAACACCTTGGGGCCCCCGGAGGACCTGGAGGAAGTGTCTGGGGTGAGGAAGTCTGGGAGTCCCTCCTTAGACTGCTGCCCCCGTGACCTGGCCCCGGATAAGCGGAAGAAAATGGATAAGCACTGGTTGCCAGAGTAAAATTGGGATTAACAGCAGATTAATACCACCGCATTACATCACAAAGTAGAAGTGAGCCTTTTCTGCTCAACAACAGCCTAAATATGCAAGATCACTCAGAGAAACTAACAAATAATAAGAAATACAGATATATTCTCTCAAATGTGAATGCTTGGGGACATGTTTAAATATTATGAACAGAGCAAAAAACACACACAAAAATAACCAAACATGCTTAAATGAACACTGAAAAAATGAGTGATCAAAAACACTCTCTTCTCCATATCGTAACACCTTTAAGACTTCCACATCCCTCCATTGAAAACTATCACTTTCAAAGCCCTTATTGAAATGTGCGGCGTGCGGTCACCATGGTGCTGTGGCGTGGTCCTCACCTGGCCCCGGTTCAGTCTTGCCCGCTTTGGAGAGCCCTTTGAAGGCTACAGAGAGCCACGGATAAGAGGAACTGTGTGTACCCAGGGATCAATGCGCCCAAGTGCCAACGTTATAATTAATCTGCCGCAATGACCGATTCAAACGCCTGGACCCTTTTCCACTTTCTTCCCCCGCGACCAAACCGTCGGTCAGGAGACGTTATGGGCTACATTAACCACTACCATTCTATTCTCGCGGTGTACCAATGGGGCAGGGTGGTATAGCTTTCATCTTTGGAGGAGATTTGGAGAGGTTTGAGGTTTGAGAGCCTTCTTAATTCTTACTAATTCATTTGCGTTCCAGATTCGGTGGCCGGGGGATAACGTGAGCATGATAATGAAGTCACGAGGGGCGCGCGGTCCCCAGTCTTTGAATGTGCTCAGAATAGACTCGGCTCATCTTTACTGGTGAGGCAGGATCAGGGCAGTGCAGTCAAGAGCCAACAGGTAAAAAGGACTAAAACGGAGAGGACAGTGGTTTGCAGTGAATGCTCAAAGGGTCTGTACTCGAATTTTTTGTAACTGAGAAAAAATGCCCTTTGCACCTTGTGTGATGTAAGAGAAGCTTTTAGTTATAGGCAGATACTGTTATGGTACTGAAAAGTATTGATTCTCATGAAGAAAATGTGGATACTTGAATACTTTTTCAAAATGACTCAATCTAATTATAGTGATTTTTTGCAATGTTATTTGCGCTTCAGTTTCTCTGTACATGTGTCTAATTTTTAGATCAGTTCAATCTGAGAGATGTGTGTAAATTCCCTCAGTCGTCCAGGTAGAATCCAAGGCAAAGGAAAAATTCAGTCTGTCAACTGGACAAATGTTTATTTAGGTCAAAAATGTATCGCAGCTCATCCAAGCTGCTTCTTCACTTCTGGTCAGATACTGCCTTATATCTGTCTGCAAAGGGACGAGCTAACTACACTGAAACTACTGTGAAACTAACACACCTACTTGTTTACAGTTTCTATTTGTTAGCTAGGTCTATTCATCTGTACTAAGTGTGGGGTCATATTACACACATATAATCATTCAGGCCCATAATGAGTGTTTTTTCACACCTCTGGCCCTGACCTGGCTACCCCTTTTGTTCTCTCTGTTTTAGGTTTGAGGATGGAGTTATAGATGGGAGACAGATGATGTCTAAGGCCTCCATTTCTGTTCAAAGAAAGACTGTCTTTCCTAACAAAAATAGCCTCTTTACCTCTCAAACCAATTCTTATCTCTGGCTAAACTCTGTACCTCACTATCCTCAAAGTATCCCGTGGTTTTTAGGGGGATCTGTACAGCAGACTGAAGTCCGCTATGGCTCTGTGTTGGTGCATCCTCTCATGAAGTGGCTGTTTTGTTTCTCCAATATCACTGCAGTCTTTACTACACTGGATGAGTAGATGGCATCGCTTTGTTTGTGCCTCTGTGTTTTGTCCTTTGGGTGGACCAGTGTCTGAGAGTGATGTCACACTGGAGTGGTTCTACGTAGATGTCTATGGAACAATGTTCAGCAGTTACCATTGTGACATAATGCACACAGTAGCAACGACAGTCTGAAACTGAGAAAATACAAAACGGATTTAAACAACACATCAATAGGAGCATTCATGATTGTGTTTAGGTGTTTGTGAGAGTGACTAATGAACAACTGTTTGTTTGGAGGAAATTGTTTAACAGCACAAATCAGCTCATCTGTTGTAGTTGCCAGAGAGCTGCTCGTTTTAATGGCCACAAGAATATGAATGTGTATAAAAGCCTCTGTGAGCTTTAGATGCCTTAACTGCCTATAAAACATAAACCACTGTCCATTTATTAGTGCACAAAATCAGGCATCAAAATTTACATTGGCCATTCCTCAAATTTTAGTCATTCAAGCACAATACGTAGAAATCAGAAATCTGAGCTATAGTTCGGAGACCCCTGGTGTTAAACAAAGCTCAGATTAAACTCCAACTTCAGTGACAGAGCTTCAGACAGAGCAGTGCCTACGGTTAGCATCACACCCCCAGGGAATGTTGATGACAGCAGCTGCAAAGTATGAGTGGAATATATAAAATATCTAAACTTGGAGAGCTCTACTTAACTTATTTCAACAATTTCTTTCATTCTGGCATTGTCTGAAAACTCATACAACTTTTTAAAATATGTGAACAAAATAAACAAATAAACAAATAAAATAAGAACTAAAGCGAGGCATACTTGTTGTGACAGAAGTTTGGGGCTCTAACTCTCAGACACAGCACCACACAATCGCAAAGCACAATACTGATGCCACTGGAAAACAGATTTGTGCAAGTTTCGATTTCAAAATCATACTCCATCATGAATATGTATGAGGCTGAATCCTCAATCGATAATTTCTACCCACCAGCTTATATAAACATGTCTTTTTTTTCTACGGGAAAATCAAGAATCATCCAAACAATATATTATCATTACAAATGAGGCAGGGGGAATTTACATTTATGGATTGCGATGCCACATTTCCAATACAACTCCCAGTAATAGGCAGATAGACTTTACAGTAGGACCTGAAGGCACGAGGAGTTCTGCAGCCAAAACTGGGCTGGGCCAAGATTTCAACATTTGAGATTTAACTCTTCAGGCTTCTACACCCACTCCACCACAGCTTTTGTCAAACTCACTTTTATTAAAACTCAAATCTAGCAACCTTTAGCCCATCAGGAAGAAGGACGCGAATGAATAACGTGTAATTAATGTTTTTGATGCTGAAAGTTGATTTTGTTTGTCAGAATTAAATTAACTCAAAGTGTGTGGGCAGTTTGTCCTTCAGGAGTTCAAGCTATGATTTTATAAACTTGACAAAAAGGAGAAATTAAATCAATGTGCGTGTTATAATCTTGAAGGTGCGTTGTGCAACTTTTCTGGTGGAGGCTCCTTCTAATACTTTTCTCCTTGGAGATGTTATTGCTTTGTCTGGAATGTTTCACAGTATTAAACCTTTCTATCATCATGGAGACTAAACCAGACCAAGTTACAGGTCAGATCTGTGGAGAGGCGACCCCGCTCACAGTCAGAATACCTGTTTTTCAAAGTATTTTTCAGCTATAAAACCACCTGTAATTGAATAAATGTAAGATAGAGCTGTTTAATGTCATACTGTGGAACATTCCACATAGAAACAAGCAGGCAGGTGACGGACCCTCCACCAGAAAAGTGACACAGTGCAGTTTTAGGGAGCCGTTGTTGTCCATTGTTGAGAAACTGCCCCTTTTGCCCCTGTACAGATCTACTGTATAAGCAGTTCTTGAGGTCAAAATAAGTCAGCGCTACGTCTGCATCTTGTTATAAAGCAGTTTAACACTCGAAGACCTATGACATTGTATACGACACCGAGGAATATGTTTTATATAACCGCGCAGAACTTTCTAATCGTAACAGATAGAAACTTACTTTTTCTCCCCTCTGAAAGTGCAGACATAGAGGTTTCCGTACATTTCTGCAGCTTTATCCTACGTCACACTCACGCTGTGTGATGACGTGAGCAAAACGAGTGTCCAACAGGAACTTTGTTTTCCCCAAACTCATGCGCTCCGTCCATTTTGATCGACCCAAACTTTGCCAAAGAGTGAAGTGAGTCAAGATGGTCGACTCCTCTGACTGTGTGTGTTTAGAACAACTGAAAAAGTCGCTCTAAATGGAGATTATTCTCAAATAAATGGCAATTTTTTGGTTTTTAGGGCAATAAGGATACTTTTAGTTTACTCACTTGATATTTTGCATTTTTGTAGCTAAGACCCTAAATTAAGCATTTTTTTATGTCCAAAAAGTTGTTTATACATGTTTGCTGTGTGTTTTGTATAAAATAATTTTATTTTCTGTTTTTTTTTTTATTAACCTATAACCTCTATTTCTGGTCCTGTAGCTTTTATCACAGCCACATGACACAACTGCAGCAGCAGATTGTGAAATAACAGGTTGTGCTGAACAAAAGGAGGTAGAACACGTCATTATAGGGTAAAAAGGGCAGTTTTAAAAGCAAAATTAAGAAAGAAATCCAGGCGAGGAGAAATGTACTAAAATTGCCCTTAGGTCTTAATATCCATCAGGCAGTGTGTGGTTAGCATTGCTGTTTAAAATTAAGTCCTGTTTTTAAGGTAACAGGTTTTACTTGACAAGTTCTCTTAAAATAAACTACCTCTAGACTTGAATGAAGCAGTCTCAGAACTAGTAAGTAGATAAAAAATCTGAAAACAAGATGAATAACCTGATATAAGTTTTAAAATCTTGGTCAGATCAGAGAAATTTGCAGTGTATCGATTGAAGCGATATCTGATGCATAAAAATGTAATCTAATATCCTGTTTTTACTGTCACTGGCAAGCACTATTGATCATGTCTTTCGAAACATCTTCATTTCCAAAACACTGTCCGGTACACTACTTTTGAAACCTTTTTACTGTCATCTTTTCCCTTTACCTTTCCACGTTTCAGAGCTATTGTATTCTTCCTCACAACGGCCGACGATGAAGAGTGGGATTGTGCAGAGATTTGGTTGCGAGCGATGCAGGAGGAGGGGGCGTTAACGCGGCGATGCTCCCCGCTTTGGTCAAACTGCAGTGGGCTTAGTGCGCTCCTGAGCCTGGGGACTTTCAAAGGCTGGAGCTTTGAGGGAGGCCGCCCCCAGACTCCTGATGATAGTGAGGTGAATGAAAGCAGGTACGGAGAGCACGTTCCCACATTACACTGCGCTTTCAAGTCCCCATCAGGATTCTGCTGGTATATTGTGCCTGTGTTTAAGATACTATAAACAGATTATGGTCAGTGAGTGTGTTTGTTATATCTGGAAACGTCGGCGGAGCCTTCAACTCTGTACCGTTCAAAATCAAATAAAGAAAAAAGACATCTGAGTCTGTATGATGGTTGTATAAGTGGTTCAGCTGAATACAGTAATGCAATCTCCCTTTTGGTTATGAAAAAAAAAGTATGATTTTTGCAAGTACTGAGGTGGTTGAAGCTAACTGGAGGCACTGCTCTGTTGTTCTTCAGATTAGATTTTAATCTGAAGTTTGTTTAACACAATCTGACCATAAAGAACAGTCTAAATCGGAACTACAACAGGTGGGATGATGTATTTTTCAAAAGGTCCCTCTCAAATTACAAGCTAGCATTACCAGTTATTGACCCCACATTCCAACCCCCCGATCGCCCGAATTCCTTCATCCACCTGTTGTGCAATATTTAATACAGTGCAATATTTTTAATGAGTGCAATATTTAATACAGTCAGCTCGGACATCGGTTCTGAATACCTCCTGGACGCCTCCCTGGGGAGGTGTTCCAGGCATGTCCCACTGGAAGGAGGCCCCAAGGTAGATCCAGAACACGCTGGAGGGACTATGTCTCTGTGCTGGTCTGGGAACACCCCCGGGTCCCCCCAGAGGAGCTGGAGGAAGTGTCCGAGGTGAGGGAAGTCTGGGAGTTCCTGCTTAGACTGCTGCCCCCACGACCCGGCCCTGGATAAGCGGAAGAACATGGATGGATGTCAATGTGTCGTAAAAAAAAAGGTCTTAAAAATAATAATAATAATAATGATAATACAAAAACAATGCAGCTTTAGTCCATGCATGAGGTAACATGATAAAAAATGTTTATTTTGTAATTCCAAAAGAGTCAACCAAAGGGTCGTATGTTGCCCGGGAGCTGTACAATGCTCAGGTCCGGTCTATACTGTGGAACATTCTTATTTCCATGGCGCCAAGGAGGTGGCGGACCGTACACTACAAACGCTGTGCGACCTTTATCAAAAGTAATTTCATCTTTCCCCATAACAAAATCACATTGTACGGGCTGTAAAATGTTGTGACTTTATCTGTAACACAACAAGTAAAACTGTTGCTTATCGGCTGGGTCATCGGTGTGGGTGTAATCGCAAACACGGCAAATACTGCAGCTTAAACAACATCGACACTTCATAGATAGATCACATTAATCGAATTTTTTAAAGGTTTTCTCAAGTTCCTTTTCAATAACACTCACTAGAGACAAAGCATGCAGTTTTATTTTATTTTACTTTTCAGCTTCCATTACATTTCAAGGTAACGTGCAGGTTAAAAGTTGTTTCTTGATAAGTACTCACAGCGTGTCCTTGCTATCATGGGTTTCATTTGTGTGTCTTTTTGCAAAACTCAATTAATTCCACTTTTCAAAAAATTCCACGAAAAAGCAAAGAAATTGTCTGACAAAATTCCAACCCAGATGCTCAGGGTAGGAAAAAATGTCTTTAATAGCGTCAAATTCTTTCCGTTTGAGAAAAGAAATGAGATTGTTGAGATCACATTCGGTCACTTGACTATTATGCACATCGAGACGGCATATCTGTCATATTTACTGTATACATAGAAGCAAAAGTACACAGTCATTTGCTTGGGTTTCTATATTCTGTGCTGGCTTCGCGAGCAGGTTTTTCTTGCAGTGAATAGAACAGTTCTTTCTCCCACTCTTTTCAACACAAGGCTCACTATGCCATTGTGCACAAGTGCCTCGGCCTTGATAGAATGACCTAACATTTTGACAGCACAAAATATAAAGCCTCTCTTTCTCCTCCAGTCATGGGAACGGGGCCAGTCAATGAAATGTGGGTGTGGGGCTGTGTTGTGTGTGGTTATGCTTGCTGGGTTCAAACGATATTACACAATTCTGTAAGCCGAGTTTTAATTGACGTTAATTGCAAAGAGATTACTTGTGCAGATGTTGTTGTTGGGTTGTTGGGCAAGACACTTCACTCGTTTTGGCTGTATAATTGCGGCGCAGTTAAAGGACAATGAGGCAATAAAGGGGAGTTTTTGCGTGGAGCGTCAGATACCTGCTTGTCTCCATGGAGATGTTGTCGATATGTAATTCCTTAGTATGGCGTTAATGGTGTGTTTGTTTATCCATTCGACTCCGAGGTCCGAGGATGTTGCCTAGCACTGACACACTCCTTTTCCTTGGATGGCAGAACTCGGACGTGGGAAGAGCTCGGAGGAGACCGGGCGAGATTTCCGAGACACAAGATGGCTGCAGCCAGTGACACTTGTATGAACTGTTTTCATTGTGTTTGGACCATGGATCTATAATGAGAGGAGGATCAGACACGCCCCCTCTATCCATGACTGCAGACTGATTTGTGGCCGAACGAGGTATTGCAGCCTGTAGCCCAGAAAGAAATCTCCCATAGAAGCACAAAGCATTTTTTGTGAAGTCAAACTGCCTGTGTTTGGCTGACAGGGCATCCACAGCTTTCATAACGGTCAGATTTTGTAGGGATTCTTCTGTATTTTTACAATATGAACTCTAAAGTTTTTTAAAATAGTCAAAGCGGCAGTCAAAAGTCAGCTTTGTAAGAGTTATCCTCGCCCCGCTCTGAGCCTGCGATTGCTCTGCTCTAGTAGCTCGCGCTGTGATTGTTCAGAACTGTGTTTCTGACGTCACACGTTGGGCTGCAAATCAGGAAGTAAATACGGAAGTAAAAATCTTTTTTTGGAGTCATGCGCCAATGAGCACAGACCATTGAAAACAATACGGCGCCATCTTGGATTCATCTTCCAGATTTTATTATAGTTTAATGGTTTGGACACTTTGGTGGTTTAAATGACACTTTCAGGTACTCATATTACTGCAATACTTTACTGCATCCGTGTCACTGCCTATGGGTGTGTTAGTCAGTGTCACCCATGTTTTTAGCCCATTTCTTGCTGGCTAATGTGCCAAACTGATCTACTATCACGCGACACCAACGCTTTCACTTCACTAATATACTGAATTATAATATTTGTACTGAATTCTTCCTCGAGCTTGTGTAGTTGCAGCACAGACTTATTTTGGAGCGCCTGGTCCCCGGCCAATGCTAAAGCAACAACAGATTTCCGATTTCTCAGTGTTGGACACACGAAGTGTGGATGTGACCTCATATCCGAGATCTGAGTAGGAGACGGATGGATAAACGAATGCAGCATTATCCAGCGGCTCCAGCAGGACAATACACAATAAGGTCTTTTGTTTAAAAGAGACGACAATAAATGCATTGACAGTATTTTAAATGTTAAAAAACATAAAACCAAACCAATTTACTTTATTATTATTATTATTTAATACATGTTCGATAACAGTCTCTCCACAGACCTGGTCTGTAATGTGGCCTGGTGGTGTCACCTGTTTGTTTTCATGGAGATAGATACTGTATGTTTAATACCATTCTGTTTAACATTACAGGCAAAGTAATAACATCATCTATTTTTTTATTTTTATTTTATGTATTTTTATTATTTTTATTTTATTTTTTCACATGTTCTTAGAATCTGATCAACTTTGTAGCGTTCCCAAATGGTCAAAGAAAATGAGTAAATGAGCTTCCTGTTTGTAGACACCATTACATTATTTAACTAAACAATAAGATCTGTCTGTCTGTAACAGCAGAGTGGTACCAGTTCATTTGAAAACTCAACTAGTTATTATGTGCATTTGATTTATCTGCTTTTTGTCCATATAATATAGTTTAAGTTTATTTGTCTATACATCCTAGACTTTTGGGTCCACGAGCTTTGGAGGATGAAATGAGTTTGAAAAATCAGGATACACATTGGCTTTGGGTTCAGGATTTCATATTTAAACTTAAAATAATAATATTTTAATAATAATCTAAATATATCTTTAAAACTGCATAGGAGAAGCCTGTATATTTCCTTGGGAGAAAGAGTATATGGACATTTTAGGGGCACCATTTTGAGCACTTTTTACTGTGAAAAGATAGAGCGTGGTGTTTTGAAATGTTAATTACTTTGAGAACCACACTTATTTTCACTATACTGAGTATTTGCAAAAGCGTAGTTTTATGCATGTTAGCAGTTTTAGTTTTAGTTTTAGTAGGAATTATAGCTACAAGTAAAAAGTATAGCTAAATTTGAATTATTATTCACCCCTGAAACTCTCTTAGCCCAGTTTGCACTTTTGTCTCTTTGACCTACTTAAACACTGCGATGTTTCACCAGTTGTTTGGAGAGACGAGACAAAAATCAGATCAGAGTGAAGTTGGAGTTACCTGTTTATATAAAAGTAATGACAAATGTTTAGGTACAGAAGAAGACAAATGTTTAGGTACAGAAAAAGACAAATGTTTAGGTACAGAAAAAGACAAATGTTTAGGTACAGAAAAAGACAAATGTTTAGGTACAGAAAAAGACAAATGTTTAGGTACAGAAAAAGACAAATGTTTAGGTACAGAAAAAGACAAATGTTTAGGTACAGAAAACAGGCTTTTGGTGAGAGACTGGAGCTGATGAGTCAGTGCAGAATGATGGACAGGTGTTTTTGTGTGTGTGTGTGTGTGTGTGTGTATTTGGGGTGTTTGTGTGTGTGTGTGTGTGTGAGATAACCCTGTGACAATGACATGTCCATCACTGGAGCTATGATTGGGCATAAAACACAGCATTTGTCATGTCATTAAATATGATTCTGTAACGCTGAGAACATCTGGAAGGCAGTCAAGCGAGAGAAGGAGGGGTTATGAAGAGAGCAGGAGAGAGAGAGAGGTGGAAATGAGAGAGAAAAGACAGAAAGAGACAGAGGTGGAAACAAGAGGGTGAGAGAGAGAGAGAGACAGAAAGAGGGAGAGAAACTGATAGAGGGACAAGAGACAGAAGGGGGAATGAGATGAAGGTGTTAAAGAAAGAGAGGTGAGAGAGAGAGAGAGATATGTGGGGCAAGAAAAACAAGAAAAAGATATATGAAAGAGAGGAGGACAAGAAAAAGAAAGATATAGATATCGCCATGTATGAAAGATGGGGACAAGAGGGAGAGATTGAAAGAGACTGACAGACAGAAGGAGAAGCAAACAACACTTGAGGCAGTCATTTTGGCTTTTTGTGATTTAAACTTTTCCTGTTTACGTGCACAGATTGCTTATGTCATCAGATTTTGACAAACTTCTCCACTGGTTTTGAACTCCATCTGAAACCATCTGGTTTGGCCATAGAGACACGTGACAGCAGCCGTGGGCCTCCAAGAGAGGGATTATTTTGTACTTTTTTAGACACATCTGATATGAATCCAGTTAACAGGGCATTTGATGTTCCTCTGTTAATAATGTTTAATAATAATACTTTAGTTATCAAACCACACTAAGCCATTATATCAGTAGAAAAGATTTGTTTTATACAAAGTGATTGGAATTAATTGAGAAATCTTACCAGGTACTATTGTGTAGTAGTAAAGTTAGTAGTTTCAGTAAAATTCTTCTTCCTCTTCTTCTTCTTCTTCTTCTTCTTCTTCTTCTTCTTCTTCTCCTTCTCCTTCTTCTTCTTCTTCTTCTCATTCTTCTTCTTCCCATTCTTCTCATTCTTCTTCTTCCCATTCTTCTTCTTCTCATTCTTCTTCTTCTTCTTCTTCTTCTTCTTCTTCTCATTCTTCTTCTCATTGTTCTTCTTCTTCCCATTGTTCTTCTTCTTCTTCTTCTCATTCTTCTTCCCATTCTTCTTCTTGTTCTTCTTCTTTCTTCTCATTCTTCTTCTTCCCATTCTTCTTCTTCCCATTCTTCTCATTCTTCTTCTTCTTCTTCTTCTTCCCATTCTTCTCATTCTTCTTCTTCTTCTTCTCATTCTTCTTCTTCTCATTCTTCTTCTTCCCATTCTTCTCATTCTTCTTCTTCTTCTTCTTCTCATTCTTCTTCTTCTTCCCATTCTTCTTCTTCTTCTTCTTCTTCTTCTTCTCATTCTTCTTATTCTTATTCTTCTCATTCTTCTTCTCATTCTTCTTCTTCTTCCCATTCTTCTTCTTCTTCTTCTTCTTCTTCTTCTTCTTCTTCTTCTCATTCTTCTTCTCATTCTTCTTCTTCTTCTTCTTCTTCTTCTTCTTCTTCTTCTCATTCTTCTTCTTCTTCTCATTCTTCTTCTTCTTCTTCTTCTTCTTCTCATTCTTCTTCTTCCCATTCTTCTCCTTCTTCTCCTTCTTCTTCTCCTTCTCATTCTTCTCATTCTTCTTCTTCTTCTTCTTCTTCTCATTCTTCTTCTTCCCATTCTTCTTCTTCTTCTTCTTCTTCTTCTTCTTCTTCTTCTTCTCATTCTTCTTCTTCTTCTTCTTCTTCTTATTCTCATTCTTATACTTATTATTCTTATTGTACTATAGAGTTTTGGGTTCGTGGGCTTTGTTTAAAGGTACAGTATGTAACTTTCTGGAGGTGGCACGTCACCTGCATTATTCCATGGAAATAAAAAAATGTAACTATAGTACAGTACATTCTCCATGGCGACAGATATGTTGTTGTTTTTTTGCCAAACTGTGAAAGGTTATAGCCAAAGGAACAACCGGCTTATAAAAGTAAACTGTTCACATGAAAATAAATGCATAAAAATCATCTTCATTTCCATGGAAACAGGAGGAGGTTCTAGTCCTGGACAAATGTGATTCTGGTTTGCGGAAAAACATGTTTTTATTTTGTCTAAACAATGACATACTGTGGCTTTAAGTGGGGAGAAATGGGGGTGAAGTGTGGGGAGATACATTCAGCATAATCTTTATTACAAACAGTTTCCCCTCTTCATATCCGTGACAGACCCTCCCATCAGAAAACATACTGCGCCTTTAACAATGAAAGTTTTTATTATCCTTGAAATACATATAAAACCTGATCATTAAAAAGTACAACACCCCTGATTACCTCACAAAATAACACATGGACATCGACAGTCCATCACAACACACTTCCCCACCACTTTTTCTGTCCGCACGCTGAAAACTGAAATGGAAATTGACTGACACCCACAATAGACTGACTTGAACTGCTTATACTGCTCATCTCACCCTCCATCCGCATCACAATCACAGCGGCGCCCTCTTAAACCGCCCGATCACACTGTGGCATTAGGCCCTATCTTGTTCTACGGGCCAACGATCTGAGTAAACAGCACATTGTCAATTATGCGCTCCCTTCTTTCCGCTCTGACATTTCCACGCGATTTTCATATCTCCACCCTTTGAAATGACAGCCTATGTTACACGTGGGGGCCCGAAAAATGCCACCGCTGATATGAAATCAATTTGCATTTCCCCTCCGTGCTCGAACTGTCACGAAACCAGGAAGATACGCGCTGGATAATGACGTTAGCGAGCTGGAATTGAAAGAGTGATGGTGTATGTTTCCAATGATTGCCATGACATGTGCTAGCCCGTCATTGCCGGCCCATTAGCGGCTCTTGTTCGTAGCCAGGGGTTAAGGCGGACTAAAGATCCGTCCACCCGTCCAGGCCAGTTACAGCTCTACCGGGGCCTCACAGTCTTCCAAGTTCCAAGGGCCGAGAAGTGAAAATTGACAGCCTGGTTAATTTGAGGTGACATTTCGCACCAAAAATCTCCCTTACAAGATCGTGTCAGTGTCCATAATTAAACTTGACACTATTCGTCGCCATTGAAATTAAATAAAGTTATGGCCGTTATTTCAACACATGAAAGGCTTTAGGGTTTTATTATGGAAGTTAATGGGCCAGTGGCTAATATAAACTTGTGATGGGTCGTTAAAGCTGGAATCAATGGAGCCAGAAGTGATTAGCATATTTGGGAAAAGGTCAAGATGGATGGAAAGACTGAATTTACTTACCAATCATCATCGCATTGACTGTAGCTAGTGAGGCTAACGCTAGCAATGAGGCATTTATTTTATTTACCTTTTGCCTGTGTCTCTATGAAACCAAGCAATGAGGAAACAGTTGTCTGCCGAAGAATAAAAGTTGTTGTTCGCTTTCATAACCAGTAGTCAGGGCCGTTGACAGACTCTTTTGGGGCCTGGTGGAAAAGGCTGAAATGGGCCCCACTTTAATAGAAAACATCCCTAACTAGAGTGTGAGATAAGAAGCAAACATGTGGTAAGTGGGCAAAAGCTTAACCCGCTGTGTCACTGTCCACCATAATAGTGGATACAATTAATCAACAACTCTTTTCTTAACAGTACTAAAATAAAAATAATCACATACATACAGATTGTAAACAACAGAAAAGCACATTTCTAGGAGAGGGAAGAGGAAAAACTTCTATTAACTAATCCAAACACAAAACCTTACAAATATTTGCATATAGCAAAATAAATCACATACTATGCATACTTAATACGCCTCCCTCAGGAAGTGTTTTGGGCATGTCCCACCGGAAGGAGGCCCCGAGGAAGATCCAGGACACGCTGGAGGGACAGTGTCTCTCAGGCGGCCTGGGAACAGCTCGGGGTCCCCCCCAGAGGAGCTGGAGGAAGTGTCTGGGGTGAGGGAAGTCTGGGAGTCCCTGCTTAGACTGCTGCCCCTGCGACCCAGCCCTGGATAAGCTGTAGAAAATGAATGGATGGGCACACTTAAGTTCATTTTAACCCAATTAATTTTTTTTTAAATACTGTACTGTATTATGTATTACTATTATTTTAACTGTATACATTTATTATTATTATTATTATTATTATTATTATTATTATTATTATTATTATTTAGATCACCCAGTGCTGTCACTCACCCTTATACCACGGAATATGAATATGAAGTGTGACTGCATGTAGTTTGGCAAATGGTATCCAAAATGAATATTTTTTTATACTTAAAAACATCTAGGTTATCTTATAAATCTATCATGCTAAACATTACCCGGTGGACTCTTAGTTGGTCCATGCATGTAGCTGTTGCTCACGAAAGCTGCATCTGTTTGCTTAAAGGTCCCGCATTACACAAAATTGCCTCTGAGCTTTAAGCCATTTTAGAATTTTGTTGCCTCCTCATAAACATACCTGGAGTTATGTTTTATTTCATTCCCACGTTTGCATAACCCTTTATTATTCTGTCTACATCTCCCAAGCTCAAAATGCTCCGTTCCACCTTGTGATGTCATGAAGCGGTAGTTTTCAAGTGAACAGCTCCTTTTACCTTTCAGTAGAGATCGGCAAATCCGGGACTGAAATGATCCAAATGATCCCAGTGAATGTGTACGGAGTTTAAAACCACAGGAGGCACTTTGGGTATCAAGAGAAAAACTCCAAATATTTATTTATTTATTGCTCGTGCTGTCACTCTGTTGGCATCAATTTAAAGAAAACAACAAACAAAAAATCTGACATTTAACATACATACATATTCCAACCATTATTTGCCTTGTCTTTGCTGAGTGAACAAAAGGAACAGGAAGAAGATAAATCTTATAAATCCTGCTCCTATATGCAGGATTTCTATGTTGAACAAACGTGAATAAAACAACACAACTTCAGATGTTTTTGAAGGAGCAATATTATAACATAGATATGAAAATAGTGTAAAATGGACCTTTAAATTAAAAAATAATACAAAAAACACACATGGAAGCCTTAGCATTTTGACGATTTGTTCTTCAGTACAATCTAACAACAAAGTACTATTTGTAATATACACGTCATGGATTTCCAGGCCCACTTAAGTGTGTTTATTCTTCAGAAAACCAGTCCCTATTTTCAAATCGACAATTCCACTTTACACAATTTGGAAAAAGTAGCATTACATGAATTACAGTTATTTTTTTCTAAGTGTTCCTCAATTGTACACGCATATTACAGTTCACAGGCTCAATCACACTTTAAACATATCTCTGTGGAAGACATTCAGGCGCGATCACAGCTTGTTATCTGATGGTGAAATGGAGAGACACTTCTTGGACACAGCCGGCTATAAATAAAGGTGATTGGGAAGGATTTTGTGCGGGGCTCCTGTCTGCGGATGTGAAAACGTTGACCTGAGGCTCATTGGGAGGGCAGAGCTTCTCTCCTCCACCACTGCTGCAGCTAGAGAAGAAAACGCACAGGAAACCGGAGTGTAGGCTGGGTGTTAATGAGTACAGAAACCAGAGGAGAAAGGACGGGCTGCATGGAGAATTCTTCGGAGATGGAATCGATGAGATGTTCCAATAAATCGGGCTTATTTTTATGACGGAGAAAATTATAAGTGATCTGTTTTAGTTGTATGAATGTTCGTCCGTTATATTTTATTCGGTTTATCTTCATCATAACAATTTTGTGGAGGTTACAAATAGTAGTTCCTAGTGTTAAAGTTGGAACACTCAGGGGTATTAACTTGTTTAGATCACCATGTTACCTTTTATTTTGTTTTGAGTGCTTTCCAATTAAAATCGGGGGGAATTTCGCCTATGAAACAACCATCGCATCAGGTTTGTGAAGTTGTAGTGTATTGTTTTGTATCATGCTTTTGTAGATTTGTAGAAAATTGCTGCATGTTGTCTGTATAGTTAAAAATAAGTAATTGTATTTTCGCCAACCAGGAAGTAAACACCGCTGTGACTGACTGCACTGGGCAGCCCATACCTGTTTCATTTTGCCTCTTCTGAAGCCATAGCCAGGCTGGCGCCACCTAGTGCCTCTGCTCAATTTCATTTCTCTCCAGCGACTAGTCAGGAATCAGAATATACTCGGCGGTTTGGAAGAACCCAATCAGCCAATTAAATACTGTCCCACTTTAACTGGAGGCTTTTAACTGTATGTTTTAAGTCACACTTAACTTGTTTATAAGATAAGATAAGATAAGATATCCTTTATTTGTCCCACAATGGGGAAATTTCAGTGTTGCAATGCACAGTTAAGAGAACAGCAAGAAAACAGTAGCAGCAGAAGTACAGAATTACTTAAAAATAGACAAACTCCATAAAGAAAAGGATTATAAAATAAAATTCTACGTACAATAAATTGCTATCTGAATACAGTGGCGACAGTTTGTCCACTACTATAAATAACTATACATAACGTTATATCTTTATGTTGTTGTAAGACGACCTTGGGTGTCCAGAAAGGCGCCTAATAAATAAAATGTATTATTGGTATTATTATTATTAACCCCGCAAGTTGTCGGCGCACCGGCCAATCAGCAAAGAGCTATAAAGCCGTGATGTCAAACTAAAGCGCCTCTGGGTCCCTTTTGTGGTACAGCACAACAATAAACAAAGCGGTCGAGATGGATGTAGACAAAGGCAAACATTTTGTGTCGGCAACGATTCCCGACATCGAGGATTTAAAGCTGGAACAAAGAGAATGTTTGGTGAATTTTCTCGAGGGGAAAGACGTTATTGCCCTTCTAACTAGAGGATTTGTTGTTGTACTGCCGATTACTTGGACACCACTGAGCGTTCCGGCGCATTACACCAAATGGCAGCGATTGGTTAAATAAAAAAGTACCCGTCTACCGTTGAGCGAACAAATCCTAATGCTGTGAGGTCAGACGGTTTCCACGAAGTGAAACCGGGTGATGAATAAGGCGACTAAAGCGATGCACTCGTCTGAAAATGAATGCATGTGGATATTAACTTTGTGCTAAAAGGTTGGTGAGAGCTACAGGCAACGTAAACAGCTTTAAATACTGACTTCGTCCTTTTGTGGTGTGAAAATCAAGTACCAACTCTATAAATAATCAAGAGTTTTTCAGAAATTTTACAGATAAAAGCAGGATTATCAACACATGCGCGAAAACAAAAAAGGGCTCATTAAAAAAGGCAAAATTACGGGTCTGATTTTAAAGATGTTTATGACGTAACCTTTTTTTAAACATGTATTTTACTCTACACACACCAGTAAAACATGTAACTCCACTCGTCGGAAATTGGCAACAAAAACTCCACAGTTTGTTTAAAAATTCTAACACATTTATTGAATATTCAGACAATTGCATGAACACGAGTGGAAATTCCAGTGGTAAGTGTTTTACTGTTTAATCTAACCACACACACACACACGCACACACACACACACAGACACACACACTGCTCTTGATTCTAATTATATTCACGGGTCAAAGTCTGTCTCCCGAATATGTTTTCTCTCTGTTTCCATACATCTCATTATTTTTTCAAATCAAGATAAAAATTGCCTGAAATACCTGGGGATTAGTGAGGTCACGTTGTAAGTATCTAAGACCAGGATGTTGCGTTCTCTTTGATGGACGGCCGTGACTACAAAACACGCCATTTTCCGACTTATTACGCTAAAAAACACTTTATTTTCTTAAGTCAAGTGCCCTATTTGGTCTAAAGTGGGCGCTGCTGTGTGCATTTGACCCCGCTGCGGTGCTCTGGGACATCCCACGTTTAATAAAGAATATATAGCGAGAAGATGACTCGATAATGGAACAACTCGGCTCCAATCGACCTTATAAAAGTACGGAAACGCGTCTGGGCCAATAATCATTTTCAATTAATAAAAACATCACTTTGCAGTCTCTGAGGATTGGGATTAGGTACGACACTGGGGCCTTGCTTTTGAGCGCGTCTTAAAATGCCTATGCTAACACTTAGCTCACCGCGGGAATTAAACTTGTCCGTTAGCGCTTGGGAGATAAAACTTACCACGTTGCTCCCAATTAGCACCACATTGACCGCGCTGTGTCTTCCGCGATTCTTCTGTCCAGACGACTATTTATGCTGCGAGGATTGAACCAGGAAGAGAAAAGAATTGAAATGGTTTAAGCGTCCATTCTGAGCCGGACAGACAGCTCCTATTAACATTTAGCGGCGTTCCGCGCAACTTGTCGCGGGGGTTATGATGCAAATGAAGGAGGAATTAAAAAGCGCCGCGGAGTTTTGTCATTGATGGATTGCGTTCTGGCGGCGCGCACCACTCGCCACTGTCCATCACCGGCGATCACTGTGTAATTAAACCTTATTTCTGGACACTGGAGTGCATAATTACTTGGCCAATGTAACCATCATCTAAAAGCGCTTTAGCCGCTAGTGTCGCGCGGGTTTGTGTCAGATATAACCATCAGAACGAGCAAAAGAACTGTCATTTTTAATAAGAGGCAGGAATTAAATGAAACACTATGCTTATTACGGGGAAAATGAGGCTTTCAAGAGTCCGTTGTTGCATTTGCATAATATATCCCCCCTCCCGAACCACAAGCTTTAGGCAATTTTGCTCACACTTAGATAGGGCGCACGTTTAAGGCTACTTAAGGAAAATGATCACTTTGCATATTTTAATTGTTATGAAGGAAGTGATTGGAGAGAGGTCCGTGGCCCACCCTCTCGAGCGGCCGCGTCTGATTGGTCGGCGCCACAGATAACCCCGGGTTCGCACAGCCACTCCACTTTCATCAGAATGCAAATGAAGCAGCATGAGTGGATGTCCGCTATTTACCAAATGCACACTAATAATCACGGGCCTGGGTTTGGTGTAGAGGCAACTTTGGAGCTCTCTTATCAACTGTTTCTGCTTTATGGTCAAATATATGCAGATTGTGTTTGTAACTCATGTAACAGTGTTCATGTGCTTTGTGGAGCCTTAAGAGAAGCACGAAATGTGTTCATAAACGTACAAAATGTATCACTATTTGAAACATTAAAGGTGCACTGTGTAACTTTTCTGTTTGGCTCCACGGAGATGCCATTGCTGAGCCGAGAATGTTTGACTGTATGGCATTTAACATCTGTATGTCCCAATGGAGTGGAGCAGACATCCAGGACAAGTTACAGGTCAGATCTGTGGAGAGTCAACCCCAATGATGGTAAGACTACATGTTTGTGGGTATTTTTGCAATAAAAACACATGTAATTGATTAAATAAGATATGTTGCCATGCTGTGGGAGAAAGCAATAACTGTTATGACCCAGCTCGCTAAGGTCAGAGAAGTAACAAAAAAGCAAGTTTGAAAATGGTATAAATAAACAGGAATGTAAAGGGTAACAAACCAAAACATGCTAAAATATGTACACAAAATAACCTAAACTAAGAAACAAAATCACAGGAATAACATAAAATAACAGGACATAACGTAATATTAAATGTGTTTCATGTCAAAAACGAGTCACGTGGACTTATACAAAAAACGAGTTACTAAACTAAGACTACATTAAATTAGGATTTTTTTGTGAAATCCGATTTTTTGTGAGGTCGTTCACATTTCCAGTTAAATGAGACTTGTATGTGATCTCCAGCGTGAACTTTAAACGCTCAAAGTGTCCCACGGGAGCATTGGCAGACACGACGATGTCACAGCAGCGAGCTCAGTGTCTACGGAAGTCACCTAAACATGGACACTGCATTGAGCACCTGGAGATTTTAAAGTTGCTGTCGTACCACTCTCACGGGAGGAAACACGACTTCGGCCTATTTCAGTAGCAAACGCGACGGTATTGGGTTGTATTGGCTCACAACAGGTGCTTGTTACAGCACAATAGCCAAACTCTCGCTTGTTGATGACGTGTAGGTCGGATGTAGGTCAGATGAATGCGTCCTGGCCGTTCAGACTGAAGTTACATGTTAAAAGATCGGACATGTGTCAGTTTTAGGAGCACATTTCCAAGTGGTCTGGGTCGCATTTGAAAAAATCGGATCTGTGTTGTTCAGGCTGTCTTTAAAAGATCAAATACAGATCACATAGGGGCAAAAAAAACAAAAACGGATGTGGGTCATGCCAGCCACCCAGAACAAGTGTGGGGAATCAAGTTAAACAGAGGGAGGCGGCTGCAGGGGAGGTGGGACTGGCCCGCCCACCAATCAGGGACCAGAATCCAACAGCCAACAAAGACCAGTCAGGAGATCACTCCACTAATCAGCTGCATCGGCTCCCACAGCAGAAATTATAGGGACAGAAAAATAAATTAAAACACACACAAAACACATCAGAGAACTGGAGGTCTGGGGCCCTAACAGTAACTATTGTGTGGTCAAACCTCCTTGTCAAAGTCTGATCTGGCAGGTAGGGCCTGGATAGTATTTGGATGGGAGACCACTGGAAATATCAGGTCCCACAGTGGGGTAACAGTGATAAAAAAATAAAAAAAAAACTGTTGTTGTGTCCTTAGGCAAGACACTTCACTCACATTGACCAGTATGAATGTGGTATGTGTTGGTGTTGGTCGAGGGGTCGATGGCACAGATTAGCAGCTTCTTTTTCGAGATGTAAAGGAGACGGGCGGTGATTGCTATGCTAATATGTACACCAAAAGTCAGATTTCTCTCTTGCATGTAAACACACGCCAAAAATCATCTTCTAGTAATTATTGGGTTATCTGATTGTTCCAGTTATCTGATTTTTACTCGCTATGTAAACACAGAGCTTGAAATAAGATAGAAAACCGTCTTCAAGGCTGCGTTTACATTTCATTTTCCGGCGGGTCCCTTAAAAGAACAAACTGACCTGATATTTTTGGAAAACAAATTGACCACGTTCCCCGAAGATCTTAGTCTAATGATGTCTGCGGTAATGAGTAATAACGTGCTCCATGTTTGGCCCCTCGCTGAATGCTCTGTTTGCCTGACCTACCAAAGCAAGGACACCTCTCTGCAGGAGCCTTTCACGCTCACGGTTCTTACACTTCACAGTTTCCTTTATTATATTTCTGCTGCAGATGAGGTATTGTGGGAGAAATGATTGAAAAGTCATTGGGCATTGAATGAAATGATGGAAAATATTTGTAGCACTCCTGCTTGTCTACTGTAAAGCTGCACTGGGGAACATTCCAGGTACAGCAATAACATCTCCATGAAGAGCAGGCAACAAACCCTCCAGCCATATAAATGAAATTTGTTTTGTAATGTGAAACAAATTCGTGTCAATCAGACTAACAAAACATTGCACCAAGATTATTGTCTGTAAATATCTGTGGACATAGTGCATATATCCAATATACATTGGTGATCATGTCAGTTTGTCTACATTGCCGGATAAAAATACCATCTGCTTCCATGTCTGGGATCCAGAATACGCACTTAACAATACTTAAAGATGTGAGTCTGGTCACGGTGAATCCCCTGAGTTCAGACAGGCATGACTGACAGGTGGATTAACCAATCACACATATCATAGGGGACTGGAAAACACTGAAGATTTCTGTAAAATCAATGAGCGAAGCTTTCCTGCACTACAAAAAAGGATTTTCTAGCATAGTTAAACTGACTTGAATTAAGCAGATTCATCTTAAAAGATCAATTTTAAGATTTTTTTTACTTAATAAGATGCGATTTTTTTTACTTATTTCAAGATATTCCATCCTGATTTATCTTATCTCGATATCACAACTTATTCTAAGCACTTTTTATGTTAAATCAGTCCAGGTTAAGCCTCTTTAACTTCCTTCTTAAACCAATAAGGTGAAAAATCTTGCCATAAATACTTGAAACTAGTGTTTTCTGCTTAGAACAAGATTCGTATTTTTTGTTTTAAGAAAACTTAGAAAGTGAAAATTTCTTACTGCACTGGCAGATAATTTCATTTAAAATAGGCAATTTTACCTCAAAATTGGTATTTTTTTCTTATTTTTGATAGGCCTTTTTTGCAGTGTGTATGTGCTCTATCTATATTTTTAATATATATTTTTAATATCAGTTTGGCCCACATGCCCTCTGGTTTGTCTCAAGCCCAGCCAAACATGATTGTGCAGTCAAATGAGCTTTTTTTCAGTGATGTATGTGAAACAAAGGAGCTCACTGGTCATGCACTCATTGATCATTTACAAATACAATAACATTTCTCTAATCTCAGATAAACACTGATTCTGCAGAAATCAGCAAAGTTTTTCAGTCCTGTGATATTTTTTCCCCTTTATTTTACGATACAGACGGATTATTTGTCAGTCACATCTATGTTAAAACAGGGAATTTCCCCGATGACCAGACATACATCTTCGTAAAGTACTGATGAAGTGTGTTTTCTGAATCCCAGGCAAGAGTGAAGCACAAAACTATGTAGATCTGAGGTGAGAGAAATGTCATTTAGTTCAAAATAACGGGTGACCAATGATCTTCTCAGTTTCTCACGTGTCCCTAACATAAACAAATCTGATTGGCCGGTTGTGTCTGAATCTGGCTTGAAATGCGACGGATGGAGCTTTCCCTCTGTACACTAAATACATCTGATATAAATTGTATTACGTCTACAAATAAATACAAATGAAATAAAAGTTGATTTGACTTAAATAGATTCATTAAGTATAAAAACAAAAGTTAACACGAGCTAGTTTGAGATATTCAGTATTGTTTGCCTTCAAAACGAGTTGGCCAAGGTACTTTTTAATCATTGAGGTTTTAGGTTAATGACGACAAAATGAATCATTAAATAGTATTACAAGTTACCTCTGCGTGTGCATGTTTTAAGAATGTACGCACCTTCTCCAGTACAATCACCAGACAACCAGCTACACAGCCGTACCGCAACTTCATTAACCTCCACTTTGTTTTATTATGAACCAGCTAATCATAAATAATTGATGGGTTTTTGTACAAGAAAAATACTCCAGACTTTATTCACACCATTGTAAATTTAATCAAGTACAAAATGCATCCAAAAAACATCTTTATTCCAGAATTTCCATAACTTTTTTTTTCCTGTACCGTAAAATGAAACTACATGAACTGACCTTACAGTTTGGGCGATACACACACACACATAAAAACTCGGTGCTTTTACTGTATAGCATTAACAGAATGTACAATACTTACATCTATGTGCAGGCTGGACATTTTTACACGTATAATATGAAAAAGTACAAATTGCGTTCCGGTGCCCTCGGACTTGCATGGGAACACAATGGGCATATACATCCGCATTGATATGAGGATTCCGTAAAATATTAAAGCGATTCTTAGTACCGGTGGTGTTGGGAGACCTTGCAGTAGTCCAGAGTATTTTAATTGTATAAACTAGCGTGTAGTTCTCCGTCTTTTCAAGGTGCCTTCATTTGTGTACTGCCAGTGTCAAGACGTTTTGAGGTAGACCGCTCCGATCCAAGGGCACACCTCTCGCTATTCACGTTTTTTTTTTTTTTTTTTCAACGTTTTTATTCGTAAACTGAGCACATTCAAAATGACAGAACTTACTGTACAGTCAATGAGGTAGAAATGGTTACAAGCATGGATCAGAAACAGATTTGAACGCATTTGATTACATTTATTTGAGATGCCGTCGCGGTTGTTTTCAGTGCCCTTTTACTGTGTTTTGGGGCCTTTTGTATTTAAACAACAGTAAGTAAATATAAGGAAAAAACACATTTCCCGATTTTAAAGGAGATTTTATAAGTTGAAGCTAAAACTGAAAAACTTTAAAGCCACCACGTGTCATTAAATTGGCTGTCGTATTCTCACATATCACCACTAGATGTTACCTATGTTACTGCTGTCTGATAGTGTGCCAGATTTGGTCTGACAGAAAAAGACCAGAGAGCATGAGCGAGTCTGAACAAAGACCAGGTAGGGGGAGGTGGACGCATTTGCCATTGCGGGTTAACAGTGTAAATGTTGTCAAGTGGAGCGTGTGCTACCTGCTTGTCCAAAAAAATCCACAGTATGTAACTTCTCTATCTCCATGGAGACAAGCAAGCAGCGCCCACAGGTCACGGTACAGATCAGAAACAATGCTATCTCTATGGCAGGGGTCTCCAACCTGTAGCTCATGAGCTCCCAGTAGCTCCCCACCCCCTTCCAAGGAGCTCGCCAAGGGATTTCTGAATTTTATGTATTGAGCTCGAGAAATAAAATCCGATTAATTACGTGGTAAATGTGTCATTTTGATGCCAAACTTGTACACTAAGCAATGGATTGTCACAGTTCTGCCCTTTTGTTTACATGTTCTTCCCCAGTCCAGCTCCAAGTCTGCTCCAGTCCTCTTTTTGCGACCTCCCCGGTTCTCCTACACCCGTCTCTCATCCCCTAATTATCCCAGGGTCGTCTATATACACTCCTGCTCCTCACTCAGTCTTTGCTGGATTGTTGACCTGTGAAGAGCTATTCTCAAGCTCTGTATCTGTAACCTTGTATTTGTATCTGTTGTTTGCTTTGGAGCAATCCTCTGCTTCCCAGTTTTTTCCCCTGTCCGTTTTCTTATTAAAGAGATTCCGAGTTTTGGAGGATATTTTCGTTCACTTTCTAAATCATATAATTCCTTTGCTGTTATCTACCTGACTTGCCATTTAAGCTTTACCTTTTTTACTTTCTGTTGTACTGAAATAATCCTTTGTGTTAGATGGCATTTGTGTCCTGTTGACCTGCGTGATATGGATAATGGTTTATGTTTAATAGGGATCTAACTGTACCACGACTAAAGCTTGCCATGGCTCTTCTACTTTCTCAATGTCTTGCGATCGCTAAAGTTAGTAGCTCTCTCGCATTTTCGTTTCACAAAGGTCGCTCACCAGAGGAAAAAAGCTTGGAGACCCCTGCTTCACCAGAAACGTTACACTTAAGAACAGTAAAAAGAAAATTTGGTGCATCAATACAATGATCCGCTATGTGTTGTTGAAGGGGCTGTGGATCCGGTTCAAAACAGCATCGCGTTCGGCAACAAACTAAACTTCTAGGCCTTCACTGGAGACAGGACGCAGACAGTTTTCTGGCTGTATTATGAGTAAGTTGACATGTAACCTCTCGTCTTGGAAAAAACATTTTAGAATTGAATCTGTCCAGACACTGCCCTCGCTACAGTACGAACAAAGAGCAGATTTACAGTTGACCGGACTTGCTACTGTATTTCCAAGTGAAAATTAGACATTTTGGGTCATTGTTATTTTGCCCAATTTCACATAATAACCATTTGACATTTTACAAGACAAGAAAAAGAAGAAAAGAAAGAAAAAGTGTAACTTGACCATGACTAAAATGTTCTTATGTCCACTGTAGTACTTTTAATTTGCGTTCACAAGGTCAGCAGAGTGCTTTGGAGCCTTGAGCACATTAACATTCCCCTCCTCATGTGAGACATCACTGGAAACCTCTTCATGTTTCAATCAAAAAGTGCAAAATATTCTCCTTCTGATTTCTGAGTTTCAACAGACTTAACCACTGTACTTATAATCTATTTGAATGAGGGATGTTCAGGATCAAACTTCATTAAAAAGTGATTTGAGAGGTGAGAAAAAGATCTGTTAAGAGCTCATTTTTAACACGGAATAGACTAAAACCTATTTATAGTGCACAATTTGATGAAAAAATGCTTTTGGAGTAGTAGGTTTCGCTGCTGCTACATTATTTCTATACTGGTTTTTATGATCTGGTTTGGTAAACAAGGCGAGTACGCTTTATGTGGTGGAATTTAGATGGTTTTAAATGAGTCAAATTTATAATGGAGCACAAACATGTACCCTGCATCATTTTTAAAATATAAAACCCGAGCTTTAATACCTTCAGTGTGCTCTGTAGTGGGGGTTGTACTATACATTCATGTGACTCATTACTTGGTGCGGTGGTCTGAGCTAAGAATAGAAGTTTTGCTTTATATGAGTGATGTTAAGACTATAACTTCTACAGCAGCTATAGGGGGCCCATATTATGTTATTTTCTGATCTTATAATGCTGTTTCCTAATGAAAAACATACCTGGAGTTGTGTTTTGCTTCATTCACACGTTTAACACACAAATCCTGCATATTAAGGCCGAGTTCTTCTCTCAAACGGAAAACACTTCTGAGGTAATACAGGAAGTGAGCCACACACCTTTACCAGAACCATTTGGATGATGTCAGGCCTGGAATTGCCAATCTCTACCGAATTAAAGGTAAAAGGAGCCGTTCACTTAAACTACCGCTCCACATAGACAGTCTAATAATGCAGGGTTACTCAAACAAGTGTGAATAAAACAAAATGCAACATTTAAACATGAACCTTCGAAGGAATTTTCTTTGCATCAATAAATGCACAACAACAAAAATTGAATTTGACACTATTTGGTAAAATTTTGATGGACTGGGTAAAATACACACTGAAATTTTGATCACAAGGTCACTACAAAGTAAGAAACGGGCTCTTGTAAGTTGAAAATTTATAAAAAATGATTTGAAAATGTGATTGTTTTCTTTGACACAGCCCGGGTTTAGTTTCTGATCCGTTGGCAGCGATAAGCCTCTGTACTAGTCGATGTAATCCCTCATTCACTCAGGAGTGCTCCATAAAAGCTTTCATCTGGAGACTGTTTTTGAAATGTAGGTTTTTACTGCCATCTAGAACATTTTAAATGGCACTCAAAACATCATTACTTCAGCAACAGTGTCCAGATAACTACAGCTGAAACTTTTTCTGCCAAATTTCTGTACTAGCAATATGTTTTAGCGAAGTCATCTTAAAGTAGATACTGGGCCTGCAAACCTAAAACTCGCCGATGCTTTTATGAGGTGCAAACTCAACGTTAGCAGGTTAGTTTTGAGCAACCAATCCAACTTTTAAAGTGTCATGTCGCTCTTGCAGTCCGTGCTGTTATTTTCCAACCCATAGACTGTATAAACAAGTGGACAAAGTGTGAAACCATCCATAGCGTTCAGCTCCAGTCAAATAAAGCTCATCGAGGCTCGCAGTTATAGGGCCATAGAGCCGATCTGGAGCCAGGCTGTTAAAAGTAACGCCGCTTCAAACCTCTTGCTAATGCTAAAGTAGGCTCCTAATTTGTCTCTTATTAATGTTCATATCTTGATTTATGGGCAAAATAGCAAAATAACCCCCCCAAAATCACGTAGAGTTGGTTAATATGAACATTTTAAGACTGAAATGATGAGCCTGACAGCAGAAGTTACAGACAAAGGCGACTTTTTTTCAATATAGTCAGAAGCGCAGCCACACTCACTTCCTTTTTGCAGAGGCGAGAGTGTGTTAGCTTTGTCCATTTATATATAGAGTCTATGAAAGCAACTCTCACAGGTCTGTCACTGCAGTGCTACCTTCAAGTGCAGGGTGTAGAGCAGAAATTCCCACCGCTGTAAGTTCTGTATCCTCATAACTTACCCAGAGAGGGGCTGACATTTGGCTTTGAGTAAATTTGTCCTTTGGAGATAATGCACCGATCCACGAGGAGAGCTGTGTAATCCTGCGCTTTCATTAGTGATAAAACAGAGCACAGAGGAAGGACAGCGCTCCCAGCTACTTCTGCTGCCTCCACCCAGATCTTTGTCTCCACCTTTGGCCTGGCTGAGCGCTGAACTCTGCTCACTAAACTAAACTATACCATAGATAGAACGGTTTTGTGGAAAATTACAGTACACGACAGCCTTCGGGACACAATTCGAGATATGAGCTTGTTGGTTTCAAAGGCAAATCTCTCAGCTCTAATCCAAATGTCGTTGTATATTTCTCTTTCATGTCACGGTGAACTACTGAGGTAATACTGCACGGACACCACACGTTGAGACGCCTTACTGCTTTGATAGGACTAGGCGGGACTGTTACCTGAGTTCTGACTTTAGGAGAAAACAGCGATGAGGAGCTTTATGAGAGATATTCTGGTGTAACGTTGAATTTTTAGTTTTATTTTGGAGTCTATGTAAGTCCTGGCAGAGACTGTGCAGTGTATCGTCACTTCTGTCACTGTAAAATGTTTCTGAAACACACAACTTCCTCATAGTGATGTACAAATCAACCAATAACTGTGACTTCAAACACAAACGAGGACAGGAGCACTAAACAGACTGTAGAACAATGATCCAATGAGAGAAACCACTTTTTAAGTCATTTTAAAGCTTTGTATTATAAAATATCACAAATCAGCACCACCGTAGGCACTTGTTCGCCTCTAAATCTCCAAATCTGCAGAATTATATATATGTTTCTATTTATATTCGTATGTACAAAACAGGTGTGTCTTCAATGAGTCATAGTCGTATGGCGTCAGCCATATAAAGCATTTCATATTCACCACACCAGAGTTTGTTCTAAAGCCAAAGACGACATTCACTTTGCTGTACTGTCCGTGTGACCAGTGTCTGTATCGGTGCACGGGTTTACATCACATCAAGTTTTAGTGTTTTTCATTGACTACAACCAAACATTTTGTTCCACTCCGTGTACATGTCCAGTTCTTTCTGTGATATGTTGGGTTGAAATTTGCAGAATACATTTTCAAAGTCCTGGTAGGCCACGGGTCTCATTTGGCTGGGGTGCATGTTGGACAGTTCAGAGGGCGGGATGCCGTGGAGAGGAGCCACCACAGCCTCGTGACAGAGCTGTGCTACATCCAGCCCAGAGAAGCCCTCAGTCCGCTTTACCAGCAGAGCCTGCTCCTTCTCACTCAGGCAGTAGTTGTGCTGAGCCAGCAGAGTGCTGATCATCTGGTGTCTGGCCGCTCCATCGGGCAGAGCCACCAGCAGTCTCTTAGTGAAGTACCGTCTCAGGGCCTCAGGGATGTCCTCAGGTTTACTGGAGGAGCACACCACCAGCACATGGTCCTGTGTGGAGCTCAGCACACTGTCTAACTGCAGCAGCAGCTCACTCTTCAGACTCTTCACTGGACTGTCCTCACTGAGCTGAGCTGATAACAGCAGCTCTATGTCACTGATGAAGAGCACAGCTGGCTGTCTACACCGCGCCATCAGGAAGGAGGCCTGCAGGATCTTCTCCCCTTCACTTAACCACTTAGTGACCAGAGCTGAGGCGCTCAGGCGCAGGAACACTGCCCCCAGCTGGCTGGCCATGCAGCGGGCCAGCAGAGTCCTCCCTGTGCCCCGAGGTCCAAAGAGCAGCAGGCTGCGAGGTAAAGTGGACAGTCCACTGAACATGTCCGGCCTGAGCAGCGGCCACAGGATCTCCTCTTTGATGGTGGCTTTGACCATCTCCAGACCTGCAATGTCACTCCAATCCACAGGGGGCCCCTGCTGCAGCACCTCTGTATTCACTAGCTCCACCAGGCTGGAGTCGCTGTTCTTGAGCTGCTCCTCTGCAGCGTGAACAGAGGAGCCAGAGCCCAGCTCAGAGCTGTAGGCCTCAGGTCCATGGTCAGGGCCGGAGCCCTTAGTGCATCCATAAGAGGGAGGAGTCAGTGCTCTTCCTGGAGCTCCACTGAACTTCCTCTGAGCGTCAGAGGGCTGTTTGCCTGTCTTAAAGCCCTCTGTGCCCCTGTCAAAGGCGTTCGCTCGAGTGGAGTCGGGCACGCTGCTGTCGGGGGCCCTGTACATGGGGCTGTGTGCAGAGCGCTGCTGGCTGTAGTTGAAGTGAGCGTAGCTGGAGTCCACGTCTCCATGTGTGCTCATGTAGAAAGCCTTTCGCTTTAATGAGCCGGACGCGCTGCCGTTCAGAAGGGTGGGGGTGAGGGGGGTGTGGCTGTGGGAGGGGTAGGTGTAGCCGGGTAGGGTGGAGGGAGGGATGGGTGTAGGGGCAGCTAAACCGGACGGCAGATAAGCAGAAGGAGGGGGGGCACCCCCAGGGCTGTAACCGGGACCCACTGCACTCTGAGAGGAATAGCCTGTGGAAGGATAATTGTAGTTGGGCAGGTTTGGAGAGCCGCCGTTGTAGCTGGGGACTAAAGAGGGAGGAGGAGGCTGGAGCAGTCCGGAGCTGTGCAGAGGAGAGGGGTGAGGGGAGGGCAGTGCAGGGGTGCTCTGCCCACTGTAAGAGTGCAGGTAGGGGGCGCTGTAGCTGGAGCTGTACTCCTGAGAGCCCAGGCCTGAGTGCAGGGTAGTGGCTGTGTGGCTCCCACAGTTACTGCTGGAGTAACAGGGCTCCGACAGGCTGCTGGCCACCCCGGGGGAGCTGCCCATGCTCGCAGAGGCCTCAGAGGGGGGCAGGGCAGCTGTCATGCCTGCTTTGCTTACAGATATAACATCTGGAGCACAGTTCATTGGGTAAATCCCCTCCTGCCAGGACTCATTGTCGGCCTTGCGTCCGTTCATGAGTCCAGTGGAGCTCTCAGAGTAGGAGCACAGCAGGGCCCTGTCTCCGGGCCCCTCCAGGATGCCTGAGTACTTCTCGGCATACTTTTTGAGCAGGTTGGAGGCGGTGAGAGCGGAGATGTCGTCATTGGCCCAGGCGTACTGATACGTCCTCTGCAGGTGGCCGCGGTACGACTCCACTTTGTGTGCTGGAGAGCGTGTGGTGGAGGAGATGTCAAAGTGCTGCTCCGCCCACTGGGTGTGCTCTGGGGTCCACTGCATCTTCACACCTGGGGCACACAGACACCCTCGTGTTAGCTTAAGGCAGCCAAATAATTACACATGGAACGAGCATCACAAAGCTTATCATAAAAAAGTAATTTCATAAATGATCAAGTGATATTCAATAATTCAAGGTAAGTAAAATCCCACTTCACACGAAACACAGGTACTGGACATAAAGTGAAGCTTTTGGAAAGGTCTCCTCAGACAGTTGGTCAAATGACTATTCTCTATTTCTAAATCTATTTCTGTTTGTTTTAATAATCCAAAATAAAAACCAAACTGAAAATTGGGATTAATCAATATAAGGAGGATTTTTTTTTTTGTCTCATATCACACATCCATATTTTTGGGGTTTCTGGAACTTGCCCATGTGCAGTAATAATAAGTATACAATTTCCTCCTGTCTCTTCTGTGTCCCACACTTTCATCAGATTATCTACGATAACAGTTTACACACTACACATCACACGTCTTCTAACCTCCTCCTTTACAGTGAGCAGTGAAAGCTACACCTGGTTAGGCTGTAATTCTGCAGAGCTGAGCGAGTGACACAGGCGAGGAGGGTCACTCTATAATCCTGCTCTCTCTCTCTCCATCTCTCTCTCTATCCACCTATCTATATATCCCCCTCTCTCTCCCTCCCCCTCTGTCTTTTTCTATCGCTATCTGCGCCCCACTTTCTTTTTTCTCCCCCTCTCCCTTCCTCTCTCTATCTCTATCATCTATCTATCCCTCTTTCTCCCCCTCCCTCTGTTTCTTTCTCCCTCTCACACTCTCTCTTTCTCTCTACCCCCTCCCTCTTTCTAGCTCTCCCCCTCACTCTTTCTCTTTCTTTCTCTCCCTCGCTCTCTCTATCCATCTATCTATCCCTCTTTCTCCCCCTCCCTCTCTTTCTTTCTCCCTTTCTTCCTCCCTCTCTCACACTCTCTTTCCCTCTATCTCCTCCCTCTTTCTAGCTCTCCCCCTCACTCTTTCTCTTTCTTTCTCTCCCTCGCTCTCTTTCTTTCTCCCTTTCTTCCTCCCGCTCTCACACTCTCTTTCTCTCTACCCCATTCCCTCTTTCTAGCTCTCCCCCCTCACTCTTTCTCTTCCTTTCTCTCCCATCTCCCTCTTTTTCCCCATACCTCTCTTTCTTTCTCCTTCTCAGTCTTTCTACCTCTCCCCTCTGCCCCCCTCACTCCATCTCTCTCTCCCCATCTCCCATTTCCCCCCCTCCCTCTCTTTCTTTCTCCCTCTGCCCCGCTCTCCCTCTGTCTCTCTCCCCATCTCCCTCTTTCTCCCCATGCCTCTTTCTTTCTCCCTCTCTTCCCCCTCTCACTCTTTCCCTCCTCCTCTCGCGCTCACTCTCTCCCATACAGAGCGTAGGAGACAGAGCCAAAGCAATCTTCCTGGCAGTGCTCCGGTGCCTTCATCACACCGAAGTCTGAGCCCAGCATGAATTACATCCTGCACAGTCCACCGCCACTGCAGAGAGAGGGAGAGAACGAGGGAAGGAGGGAAGGAGGGAAGGAGAGAAGGAGAGAAGGAGAGGGAGGGATATGCTGGTCTTTTAGCAGCTACAGTACGCGCAATCAGACAGACACGTGGAAATAAGGTTCTAAACGTACTGTTTTGTGTGATTATATGGACAATATGGGCCACATTAACAGTGGTCTACGTAGTTTAATGCTCAGGTTTAGTAAAATAAGTCGAATACAAAATGTTGGCCTCGTGGTTTACATTTATTCATTTTTAAATATACCGTAAATTCCGGATCACAAGCCTCTACTTTTTCCTACACTTTCAACACTGCGGCGTGTAATATGAAGCGGCTTTTTTATTTTTTTTTTCATCGCGGGAAAAACATGGACCAATAAAATGAATAAGTAGTTCACTGAGGTCCAATGAAATTGTATGATTAATCACAACTTCCTTATTTCAGTCTTTCTGCTAACCCTCATCAACATGGAGAATACCAGACAAAAAGCATATGATGCAGCTTTTAAACTAAAAGCGATCACTCTGGCAGTTAAAGAAGGAAATCGAGCTGCTGCCCGTAAAATTGGCATAAACGAGTAGATAGTGCGAAGGTGGAGGCTCCAGCAAGAAGAACTGAGCCAGTGTAAAAAGACAACCAAAGCTTTCAGAGGACTGGGTTAACACGCAAAGAGCGGCCGCGATGTTTCCGCTGTACAAATCAGACTGAAGGCTAAAGCGATCGCTACCGTGGTTTATTCCCAGAGCGCCAAGGTGTGTATGTGCATGTCGCGTGTGTGTGTCCCAAGTGTGTGAAGGTGTGTAAGTGCCTGTGGCGCGTGTGTGTCCCAAGTGTGTGAAGGTGTGTAAGTGCCTGTGGCGCGTGTGTCCCAAGTGTCACCAGTGAGCGAGTCCGTCCCCAGAGTTCAGCGGGGGACCGCGTCCGCGGCCCATCCCGGAGGCGCTCCAGGCGGCGGGGACGCAGAGCGAACCCCCGCCTAGTCTTTGGCCAGCGGTTTATAATATGGTGCGGCTCATATAATTACAAAATTGATTTTTCTTCATAAATCTGAGCATGCGGCTCTTAATAGGGTGCGCGCTGTAGTCCGGAATTTACGGTATTCAAATAAATAAATAAATACATAAATAAATAATAATTCCTGTTAGGAACTCGTGACATGGGAGTTTCATGGCTGTTACCAGGCAAACCTCCTCTAATGCACTGGGGAAAAACAATATGTAGGTGAGTTAAAATGACTTAAATTAAGAACATTTGACTTTATTTGAGCAGATTTATCTTGACAAGTGAATTTATCTGCCAGTGGAATAAGTGTTTTTTTCTTAATTCAACTAACATTTGATTTTATTTCTTATTTTAAGTGCAAAAAGTTGTTGGTTTTCTTACTTTAAGTGTAGCAAGATGCATTTTCATATTTTAATCTTACTGCACTGGCTGATTATTTTACTACTCAAGTGAAATTTACTCAAATCATTGTAGAACTTTCTTAATCCAAGTCATTTTATCTTGACTAGACTGGTTTCTTTGCAGTGTGTACACACAAATTATTACCTGACAAAAATACAAATATAAGAAAACATTTATTTTGTTGAATTATTGTTGAAGTATCTAAAAAAAATGTAAGTTGTGCCTAACGTGTAATGTGATCAATATTAAAACATAACTTTCTGTCATTTTCAACACATTTTGAACCTTTTCTTTGCAAACTGCTTCTTGATTTGAGTAAAACTATGATTTATATTGACAGTAGTTATAATGAGTCAAAATTAGAGAGTCATAAAAATCTGTCACAGGCATTTTAAATAGCATAGATTAAAAGTATTGTATTTTTTATGTTCATGAAATCAGTACTAATTTTGTTTTTGAAAAGAATTGAACCTTTATGGCATGTTGTCGTCGCAGAAAGTTGCATTTTGTTTCATTCACACGTTTAAGTAATTCTTTATTATTAGTCTGTCTACAGCACCAAACCTCAAAATGCTCTGCTCCACCTTGTGATGTCACAAAGTGTTAGTTTTCAAGTTAAGTGCAACGTTTTTACTTTTTGTTCCGTAGAGATTGAACATTCCAGGCCTGAAATCATGCAAATAATTCCAGTGAAAGTGTATGGAGCTTAAAAACAAGGTGAGTATTTTCCGTTTAAGGTGTGTTAAACATGTGTGAATGAAACAAAACACAACTCCAGGTGTATCTGAGATGAGGAAACATTATAATTTAAATCAGACAGTATGGGCCCTATGAACAAAAATAAAGCGCTACAGACCTGCTCATTTAGTCAGTTCACTCCTCACTTCCCGCCTTCCTAACTTTCTGTTTGGTACACTCCCTGCTCCTCTGCCCGGCGGCCATTGCTCTGCTCCTTTGTCTCTCTTCCAGCGGGTTAAGTCTCACAGACAGGCTTTAAGCAACAAACAGCTATTGTCCACGGGCCCATTACAAACCCAGCTCTCCTCACAAGCCCTGCACTCCCATCTGACTACCTCCCAGACGTTAGCGCGCCGCCACACACCACGCCGCCAGCTAATTAGCGGGATGATGCTGCACTAATTGTGTTAATTTACAAGGTTTTAGTCAAAGAGATCCATGCTATGGCTCACACGCTTGTCAAGCATCCAAGCTAATGATTAAGAAAAAAGGAGCGCGGCGAGAAAAGCCCAAGGCAGCACGCCCAGGAATCTGCTGGTCACACTGGGCTGGAGCAGAGAGGCCTGTCACTGTATAGGAGGCAATGGAGCCACATCAGAGAGGAGTGTGATAACTACATAACTACAGCTAGAAATGTGCTCATCGGTTTGTTTGGAACACAAGTAGAAACTGCACAAGCACAAAATAAGATGAACTGATGCCAGCCTATACATAAATGCAGGAAAATCTACTTCTACAAGCTACACTTTTAGAAACAAATGGTTTTCTAGAAGTGAACTGTCTACCAAAAATGTTACATAGCGCATCAGGACGGGACGAGACACGAGATTAGGTCCATGAGAATGAGATAAAGCGAGATTTGGAAGTAATTTCTAGTAAAATGTGGCGATTCTATCTCATGAGTCTAGTTCTTGTGTACAATCCATTCATAACAAGTAAACATTTATCGCCAACTGGTTGTATTTTGAGAATTTTTGTGTTTTCTTTTGGATCTAAAAGTCTGCAGGGTCCATATATTTGTCCATGAGTTTCCAATAGGGATGTAACAATAACCGAAATGTCATGATATCGTATCGTCAAATGTCTCTCAATAATATCGTGGGAATCACCACTTAATTTGCTTAAATGCATTGTTTTATATCAGTAACAGCAAATAAACATAGGGAACTACATATACCACATACCTCACATATACCCCCCACAGTGGAGGGTTTTAAGTCTCATCTTAAAACACATTTTTATCCTCTGCCTTTTAGCACTGCCTGAGTCGGGTGGACGTCTCTGTTGTTTATGCTTTACTTAGTTTATTTCTTTTTTCCCATTTGTTGCTACTCTGTGGTTTGATGGTTGTGCTTTAGGACTAGTGTGATTGGGTCTGCGCGTACGGTTCTTGCTCGTGTTTTATTTGGCTGATTTTAAGACTGGTGTGATCAAATCTGAGCGTTTATTTCTACTTTATTATTGTTCTTGCTTTGTATTTGTGCAGCACTTTGGAAACTGTTTATGAAATGTGCCATAGAAGTAAAGTGGACTGGACTGGATGTTTCATTTCAGTGCAGAAAACATGAAGAAATATGTTTTTTTTTTACTTAATTTCTTGGGATTGTGGCAGTATTGATTGGCATTGAGTCTTGTTAAGGTATTTTAACAGCAAGTATTCTATCTACAATTCTTTTAGCTTCTCCAAAATATCACAATAAATATCATACTGTGAGATTTGGATATCGTTACATCCCTAGTTTCCAACTATAAATCCAGCAGTGCGCATAATAACATTTTACCCTCAAAAAAAGCTGTTATTGGCTAGATACCGTGGAAAACTCCTCTTCTTTTACTGAAAATCTTTTCTAGGGCCCTCATTAGATCAGCACAGTTTGCAAAAATCAAATGCTTTTCCAGAATCTTGCAACAAATACCCAGACTTAACAACGCACTTCAACTCTTACTCTGTCTTTTACTGTTAAGTCAATGCACAGAACATGTGTTTTAATGGTTCTTCCTCAATATAATTTCAAATTTGTATAATGATCCATAAAATCCATTATTTCTGCCCTAAACTCAGGATCAAAAACATATAAATTCAACAACAAAAATACTTTGAAATGAATATCTGCTGCTTGTTACCAGTCAAGTCGACAATCCGGTTTTATCCCATTGTTTTTGTGTTGTTTATATTGTGTTATTTGTGTTTTACAAAGAGCTAAATGTAAAATAATTATCTAATATTTACCGGTGTTAACATGCATTTTGCTTAAATAATCAAAGCGCTATAAAACAATCCAAAAAAAGCTTCACAGTACAAAATGAAAGCGAAGAGCCCGTAACCAAACGCTGCTTTCCCACTGTAGAGCCGGCGATGATTGACAGTTTCCGTGCCGACCGCCGCACACATCTCCCTGTACGTCGCGATAGACTCTGACAGTGCGAGAGCTGTGTGCACAAAAGAGGAGCGCAGAGCAGCTCTTGTACCAACCATTCACACACTTCTTTACCACTCCGAACACATTTTGTCAATAACAAAATTGCGCGGAGCTTATTGAGAGAGATTCTTTTATTAGGCCTAATCCGAGCCGAACAATGGGCCACTCTGGACAATCAAAGTACTGCAGAGGAGAGCACTTGAGATGTGCGCTATCGGTACAAATGAAAACCATCCAGGGAGATTATCTACAGACAGAAGCGCAGGTCGTATCTAAGCGTTTCTCGCTGCGATTCTTTGCCATTGTACAGGCCGTGCACTTTCAATTATAATCACCACAGGATTTCGAAAAAGTTCTGCTCTTCCGTACGTGGGTGAACATATCGGAGATGTCCTCACAGCAGCACCAAGGACAGTTCGACGTAACGCTGTAGACGCTAAACACGGCACGAGAAGATAAGCAGAGGCTGAAAACGAATGTTGCGTTAAAGGCATTTGGTAACTTTTCATCTTGAGGGTCAGGAATGAATAGAGATCTTACGGCTTTGTCTGGAATGTTCCGCCGTATGGTTTTAAATGCATCTAAGTCCATGGAGACGAGGCAAAGTGAGACGGAAACACGCGCCACTGTGAAGGAAGCCGCTCGGATCCAAATCCACTGTATTTCTAGAGCGCATTTTACAAACAAAACAGTTTCCGAAGTGCTGCACGGAGATCGTAAAATGAAAACGACAGAAAAGTCCAGTCCTAAATCAATAAAACCGGTCAAATCAAATAAAAGCAATATCATAAAAGTCATAAAATAGCAGTAAAATAGGTGAAATAAATAAAAAATAAAAAAGACACAGTGGACCACACAACTCACGCGGTGCTAAAAGCCAAAGAGTAAACAGGGCAGTCTTTTGTAATGTCACCAACTACTTGAAACAGCAGTGGACACAGACTTAGACGCAAATTTAACTACTTTGCATTCAAGTTGTAACAAAAAAAACAACAAAAAAGGGTTTAGTTCCACTTTGAGGTCATTTTTCCACAATAAAAACCCATAATATATAAATAGATTTGTATAATGCCATATTGTGGAACATTACTTTCGACGTGCATGCCCCTGCTGTGAGCTTGCTAGTAACTTGTGGCATCACCTGCTCGTTCCCCATTAATGCCACACTGAGGGACATTCTTCATACAGCAGCAAACTCATAACAACCTATGGATCACCACGGAGACGAGCAGGTGTTGGACCCTTTTTGTTGTCGTGATAGATCCATTTCAAACTCGATTTCAATACTAAGGAATCGCCTTTATTTTATTTTTTATTTGTGTATTTATTTTGGGCAATTAAGAAACGTACGTTCTTTTACGATTGAACATATAACATTAGTGAAACCATAATAGAAACAACAACAACAACAACAAAATTTTGCCCAAAAAGAAGTGGGAAGAAGAGAACTTATTTGATCCTCGCCCCGTATTGATACTCAATACTGATACTGATACCACAATAATTAAAAGTGTAGTGCAAAATGTGATTTTTTTCAACTTTAAATTTGGAATTCATTTAAAGTGATTTCACTTCAGCGTAAACCCCTTCATAGTCTTATGTGAAATGTTTGTAACAGTATATTAAGTACATCTGACTGAAGAAAATAAACTACTACTACTACTAAATCATAGTACTTTTGTTTATATTACAATGTGGTTTTATATATATGTGTAATCCCTCAGTGGTCCATGTATATTTAAACTTATATACCTTATATTTGTTCTGAAACAGCTCAAGATCTTTCTAAAGCTTCAGGAAAGGTTCATTTCTGTCCAGTGAATGTGACTTTTGTAGTATCGATACTTGCTCAAATGAGCATCTAGTTTCGTTCTTGATTAGTATCTGATTTTTGATACTTTTGTCAACCCTACAAATCCTTTACAAATCGAGTCCAAACACGACCACTTTTGCTTTTGAGACACAAACACGGAAACAATTTTGCGTGATACCCCATAATACTAAACCAGAGCTCTATCAGACTGATATTAGCTGCACATTCACCGCACTGTATATAGTTAAAAACATAACCCCGATATCGAGATGATTTCAGATATTATAACAGCTCCAATTAGAGTCTAAAACATGTTGTATTGACTTGTCGGAGAGCGGATGGTGCTTTGTCATGTTTTCATTTCTGCTCCACTGCTCTTCATCCCCCACCACAGAGGATGACCTTTTTGGGGACTATTAATCTGGAAGCCCGGGTCCACTTTTAAGCAAACAAGAGTGGTTCTCCTCCGCACCGGACCAGCCAATCTCCCACCGCCTAAATTGGACCAGCGCAACTACAATTCTGTATTCATTACGGCGAGGAAAGAGGGGAGAGGAGGAGAGGAAGAGGAGAGGAGGAGGAAGCATGTTTTCCAGGATTTGTGCAGGGATGGGAGTCCGGGTGTGTGAGACCCAGGGAGCATAAGGCAAGAGAAAATGTTGTGAGCTAAAATAGAAGAAAAAAAAAAATAGAATTTATAATATTTATCTTGATTTGAGTAATTTTGAAGTCACTTTTTTTAGCCTTTTTGAATGTTTCACTTGTTTTCGAATTTTTAAAAAGTAAGAATGAGTAAAAAAATAAATGAAAGAATACCAGTCCTATTACAATTATTTCTTTAAAAATGGAGAAATTGTGCATCAGATTAGATTAGATTCAATGTACATAATCTAATCTAATGCACATTTTCTCAGTTTTCTCAATTCAAAAATGTGCATTAATGAAATCATAAAAATTAGTAGTCAAAAATCTATGAAAATATTTATGTGAAATTTGTAAGTAATTTGTACATTTTATATCATATTGTAAAATGTCAAAATAAATGACCACATACTGCTTAAGAAAACAATACATGAGCCTGCAAAAAGAACTGGAATATTGACTGTAATATTCAATTAGATAAAACACACACACTTTTAGCGAAGTTTTTACAAGCTCATTTAGCAGCATCTTGCAAAATATCAATAGAATCACAAAACTTGTCCAGATTTGTTACTGGTAAATGCATTTTTTTCACTACTAAACTGTGTATATGGTGTTCCTGGTTCTTTATTGGTAACTTTAGTGCAAAAAAAGGAAAATTTGCAGCTTTATGGTAAAAAAAAAAAGCGTAAATCTATGTTTGTGCTGCCTTTAGTGGCCACTGCTGTTTCAAGTACTATGTGACATCACACAACACTGCCTTGATTACAAATCCCCGGTTGCAATGGGCCCTTTCAGTGTTAGCAAACAGTGGCGACGTAGGCTCGGTTGCGCATTTTGGCAACAGAAGTACGGCAGAACTCAGCAGCTTGTCAATTTCTGCGAAAGGATTATCGTCAAAAGACGGTGAATATTTCCTCAACAGGCTTTGACAAACGATGTCCGACTGCCAGATCCTCGTGCGATCAGTGAGTAAAACTTTAAAACTTTAGTCCTCCGGTAGAAAATCAGTTTTGACAATCACACACAGAACAACCAGGCATTTTGGTGCTGGGAATGTTTTTACTTCTTCTGTTCGTGTTCAGTCTGAATGAACAGTCGGAATAAACAGAGAACAATGCCACTTCCACTGCCAAAATGCACACGCAGCTTTTTAAAAAATCACTTCCACCCTAAAAGTGTCTATAGCGGAGTTTGAAGTGTGGATACCTGGGAAACCAATCAGACTGTTTCTGATGCCTCCAGACCCTCCTCCTCCCTCACTCGCTTTAATCCTCCAGGTCCTGCCCAGTTTCCCACTTCTATTTGAAATACAGTTAGTTTAGGCAGAGTTTAGGTGTTTATTAGGGATGTAACAATAACCGAAATATCGTGATATCGTATCGTCAAAGGTATCGCAATAATATCGTGGACCATCACAACATATCGAATCACAAGTCTCTTAAAGCTTAAATGAATAGTTATGATGTAGAAATAGCTAAAAAAAACAGAGGGAACTACATAGACCATGATCCTTTGCTCTGTTTCAGTGCAGACGACATGAAGAAATAACTGTTCTAAGCACTTTAACATCTTTGGATTAAGTCTTGTGAAGCATTTTTAGAGGAAAAAGTAGCAGATTCGGTTTTGTGCCTCCACAAAATATTGCAATAAATATCGTATCGTGAGATGTATATGGTGAAAATATCGTACAGAGAGATTTGGATATCGTTCCATCCCTAATCAGACTTGTTATTATGTAGAATATCATAATATCGTGAGCCTCTCCAACGTATCGTGAGCTTTACCACGATATCGCAATAAATATCGTACATTGAGGTTCCTACCGTGACGATATCGTATCGTGAGACTTGGATATCGTTACACCTCTAGTGTTTAGTCCCACTTTAAATGTTTACAAACCAACCTAGATTATTTTAAACCAAGCTGAATTTAACAGATAAATAAATGAACTATTTACATCTATAAATGTTTTTTTTGTTGTTGTGTGGACTTAAAATTTGAGGGGAGTGTCTGGAAGCTGCACTGCTGTAAGTTGAACCGTGGCCTAATTAGAATCAGTACAAATTCGTCCCCATTAAAAACGCTTAGCTCCTCTTTACAAAACCAGTCATAACAAGCTCTTCCAAATCTTTTATGATTATGCTAACAACATGACTTTTTTTGTTTTTTGTGTGTGTGCAGAAATCTACCGCATTTAGCGTAGGGTAATGAATGAAGCTGCAGTAGGGCTCTTTGTACAGCACAATAGCCCCAGCTGAGCCAGTGCATGACATGACAAGTATTTCTAATTACGGACGATTAATGTGGATTTCCAAATGTAAACATCGGTACGGCAGCTTTGGATTTCGAGCAGACAAGCGAGCAAATACTGACCAAGACTGTAGTTAAGTGTATAAGTAAAAACGAGATAAGTCAAGTGGTGATTTTTTAACAAAGAAAGCAATGGGGATACAGATGAGATAAGACTTTTTTTTTGCAAGTTCTAATACTGCATTTCCAGAACTCAAGAAAGTGGATTAAGCAGAAATTCAGGAAGTCCATACACCTGCACAGTCTGTCTAATACATTACTAAATACTAATAAAATACAACAATAAATACAATACTAAACACAATCAATCGATTAAATACTGTCCCACTTTAACTGTAGGCTTTAAACTGTATATTTTAATCATATTTAATTTGTTGATGTTGTTGTAAGGCGACCTTGAGTGTCCAGAAAGGCGCCTGATAAATAAAATGTATTATTATTATTATTAAAGTTCTCATTCTGATCACATAGCGCTCAAAAAGGTTCACCTCAATACAACTTATACAGAGAAGTAAGTGTTTTTATTTAGTATATGCCTTGTTTTTAATAATAAAGGGTTATTCAAACACGTGTGACTAAAACTAAACACAACTCCAGGTTTATTTTTGAGGAGGTAACGACATTATAGCATCGTTTAAAGATCACAAGAGTCAGTTTAACGCAGTATAAAATGTTTAAGTGGAGAAATAACAATGAGGTAAGTCAAGTTGTGATGAGCCATTTTAAAGAGTCTTATACTCCATAACTACACTGTCACCTCTAACACTTGGTGACACCTTGTGATGTAATGAAATGGAAATCCAGGCAGTGCTCCTCTGTTTTTAAAGTCCATACATTTGCATACAAGTTGTTATTCTAATCACGTTAACGCTCAAATTGCCAATTACTAATGCTCACCTAAGTACCAGCTACAGTATATACTAGAAGTAATTGTTTTTAACCTTATTTACGCTGCGTTTCCCCTTCATGTGCCGGCGTGTGCGGAGCTATGTGCACTTCAAAATCAGAAGTGAACGTCTTTTACATGAAAATATACAGTCTATTTTTATGATAGACAAGAAAAATACAGCGCAGTGAAAATGTAAGTCAAGTTTTCACTAAATAAAATCAAATAAAAATATACAGAAATGTTGCTATTTGTCATTTTTAATTTACTACAAATAAGAATGGGTAATAATAATCAGGTGTAAATGTAAAGATGGACTTTTTAAGGGAAATTAGCAACACTGAACTTTTTTTGTATTGCGTTTATTCAACACTATGAGCGGCGTCACCTCTCCACAGATATGACCGGTAACTTGGATCAGTCTAATGCCACACTGCGGAACATTCCTTTACTTAATGACCCATATTACACTATTTCTGATCTGTGTTATGATGTTGTTTCCTCATCAAAACATTCCTGGAGTTGTGTTTTGTTTCATTCACAAATCCTGCATATTTAGGCTTCTCTCAAACTGAAAACACTCTGTTCCACCTTGTGATGTCATATAGTAATGCAGGAAGTGCTCCACTGTGTTTTTAAACGCCATACACCTTCACTAGAATCATTTGGATGATTTTAACCCTGGAATCGTCAATGTCTGCTAAAAAAAATGGTAAAGCGTAGCTGTTAACTTGAAAACTACCGCTTCATGACATCACAAGGTGGAACAGAGCATTTTGAGCTTTGGAGATGTAGACAGACAATAAAGGATGACTCAGACATGTGTGAATGAAACAAAACACAACTCCAGGTATGTTTTTGATGAGGGAATAACATTATAACGTGGTTTAAAGCTCACAAGAGTCAATTCTGTGCAATATAAGACCCTTAACTCTAAGTATTGATCTTTAATCCTTCTGTATTACAACATCAATACAGACAAAGAACAGCCCAAAAAAAAATGCACGTTCACAAGTTTAAAGGGGAACTCCAGCACGCTTGAAGCTAAAATCCATTGCTAGAGGTGGTCGAATACTGTCAGAAGCCAAAAACGGCACAGATCAGTGTTTCCTCGGCGGAGATCTCACTGTGGCAGTGAGTCTGTCAAGGCAACAATCTAGTGTAGTGAATTGGGCAACTTCTTAACTTCCACGTTCTAACTCATCTTACAACAGCCACGAGTCTAACAAACCAAACGCTCTGCCAGGTTCACTCATTAGTGTTTGGAAACGCTATAACACAACTTCATAAGCAGCCTTAGCCTTACCTCTGTTGATTTCCCACTGCACATTGTGAAAGACTTGATCCCATTTATTTACGAGTGAATTACATTCTTTGAAAAGTGTGTGGTTAAGTATTTAAATAATCACTACAATATTGCAGAGCATGTAACAATATGGATCGGCATTGGGCAGTGCTTTCTAGCTTCTGCAGTCTATCCTTCTGTTCTGACCCCATCTGAACTCTGAAATCACGTGTGAGTTCGTTGTTGCAGGAAGAGATACTCCACCTGCGGCAAGTAGCTAGTACCGCCAGTCAGGATCGACTACTGACTGTGAAAGTTGTTGAAAGAAAAAGGTTCGGGAATGTATTTTTTAGCGTTTTTCAAAAACTATAATTCACTCGTAAATGGGATTAGAAACAACATCGGCTATTGTGTCTTTTGGGCTTTGGCCTGTGCAGTGGGAAATCAACAAAGCTAAGGCTAAGGCTGCTTATAAAGTTGGTTTATAACGTTTCCAGACACTAATGAGTGAACCAGGCAGAGTGATTTGTTTGTTAGACTGGTGGCTGTTGCAAGATGGGTTAGAAAGTGGTGTTAAGCTTCTTCATTGTGAAGCAATTTGGCATTTTACGTGGAAATTAAGAACTTGCCCTGATCACTATGCTAGTTCTCTGCTGAGGCAACATTGATCTGTACTGTTTTTTGGCTTCTGACAGTATTTAACCACCTCTAGCAACGGACTTTAGCTTCAAACGTGCCGGAGTTCCCCTTATATATATATAATTATATTATATATATATAATATTTCGACATTCATCTATTTAAGTGTTTTATTACCATTTCAAAGCTCAATCTGTAATGAGCAGATCTTATAATGTCCCCACTCCGAGTACACAGCTTTAACTGCATAAGTGGGCCTATTGATGTAAATGATGGCTCTAAACTGTCTTTGAAAAGCCTGTGTGATTTCTATACACTCCGGCAATTAGTCAGCGCCCAGATATGTTTAGCGCAGGGAGACAGCATTGATGAATTAAAAAGGAGTTCATTAGGTTCAGACGCTCTGATCATATTTGAGAGATTTTTTAAAATTGGCCACCAAACGCTGCATCAAACTGCGGAACGTCAAGATGGCTTTTGTGGATGAAAGTGCAGTTCAGTGTGGAAAATCTGGCAGAATTAGCGGTGGAAAAATTCACAAACAAATCACAAAATTCACCAGAAATTTTTCACAATTGGAAGTTAAATTTCAGTAACTTGTTCAGAAGCAAAGGTTGGGATCTTTTGCAAAACCTGTTTTATTCCCAATTTCTAACATTTGATCATTTAAACGAACAAATATTCACAATCTTGCGCTGTGAGAGTTCTACAATACTGGATTATACTGGACATTGACAATACACATAGGCAATAGATAAAGGTGCACTATGTCACTTTGGGTTGTTCAGGGGTCGCCACCTGATTTTTTTCCATGGAGACGTTATCTATGGCACTAGTGGTTCATTATTTTATATTTGTACATTTAAAATCAAATATTAATCTAAAACAACTTAACAAAAGAAACAAGTCTGCTGGCTTCTGCGTTAGAAAACTGTTGCGCTCAGTGGGAGCTCACGTCGCCGTAAACGTCATCACAACAAAGAGCCAGAAGTGGATTTTTTTTCCCCATTTGTACCAAAATTACTACGCAGCGGAGCAGAATCATGCGCATATCACTGATTAAGATAATTAAATTGTAAAATGAAGTAGCAGTGGGCGTGGAAACTGGGACTGACGTGTTGAAAATAAGAGATTACAGATTGATCAAACATGATAATAAGCTCAAATGTGCACAAATCATTCTAAAACGAACTTTGACCAGGAAACAAATGTAGTTAATATGATTAACTTAGGTTCAGGAGCAGGACCACGCCTCAAGCGCCCTCGCCTCCTCTCCAGCGAATCACAGCTCACTTCTACCACACCTCAATTTCCCAGAAGCCTATTTGAAGCAGCCTATCCTGGCAACCCAGTTTGTCCCGAATAACTCAACTCGGGGTCCCGTTCCTGCTGGGCCAAGTGAACATTAAGACTGAACCCCCACCCTGAGTCTCAACCCAGCCGACCCGCCGCGTCTCCATATAATAAACACTTTTCGCTTCACATGTGTTGTTGGTGTGGTCCTCGCTAGTGAACTATAACATGGTTAAACTCTTTGAGAAGTCGATCTTTAAGTACGGAAACAGCAGCACATCCAGCCCCAAATGTGTTACCATATTTATTTGCAAGTGGAAACTGCACAGCTGTAAAGTAGTATCAAGAGTGTATTTATATCATAATGCATGTTAAAGAAGGAACTATTTATCTACTTTATACAGTTTTTATCTGAACCCCAGACAGCCTTGAGCCTCATGTAGCTCTTTTGGAAATGAAATGTAGTTCTGTGGAGTTCTAGTGTTAATACCACAGAACACAGCAGAGCCTGCAGCAGAATGATGTGGCCGTGTCTGGACTTGGTCCTGGTTCCTCTGGGATCACTTTCACACTTGACCAGAGGAGGGACTGGAGTGACCCTGCACATAACAGCACATTGACCAACAGCTCCTACAGTCCACACTGTGCTCCTCTAAAGTCCGGTTACCCAGAGGAAGAATCACTATGAACAGTCTGAGGAAGCTCTTCTTTTACATTATAAACAGCTGTAGCAGGACTGTAAACAGCTAAATGTTTGTCTGCCAAATCCAGACATATCTCTCTGTATTTTTATACATATATATATCAGTCTGATCTCTACTCCCTCTGTTGCATCTCAAGTCAGGCCAAACACGTGAAAGAAGGAGCTCATTGGTCAGCCGTCATTTACAAACAGAATCAAATTTCTCTCACCTCAGATGAACAGAGTAAAGTGCTTTGCTTGCAGAAATCCTTCATGTTTTCTATGTTTTCAATATTTTTGCCTACCTTTTTGTAAGCGGCCATACTTGTTTTGATACAGACTGACCACGTGTGTCCCTGATTGGCTAATCCACCTGTCAATCACGCCCATCTGAAGTGTGGGAGTTTCACCGGCGCCGACTCAGATCTTTGTAAAGTTTTGAAGAAGTGCGTTTCCTGAATCTCAACCAAAGCAAATGCGTGAACCAGACAAGAGTTTATGACACCCCAATCTGTTCCAAGTCAAATTATTAGTCGGTTAGCTAAAATATGATGCAATTTTGGACATTTTATAGAAAATTTGTGATGGTCTTTAAAAACCCACAGGGATTCACTATTACTTCTACAGTCTAAATTTACCTGAGAAAGTACAGACCTAATGCATTGATTGATTGTTACAGTGAACAATACGATATGACCATTTTCTGATCTATATTTTAATTTTGTTTCCTCTTAAAAATCATACCCGTTGTTTTTTGTTTCATTCACACATGTTTAACACACAAACCCTGCAGATTTAGTTTAGCTTTAGAGATGTACACAGACTAATAATAAAGGATTGTTATAGGTGAATGAAAGAAAACACAACTCTAGGTGTGTTTTTGATTAGGTAAAAACATTATAACACAGCTTAAAGCTCACAAGAGTCAGTTTTGCGTAATATAAGACCTTTAACTTGAGCAATAATTTAAATCACAGTTATAAATATGATAAATTACACAGCCCCAGATACAACATGTAAACAACCACTAAAGGGGTCTAGCGTAGACATGTTAACGCTCTTCTATCAAACCAAACCAACTCTACAAAAACACGACTTTCTGTTCCATTCGCAGGAAGTTCAAAAGTGAAAAGTTTTTTACCCAGACACCACAGCTCCTCTGTTGTTTCCTCCCATCAAAGTCATTCTAATTGAAGCTACCTGCTCACACAGAGGGTGCGTTTGGTCGTCTCCGCAGTGACAGCCCCGTACGCTGTCCACCGGCCACTCCACAGGTCAGCGCGCTAACTCGGACCAAGCACGAGGTGAAATGAGAGCACTCCAGCTCCGCGGGGTCATCGCAGAATCGAAATCTCAGCGCTGTACTGTAATAAAGTTACTGCAGTGAAGTGGGCTGCAACAATGGAACTTTTACAGGGAAAGGCCTATAGCTCCAGATTGGTTCGCCCACTGGTAAACAGCAAGAGCACAATCGCAGTCTTCAGTCTGAACAGGCAAGCTGGTCCAGAAACACTTTAACACGGAGGGTTTTTGTGTTACAATATTAAGAGCTACAAAACTATTCTACAGATTTACCCAGGCATGTTTATTGAGGCATTTTATTATAACGTCGCACTAATGATCAGATCAGGGAGTGGTCACCTGTGTCATTTCATGGAAACAGAAAGTTAAATAATAATAAAAATAATAATAATAATGCATCAGTTTTATACAGCGCTTTTCTGGACACTCAAAGACGCTTTACAGAGCATTATTCATTCACTCCAGACCCGGTGGTGGTGCTACTATTGTAGCCACAGCTGCCCTGGGGCAGACTGACGGAAGCGAGGCTCCAATCTGCGCCATCGGCCCCTCCAACCACCACCAACACTCACGCACACACCACTTTCATACTAGGCAATGTGGGTGATGTGCCTTGCCTAAGGACACTACGACAGTGATAAAGTGATACTTTGGAACATTGTCCATGCCATAATGTGGAAGATTAGAGCCAAAGGAACAACATTTCCATGGAAACAAGCAGAGGGAGGCCCTCCTCCAGGCCAAAGAAGAGTCAGGTTTGTGGAGCACCACATACACAACCAAAAGAAAAAAAAAACACTAGTCTATTTATTGGCTAAAATGTCACAAACTGTGAATCACTCCATACAAATGTATTTGTTCTGAATGGAGTCTTTCTTCATGTTTAATAAGACTGAGAATTTACACAGAATATTACTGATTCATTTTATGTGTGAGATTGTGGTCATTTTCAGATAAAATAATGTTCCACATTAAGGAGTTAAAGATGTCTTATTTCCATGGAGACAAATTACAGATCAGATCAGTGGAGGTTCAACCCTGCTCACTGTAAAAATGCAGCGTATGTGAGTTATTTTGAGCAAGAAAAGCACCTGTAATTAAATAGCAGACATATAATGCTATACTGTGGAATATTCCAGATGAAGCAACAAAATCACCACCATGACGGTGTTTTTTCCTAATTACTCACCCCCAGACGAGGGGTCATTTTTAGTCGGAGATCTGTCTCGCCCGATGCATTAGGAAAGAAAACGATTTTAACTATTGAACTATTCTGTTTTTCTTGTTTTTAAAAATGTGGTAAACCTACATTATATTTAAAGGTGCACTGTGTAACTTTTCTGGCAGACAGTTTGCCATCTGCTTTTCTCGATGTAGATGTTACTGCTTTGTCTGGAAAGTTTCACAGTGTGGCATTAAACCTTGCAATAATCGCAGAGACCAAACCAGACCAGGTTACAGGTCAGATCTGTGGAGAGGCGACTCCGCTCACAGTCACAATACCTGTTTTTCTACAGGTGTAAAACCACCTGTAATTTAATAAATGTGAGGTGGAGCTGTTCAATGTCACACTGTGAAGCATCTGAAGCAGACTAATGACATCTCCAATGAAACAAGAAGGACCCCCAACCTGAAAAGTTCCATAGTGCGCCTTTAAATGATGACTAAATATACCATAACACATCTCCATAAGTGAACCGCGCGGCTCTGCTCTGCTTAAGCTTGAGACGGCTCCACATTGTGCTGCATTTGCATGTTCACGGTTCACCCAATTAAAAGCTAATTAATGAGACACAATTCTATTAGGAAACAAATCTCGCTCATCAATACACCCAGGCCCGGCGTTCAAGTGTCCAGCGCTCTGTGGACAATAGCACTTCGGAACAGAGACAGTCAATGGATCATGAACTCATCACGGAGCATGGATCGCGTTTTCCCGGCGGCACCTGAACGCATGTCAAGGACCGAGAGCAGATTTGATGGTAAACTTTGTGTAAACTTGAACGGGTAGTGTCAGCGTTTAAGGAAGTGAGGGAGATGCAGCTTAAAAAATGCAAAATGAAAGAAGAAACTCACAGAAATAACACAGAAATGAGAAATTATTCGAATGTTATGATACTAAGGAATAGACTCGATACTTAACACTGATTTCTGTACAAGGATGATAATAAAAAACACTCTTTTTTACACAATAGAATGACATTTTCAACATTAAATCATAGTATTTCCTTTGAATTATATCTAATCATCTTATATCTGTGTAATCCAGGCAGGTTCCATAGTGATCCATGCACATATAATAGTCTATGTGGTTTTATATAAGCAGGAAGTGGACCCTCCACTAGAAAAGTTACACAATACACCTTTAAAGGTCCAATATTACACTATATATAACCACTAGGCTGTCAGGAAGCTAAGAATCTGCATCTCCTTAAAGAAGAAATTTTAACTTTTCCTTTCATTTATTATTATTATTTTATTTAGAAGATTACGAGTGAGAACATAATTTACATTTTTCATATGTTCATATAGAAATTTGACAATAAACTTTTTGAATTTTAATATTTTCTGATTTATGTTATAATGTTGCTTTCTCATCAATCAATCCTCATCCTTCATTCACACATGGGGTACTACAGGAAGTGCTCCACTGTGTTTTTAAACTCCATACACCTCCACAGGAATAATTTGGATAATTTCAGCCCTGGAATTGCCTCAATCTCAATCGTAAGAAAAGGTAAAAGGAGCTGTTAACATGAAAACTAATGCTGCATGACATCACAAGGCGGAACCGAGTCTTCTCAGCGTTGGAGATGTAGACAGACTAATAATAAAGTAATACTCACAACAATGAAACAAAACATAACTCCAGGTATGTTTTAGATGAGGCGCCAACATTGTAACATGGCTAAAAGCTCACAAAAGTAGTAATATAGCACCTTTAAGTTTTCACCTTTAAAACAACAAGCCACATTTTCATCCTATTAAAAGTACAGATCTTATATTTAGTCTCGCAGTTCATATAAAATACAACCGTACAAACTCAGTCTCCCTGCAGCCGCCTCATAGAAGCAGCTGCGTGTCAAACCTGGACTCAGCTCACATGAGCTTGACTCACTCTGCTCCAAAACCTCCTCTGGCTCTTTGTGTGTTTGACTAAACCAGACTCACTTATTCTGTATTACTTGGCACACAACCCGCCACTCTTCAAATCCTGTTAAGATTATGATTTCACCATATCTGTCAAATAATACAGGCAGTCTGCTTTGTTTAACAGCAGATACACGAAACTTTCAGCTGTTAACAATACAGTGCAGATTCCACTGGATTTTCTTTCACCGAATTAGCAAAAAGCTCTTTATGAAGTCATTTTCATTTTCATTTAAATCTATAAACAGTATCACTATGGGACAAGATCTCCTGCCACAAAATTTCCATGAGATTGTGTATGGGTTAGTAACATATAAGGATTTTCAACAGGCAATTTTTAAAATATTTTTAAAAATTAGTTTCTATTAAAGTTTTTCAAATATTTCCAGTGTCAGGTGCATAAATCTGTGTTTAACATTTATATTAAGCATTTTTAGTGTAAAATGTCATGTGGTGCGACTGAGGATAACCTTAAAATAGTTTTATTTTCTAAAACATGGTTTGGATATTAATCTAAGTTCTGAGTAATATGAAGTGTATAGAAATAAACTGTTGCATTTCTTTAGATTTTTAATGCATATTGATGTTTTCTTTTGCTGTTCAATATGACAGTCGCCTGCTTGTGTTTAATGAACAAACTACTGCCCTGTAAAATGCATCAAATGAAGAAAAATGCCTAAAGAACCATTCACCAAAGTCGACTTTGTTATTAAAACTCCAGCCATAGAATTACTGCTGTTATTAGTTGCACCACATGATGCACGGTCGCACCACAAAAAACATGCAGAATAACTCATGATTTATGAAAAAAATGATTTGGTTCCATGGAGGTCAGAGGTGCTACAGAAATGTGCTGAATTATTATGAAATTTGAACCTTTTAACTGAGGAAACTGCAACTGGACAGAAAATTTAGGCCTCCTGTCACTGACTCATATACATGTTAAATATGACCTCGTGAGTCGTGAGATACTTTTTCCTATGTTTTTACGTTTAGATTGGACACAAAAATGGAGTTAATTACCGCTGAGTTCCATTTCTTAAGACGCTGTAGCAGCAATGACAGCAAAAATATTCAATAAAGTAAATCAAAAATGGTGAGGCCAAAACTGGGAACTGGATTGCACAATTTATTTATTATACAGAATGTCAAAATCTCGTCTTGTCTCGTTCCCGTGGTCGTCCCGCCCCTAAGCAGCCTTCACCTCTGTCATGTTGTGTTTTAAATTTCATTTCCTCACACACTGTTGCCAGCGCTTTAGGCTGTGAGAATTATTTCCGGCAATCTGACATTGTAGTTTTCTGAATGTCACTCCCTGTTGAATTTCAGATTATTTGTCGAAAACAATATGGGGCAAAAGAAATCTACAAAAAATATTTGTAGAGTATTTTAAGTGTTTTGTGATTTGGACAACTGAAAATTTTGAAAAAAAAAAGCTTTTGTTTTTCTTAAAAAATGCAGAAAAAAATCGACCCAAATTTTTCCATTTCCCAAAAGTCACATTATTTTAAGTTTTAGTCATAAGATAAAAAATATTCTTGAAATGCTTCTTAAATTTTGACATTACTTAAAAGTTGCAAATAAGAAATGAAATCACAGAGTTGCTATTTAAGAGTTTCTGTAATAAAAACAAAATATTTCTCTATAAATAATCTCTATTCTCTATAATTCTCTATAAATAAACTGAAAAACTGGTTCTGGTCAGACCAAAGTTGCCCACATTAGTGTTTCTTTTATAATACAGTATGTTATTGCCTGGTGACTGAATGCTGTGTAGAGAACCTGGATTGTGAATATGGAGAGTGAATCTTATGACTGAGTGAATGGTGCAGTGATGCATTTACTGTGTGTCTGTTGTGTAAAGTTTTGCATTTTTTGACCATGAGGCCTGTGTAAATGTAGTTGTAGATATTGTACAGAGACTGATGACCTAAATGTTAATTTCTATTGTTATTTTGTAATGTACTGTGACCCCTGTGTGACCCCTGCATGTGGGAATACACATGGAAATGAGCCTTTTAGGTACAATCCGGCAAGTTTACATTCATGTGTCTTATCGTGTTTGTCTATTAACCCCCATAGACCAATGGGAGCGCCCGCACTCCCAGTTTTCACGTGCGACTTCTCATTCCCGTACCTCCGGAACTACATGCGCTATCGAAAAAATTCCAACAGTTCCTGAAAGCAGAGAAGTTGCGCTTTCTACCCATATAAAGGGTTATTACGGTAAATTTCAGCAGCACCCGCCACAGATCCTGTAGTATCGAGTGCAGAGTGGCGGAGATTTGGACAGCAGCGGTAGTTTACAAGTGGTTTTTCTGTGCTTTTTCATTTTTTGCGTGCGTGTTTTTGTGCTTTTGTGTTTTTCGTCTGTTTTTACGCATTATTACACATACAGTAATGTTGAACAACTGCCAGATATTGAAAGCTGAACTCACCCTGGTAAAAGCACTTACTCCTGGGACATTTTCTGACATTTTTTAAGTCAAAGGAACACAAAAAAAATCCAGGAGGGATTTTGATGCATGGAAATAACAGAGCTAAAAGGGTGCACGGTCCCAATCAAATAAATAAAATAATAATAATAAGTAAGTAAAAATGGCATGCTTCTGTATTGTTTTGTAAAAGACACACACACAAAAAAGAGAAGTCCTCCATTTTGCTGCTGGCTCCACTTAAAACACACAAACGGCTCCTGCACAGTGAACGGTTCCTCCATAACGTGCGCGCTTAAACACACACATGCCTCCAGCTACACTCTCCTCTCATGCATCTGACAGCAGTGTAAGACATCAGCAGCCCACTTTGCGTTGCATCGCTACAGATTTCACTGAGGTATGCGTGAAATAACATCTCTTGTAGGTCAAACGCCGGAGCAGAGTCCACATGTGCAGGGCCCTCGGGTGCTCGTTCTCGTTTTCTCGCTCCTGGCCGGGTGACGCTGCACTTCTGCTGGCGGAGGGAGGGGTGAGGTGAGGCCGCGAGGAGCGGCACGGTAACCCAGGTGACCCCGAACGCAGCCTGGAGAGAGTTTAAAGCTTCAGACGGAGAGAGAGCGCTCGTCCTCGCTGCTCGGGCCGCAGAATTTACATCTGTTTCGCGCACGTCTCAGAGCTGCTGTCAGTGTTTGGATCTGCGAGGCTCTGGTGCGAAGAAAGGCAATGCGGAAGAGGAAAGATGCATAATATATAAAAATCTCTACGCATTCCAATATTTTTAGGTTTTCTGATTTGATTCGGTTTCTATTTTGAGTTTGTGCCATGAGAGAAACAACAATCATATGCATGCCAACAATAGAAAAACACAATTTCTCAAATTAGGAGTGGGAAGAAGAAAAAAACTTATTATAACCCACCCCTGTTCATGACATAGTTTCAAAAATGATGTGGTTTCTTATGTACATTGATGACAAAACTTTACAAATATTTGCATATAGCAAAATAAATTACATTCTGTGCACAGTAAAGATAATTTTAACCCAATTTCTTTCTTTCTTTTGTATTGTACTATTGTATTATGGTCGTACAAACTAATAATAATGATAAAAAAAGGCACAAAAGTTTATCGTTTCTGATCATACAAAATAAACCACAATGATCACAATATCAGCTTAATAATAGTCTGTAATGCAGTAAACTAAAATATACGCAGCACTATAAATGTCAAAATACTGCTGCTAAAATTCGAGGAAAACATATTTGATCACGAAATTTAACCTTCGAACTACACAATATTAAAAAGAAAAACATAAAACAGCTTTTGTGGTGTGTATATGTGCAATTTGTCTTGTAAAGTGATAAAAATAACAACATATATAGTTATTTGTAATCATATGTTGCGTTTTTATTATTATTAAGTGTTCAGAACATAGTACAGGTCCAATACTATATGTATTTTCGCAGTATTTTTCCCTGTAATTTGAAGGGTTTCAGCTCCCTGATATAGGCAACATTCTGGAGGCTTGAAAATACCATATTTATACTTTTTATTGTTAATTGTTATGACAACAGTCCCCCTTTTTTATCACTTTCAAACCCATGGATTCAGAAGTGGCCGAATGTCTCTCCCCACTCTTCAGCATCAGACCAAAGAAAACATAAAATAGAACATTAAATTTTTCAAAATGTAGCTCTAGTTTGATCCTCATTAACCAGATTTTGATACTTTAAATGTTTTCATTGCGGGTGTTTCTATGGCTCAAAAATACAATAATTCCTTCCGTGAACAGGTGCGCCTCTCCACAGATCTGACCTGTAATGTGGCAAAGTGCCGTAACCTGCCTGTCTCCCTTGTGATAAATAGGTTTAATCTATACAGGCCACGGTTACATGATGTTTTATCATTTTGAATGAACTGTTCTGAATTAAAATAGTCTTTTTCGAGTTTACATGGAAATAATAATTCTGAATTGAGGTTTACATGGAAAACACGTTAAATCGCCTTTATTTAATTCTGCTCAGCGTCTGGGGGTGGGGAAGGGTTCTGATCGGACAGCGACACGAACGTATTCATGTCGACCGGAAGAAAACCCACACTTCAGCTGCTCCCGGCTTTTCTGTCATCTCAGTTTGTCGTTACTCCACGACACAAACGCGATCCAAACTTTTTCCGCAGTGGTTCCGATGATAATGAAGCAGCAGCTGGAGAATTCTGTCCTCACGCTTTACGTCTGTGAGCTGAGGAGGAGAAGGGAAGAGTGTCGGAGAAGGAGGAAGAACTGAGTCTGAGGCTGCCACACCTCAGCCCACTCCCACATCCCGCTCACAAATCCAAAGAGACGTGGAGGAAAGTCCGAAGCGAAGAAGGGTGGAGTCAGAAGGACAACACAACGAGCATGCGCTGAATGACCGGAGTTAATTTTAAGAAGAACGAACGTTAACATGATGAGGAATAAATAAACTCGGCTTTAAAATCAGTATAAACCACCCGCTTACATCAGAAGTAAGTTTAATTCTGAATAATCATTTTCATTAAGAATTAAGTGTTTACATGGTCTTTTTAAAGCAGAATTCATTTTTATTCAGAAGTAAAGGTCTCATGTAAACGTGGAAACTGTGGAACATTCTAGACAAAGCAATGACATTTTCATGGACACATCAGGTGGCGGAACCTCCACTAGAAATGTCACGCAGTGCACCTTTAACATTAAAACATGGCCAAAGCTACTGAACGTGGACATGGACATATTCAGTATTATTTGGTAACATACAGCCTGTTCTTTCTGATGGAGTTTGCAGTCTGTCTGTAGGCCACATGTCTCCACTCATCTGTCACTGCTCTACATACACGTCCTGACACCGTCCTCTGCCCAGCGCGGTGTCACCACGAGGAGGAGGGTGGGGTGTGCGGGTGGGGCTGTACGGGTGGGGATGTGGGCGCTGGCCTCGGCTCCCTCAGGTGCCTCTGGGGAGCGGCGTTATGGGTCCAGCTGACAGAATGACATGTCTCCTCTCAGACTCCCAGGGCTGTGCAGCTTTGCATAAGGCTGCCTCTGTGTACAGGCACTTTCACATTGTTTTTGGGTGAAAAATGCAGTAAAGTCTAGTTTTATCAGGGAAATATAAAAAATAAGGGCGCACAGAGGAACTCATTTTATTATGGAGATCCAGTGCTGGAAAGTAAGAAAGTAAAAGTCGTAAGTACTGCACTTGCACTTTACTTATGTACATTTTAAATTGTACACGTTCACTTTTACATTTGAGAGCTTGTATCTGTATTTTCTACTCCACTCTGTTTTCGAGTAGGACTGAAAAGTAAAATTAAATTTTTATTATTGTCTGGAACCCCCTGAAAAGACTGAGGGCTTTAGTTTTGCTTGTAGTTTGAGCAAACACAAATATGCAAATAAAATAGGTAAGAAAGAAAATCCATTCAAATGTTTCTTTTGGACAAAACTCAGCATTTGAAGCTTTATTAGACCTCAAAATCTGGGCTAAATACTAAATACTTTTGACTCTTTAAGTACATTTTAAACAGTACTTTAACTTTTATTTAAGTCATTTTTCATGTGATACTTTTACTTTTCCTTGAGCATTTCTTTTACTGTGGTGTCTGTACTTTTACTGTACTAAAATTAGTACTTCATCCCTCGTAGTATGAATGTTACTTCAGTTTTCTGCAAAATATGGAACATAACAGGAAGCAGAAAACAAAGAATTGGTACAAAATTGTCCTTTTATATTTGCAGAAAACTGAAGTAACATTCATACTACGGGGGCTGATCTCCATATGGTAATTTTAATACAGTAAAAGTACAGACATCACAGCAAAGAAATACTCAAGTACAAGTAAAAGTATCACATGAAAAAATCTCCTTAGGTAAAAGTGTTAAAGTACAGTTTAAAATGTACTTAACGAGTAAAATATTTAGTATTTAGCACAGATTTTGAGGTCTAATAAAGCTTGAGGATGATTTTGCACTAGTTCTTTGTTTTCAGCTTCCTCACAGTCCTAATTTTTCATCACTCTAAAAATCGTGGATTGTGTTTTCAACCAACACCAGACACAATTATATCAACACATTCCACCACGAAGGAGGGACAATCATCTAGACACAAAATCATGGTATGGAATTTAACCAACGACCATCATGTAAACTCACTCCTCAGTGCACAAATCTGTTTCCTCCAATATCCATAACAACAAACCATCCCCATTTAAAGGGCCCATATTCTGCTGTTTCCGATCCACGTTATAATGTGGTTTCCTCTTCGAAAACAGACCTGGAGTTGTGTTTTGTTTCATTCACACATGTTTAACACACAAAACCTGCGTATTTAGTGGTAAAAGTGTATTTTATAAACTCCATACACTTCACTAGAATCATTTGGATCATTTCAGACCTGGAATTGCCAATCTCTACCGAACAAAAAGTAAAAAAAGGAGCTGTTAACTTGAAGACTACTGCTTTACACCGCTCGCATCACAAGGTGGAACAGAGCATTTTGAGGTTAGGAGATGTAGCTGGACTAATAATAAAGAATTACTCCAACGTGTGTGAATAAAACAAAACTCCATGTGTGTTTTTGATAAGGTAACGACCTTCTAACATGGCTTAAAGCTCAAAAGAGTCAATTTTGCATAAAACAGGATCTTTAAAAATATACAAACTACATATTTTTTCCACTATTTCATACCCCCCTCGCTCTGCAAATCTGACAGGACTCCCCCCCCTGCTCCCCTGCCTCTCCGAACACATGCTCCCGGGGTATACAACCGCACTTTGCATACTCCCGTCTTCATCCATTCTTCTGACCAAAATGTTTGCGGCCCCTCCAGCCTCGGCCGGCCCCTCTCTCCACCGCACGGAGCTACGTTTTTTTCAGATGAATAATGGAAACAACAGCCGAGCACCCGAGGGACCCATTTAAAGATGTGGGAGAGGCAGAGCTCGCAAACACCATCTGAAAACAGCAGTGGTACATATGGACGGCCAGAGGAGAGTGAGTGGACACGGGGGTCTGGTAAACGCACAAACGGACAACGGAGGAAAATAAGAGCAAAGTCCGGCTCCGGGGCTGGACGTGGCAACATTACCAGCGCAGTGATGGCATGTTTAAAGGCAAATTGAAGGGCCCATAATACGCTTTCTGTGTTATAACGTTGTTTCCTCGTCCAAAACATACCCAGAGTTGTGTTTTGGGTTCATTCGCACATGTTTAACACACAAATCCTGCATATTTAGGCCGCGTTCTTCTCTCAAATGGAAAACACTCTGATTCATCCTCTGATCCACTCTATGCACCTTGGATAATTTCAGCACTGGAATTTCCAATCTCTACTGAACAAAAGGGAGCTTGAGCTTTGGAGATGCAGACTGATAATAAAAGGCTCGTCAAACGTGCGTGAATGAAACAAAACACAACTCCAGACATGTATGAAATCTCTAAGTAAATGACCAGTTAGTGCTTATTCACACTCAAACATTATTCCAACAGTGAACATAAGAGCTGCAATTGAGTTGAAATGGCTGGAGTTCTGTCTGTAAACTGCAAAAAAGCTTAAGATATAAACACTTTAATCTATCAGAAAATGACTTAAAAGTAGTGAAATTATCTTGCAGCATGGACAGATCATTTTGCCTGACAAGTTATCCTAAAATAAATTACCTCTGGACTGAAATGAAGCAGTCTCAGAACTAGTAAGTGGATAATACATCTGAAGACGAGATGAATAACCTGATATAAGTTTTAAAATCTTGGCCAGATCAGAGAAATTTGCAGTGGAATTGTGTTTTTGAGTATATCCACAAGGGAAATGACTTGAACACAGTAGCTCACATTACATCACAATATATTACCATAACACAGAGTTTAAAAAATAGTTAAAAACTGTAAACTTCTAAATACTGTATGTAGCAATAACATATAGTCAGTCCAAGAATCTAACGCTAAATTACGATCTGATCCCATGCGTTCATCGTCGTCAAGTCCGTCCTTCAATCGCCCCCTGCGTGAACCACAGGATCCTAGTTTTCTCTTGAAGTTCTATGCTCAAAACCATAGACTGTATAAATATATATAAATGGACATAGCTAATGCACTAGCCGCCGCGTTCCAAGTAGGAAGTTCACATCCTTCCTACTTCTGACCCTGGCTCCCACTGGAATATTGTCGTCCCTTTCTCTGTAACAGCTGAAAACCTCGTCATTTTGGTCTTAAAATGTTCGTATTAACGCACTCTACACGATCCTGGGTTTTTTCCGCTCTTTTGTCCATTAAGAAATCCTATTCATAATACACAGCTTGGCTCCAAATTGGCTCCTGTAACCATTAGCTTCATTTGACTGGAGCCGAGCGCTGTGGTTGACGTCACACTCGCTTAGTCCGCTTCTTTATACAGTCTGTGGCTCACACACAGCCTCTTTGTCTCACTGCTTCTCTTATTGGACGGCTTTTTCGTGGCTCTGAGTAAGTGACAGCTGGATTTAACCAATCAGAGGGAAGTGTGAAGTTTCAGAAGAGCCACGTTAGTTTTTAACAATGGCGAAACCATTTAAGCCTCAAACTAAGGCCCGCGTATTTACATTTGACGCCCAATTTCTGCCACCTGACAAGCTCGAAATAAAACAGTGACAGTCGACGCACGTGAAAATAAATAAATGGAGTATCTGTGGTATTTCAAATTAAAACAAAGTGTGAAGTACTTACTGTTTTTGCAAACCACTAGTAACGATAAACAAATATGTGCCAGGAAGTATGTGTTGGTATAGTAATGTGGATGTATAATTTCTACTACACAGTGAGGCCTGCGGGTGCTCACTTTGCTCCGGGGCATATAATTCTGTTATAATTCTGTTATACAACACGACCCCGGCCCCGCATCACAGTCAGGAGCGATAATGTGGCCCCCAGAGAAAAAAGTTTGGTGATTTAGAGGTGAAACTTCTTCTGTACAATTTTTGGGACATTCAAAACAGAAACATGAAAAGAGCCAAGTTTAAACCTCATGCTTCTTTTTGTTGACATATTAGAAACTAAAAATACACAGAGGGGATTTGTATCTGCAGTACTATTTGAGTAAACTTAGGCTGAATCCCATTTCACCCCTTGGCCCTACCTCTCCATTCATGTGTAGGCGTAGGGCTGTCCCATTTACAGTTATGGCAGAAGGGTAGGAGAAAGGGAAGGAGAAATACTCCTCCAAACGAAGATTTTTCAGGGGCACATTCCAAACAGAGGGGTATGAGCAATTTCTCAGAATGCTCCTACCACCACCAAAGAGACCAAAGAAGTTCACAAATGTATTTTCTCCATTATTTATGGCTTAAAATTTGAGATAACTGCTGTATTGTCTTAAGTTTAACGTTGTTCCAGTGCGTAATGGTCAATTTCTTCACAAAATGCACACGAAAAAATCGCTAGTACTGAGTAGTGTCACGTTATCTGTGATTTGTGTGATCGGTTGATGCATGGAAATAAAGTTGTGAATGAATTGCGAGCGTCCGTGCTGCACAGTTGTTATTTGGATATTGTAACCCAAGTAATTGTAAGTGACATCATTAGTTTAACCCTTGGAGAAGCTCAGGTTGTGTTCTTTTTGAATGGTCTGCGTGTCATTTCGCTCTGACAGGTATCACAGTTATCCCTGTGCGTTCATAAGATTATGTAAAAGCTGGAGGAAACTTCTGATGTCGTATGTGATCGCTGAAGGGGCCCAATTCGTAGAGGTCGACTTTCAACTCCTACCCCTTGTTGCTCAGTTTCAAGGAGCAAGGGGTAGAAATTAGAAATGGGATTGGCCCTTAATCTCATTGAAAATTTGCTCGAACGTCCACTATCTAAACTAAACTGAAATATTTATTTATTCTACCTTTATTTAAGCAGGAAGTCCCATTGAGATTCAGCATGTCTTTTTCAGTAGAGACCTGGCCAGGCTAGGGCCAGTTGAACTGACTTTACACTGTTGGAATGTGGAGGCGAGGTGAATGACACGTCTCTCCACACAATGAAAGGATTCAGTCTCAGTCGAGGGGATCTTGGTTGGTTAACTGAGCCGCTGTGTGCATCTTTACCAAAAAGCACTTTCGCTTGTTAGTGATATACACCACGGCCAGCAGGGGGCAGAGTGGTCAGTGCCTCACAGCGAGAAGGTCCCAGGTACTCCGGTACACAAGGGTCCCACCTGCCTGTCCCCATGGAGAAGTGATTTGCTCTACCTGGAAATACGACTTTATAGCATTTAAACGTATCTATGTCCATGGAGACAATCAAATAGCAACAACAGGTCAAGTTACATGTCAGATCTACGGAGAGGCGACCATGCACTGCAAATTTCTCTGATCTGGCCAAGATTTTAAAACCTATATCAGGTTATTCATCTGGTTTTCAGATTTATTTTCTACTTACTAGTTCTGAGGCTGCTTCCTTCTAGTCTAGAGGTGGTTTATTTTAAGAAAACGTATTATCTATTATTAATTATCTGTCCATGCAGCAAGACAATTTCACTATTTTGAAATCATTTTCTGATAGATTTATCTTAAGTTTTTTGCAGTGTGCTCTAAGGAGTTTTGGGGGGTATTTTCAAGAAATAAATACTAGGGCCCGAACTATATGGATTTTGTTGCGGCCGATTTGATACCGATAAAATAGGAGTTGGAGCTGCTGATATAATCGCTGATATATTTATGGCGTAAAAATTCACTGTAAATCTTCATTTGTTTATAAAACTTAGGTTTGGCTCTATTGGATTTTCAATTGGGTTTATTTAGGCGACATTTATTGTTATTCCGCCTTTTTACGTCATATTTAAAGACAGTAGGTCGGGGTAATGGCATTTTTGTATGATATTCTAGCCAGTAAAGAAAGTGCTGTAAGTAAACTACCGCTATTAGCTTTTAGCGGTAAATGTGTGTGCGCCGCGGTAATTAATGATATGCTAAATGCCGATAATTCACACTTCCGGTCGGGCCCTAATAAATACACCTGTAATACATGTAAAGTGAATATGTTTAATGCAAATTCAAGTTAACAACAGTAAAATGGAGACAGGCAAGTGGCTGAGCTCCACCAGGAAAGTTACATAGTCCATATCATTTTGGTGCATCTTTCCTCAAAATGAATGCGCAATAACTTCTAATTACACTAAAGCCCACCGCACACTGCAGGATCATTTGCCAGATTTAGGACTGGACTTGCTTCTCCCCAACTGACCCGACTTTGCAGCGCTCCTCGTGTTTGTGGTGGGGCGACTCTGAGCTGCTCTTTCATAACGTAAATAACCACAAAACATCACCACGGCAACAGCCAATAAAACAGAGCATCAGGAGCAGACGGAGTGACAGACACGGAGATACAAAGTAAGAAAATGGCGAAAATCATTTAAAAACGACTTTTCACGGTTCACGACTTCAAGTTAAGCTGCATCCTTTCTGCTCACCTCTACTTACATGTACTTGGATGAGTTTTTGGCATCCTATGATAATTATTTTCTGGTACGTAAAGTGTTAAATATCGCAACTAATTATTAAAAAACGCAATCCAAAAAATGTGCAAATTAAAGCTGCGTAACCTTTACACAAACCTGACATTGTTGCTCATTGTGATTGTTTCTGTAAATGTGATAATGGAGACGCCTGAACTCGACGTGAACCGCGACGCGTAATGTGCCCAAACACACTCAGCGCCAAGCCGTACAAACTAGTTTAATTTACTATTCTAAAATAAGACTCAAATGAGGCTGGGGCCGCTCTCCTGACACAGCACGGCGGAAGTGGGTTTGGCGGTGAGGGGAGGTCCAGTGGAACAGCTCATTCTGGACCATGTTAAGTCAACACGAGTCTCCCACGAGAGCTCCGGGAATGAACAGAGGAGGTGTCAGAACGTTAGCTTTAGTCCTTGAGTCTGGGATGGACCACTGCGCTTCTGCTGTTATAGAGGATATTTCATCTGTTATAGAGGATACTTCATCTGTTATAGACGATACTTCTACTGTTATACATGATACATACTTCTACTGCTATAGAGGATATATACTTCTGCTGTTATAGATGATACTTCATCTGTTGTAGAGGATAATTCTACTGTTATAGAGGATACATACTTCATCTGCTATAGAGGATATATACTTCTGCTGTTATAGACGATACTTCATCTGTTATAGAGGATATATACTTCTGCTGTTATAGACGATACTTCATCTGCTATAGAGGATATATACTTCTGCTGTTATAGACGATACTTCATCTGTTATAGAGGTTATATACTTCTGCTGTTATACACGATACTTCATCTGTTATAGAGGATAATTCTACTGTTATAGGGGATATATACTTCTGCTGTTATAGATGATACTTCTACTGTTATAGAGGATATATACTTCTGCTGTTATAGATGATACTTCTACTGTTATAGAGGATATATACTTCTGCTGTTATAGACGATACTTCATCTGTTATAGAGGATAATTCTACTGTTATAGACAATACTTCATCTGTTATCGAGGATATATACTTCTGCTGTTATAGAGGATAATTCTACTGTTATAAAGGATACATACTTCTGCTGTTATAGAGGATACTTCTACTGTTATAGAGGATACTTCAACTGAGGCAAACCCGACACTAAGAAGAGGTTTAATAAAGCTGTTCCAAATCCAACAGCTTCTTTTTTTCTTTTTTTCTTTTTTTTTTTTTTTACATATACTTACATATATAATACATCAAATAATGAAATTAAAAGGATTTTTAAAAATGATTTTTCAACCATGTAAAGGTCAGGATACGGTGGAAGTGTTGCACAGGGTTGAGAGGCTCTTTGGCTTCACTGTACAAATGTCCCAGGTTCAACAACTTCTGTGCAGAGTTTGCATGTTCTCCTCATGTCTGTGAGTTTTCTCCACTGCTCCAGACAGTTGCCTGAGTAGCAGTGAAGGATGGGGCAATGGGGCAAATGACCTCACAGGACAATAAGACATGAGTGACAGCTTGAGGAATACAGTAGAAGAGAACGGAAGAAAAGTGAATAGAAATGTTCGGCCTCTGTTCTTCTTCCTTGTTCTCCTCAGAACATGAAGCTGCTCCACAGACACTGCCTCTGAGCCAAACAGTAACACATCTGTAACTTTTCCTCGCAGAGAACACCACAGCTCACTCTCCACTGTCTGATCGCTCTGTTCCTTCACATACAAGAGGAGAATCACAGGGTCCTTCACAGTTCCACACACCATAATCGCAGAATGGTGATACATGTGATCTTTGTGTGATTTGTGTGTCTTATTGTTATGTTCTTGTTTGTAACAACACAGAAACGATCTGAGCTCTTTTTTCAATGCTGTACCGGGAGCAAATTCCACCAACTTGTTGTGTGGCCATTAATAAAGATTCATTCATTCAGATTCATTCAGATAATCAGTATAATGCACAATGCAATAGATGACTGTTTTAAAGGGAGCAAATATATATTTACGACAGCATTACTCAGACAAACTGCTGCATGCACATTCTCTTAAAAAATACACTTAAGTTAATCATCAAAACAGCGTATCCTGACTGCAATCCATAAATATGATTATTGTCTATAAACAAAAAAGTCACCAAGTCACAGCTCGGTTCACAACAGCCTGAGATATGAATACTGTATAACTCCAGTCTAATGAACTGCGATCACCACTGTGACCCTGCACCATTTCCCCACATCACGTTCACTCTCCATTGAGCATAAATTCAGTTTTCCAACTCGCCGTGACAAAAGCACCTTGAAAACGGACCCCTCTTCTCCTCGCCAAGGTTACCCCTCCACCGCCGCACAGAGATGTTAGAACAGCAGCTCTTCTCCCATCAGGCCATTGTGCGCTGCTTAAACACAGTGGGCCCGTGGGGAGGAGGGGATCCACACACAGGAGCGGTAAATAATCGGAGTAGTGCTAATGAAGAGGCTTCTGTCACGCGCTGTAGTCTGTGTGTACAGCTCCTCCCCAGTGGATTCTGTGGATAAAGGAGATATCTAAACACGAGGACAACTGTGATAAGTGCTTACGTTTATGTACACAGGAGAAAATGTTAGGTTCATTCTTATTTTGCCTGATGTGTTAATGGGACAAAAACGGGACTTGTTTGGGCTAAAGATCTGATGTCCAAAGGCGAGACACGAGTGGTGAGAAGAGGAGGCTATGGAGAAGCTGAGGGAGAGAGCGTTGTTATATGAATGTGCTGAAAGGTGAATAAATTAGACTGAAATGCTGCTCAAAGTTGACATTTTAGCTTCTTTTTGTACTACATTATTGATCGTAAGACAGGGCGCTGATAACATGTCAATTACACTGGATTTGACATTTTGCTATGATGTGACAACCAACACTTTACTGCAAAGTAAATCTGGATCTAACAAAAGTTCGATATTTCAGCTTGTTCCACTTTCGACCAATTAGATTCAAATATTTGCCACAACGCTCCATCTTTTCTCGTTCCAGATTGATGAAATGCAGAACTCAATTCGGAGTGTCACACATTTCAATCTGGTGTGGGCCAGGTTAGTATTTAATAAAAAAAAACAAAAAAAAAAACATAACTTGCATATTTTTGACATCTATGCTGCGTTATTTGAAAATGCACGCTCATACAAATGAACATTACATATATAATTTACCAGTAAACATTGGAACAGAGCCATGATTCAGACTTGTGCTGTTTCCTCTGTGGCTCTGTACCGTAATTACACATGTATGCGTGCACATGAATCTCCTATAGCAGCACACATTATAAACCTTAGCACTAAACCTGCTGGAGTCCACCTGGGGATAGGCCAGAATAGACAATCCCCAGCGGAGCCAGGCTGCCTGCTCCTCCTACACAAGTGTATGAGGAACAATGTCTGTATGTCTGTGTACAACCAGGAAAATGTGCAGTTTTAACCACAAATGTAAATAATGTGTGTGACATATATGGGCTGAAAACTAAGGACTACACAAGACTTATGGCTGGGGCTGGTGACGTATGGTAAGTCTGAATATAAAATGAAGTGGGTTTGGGGCAGTTTAGAGTGTGTAAAAGACATAAAAACTGACCATGTTGTTAAAATATTAATGAAATGTAATAGATTTAGTGTGTTAGTGACAGCCCAGTTCTGACTATAGCGTTAAAGGGTGTCAAGGCCTTGTGGTATTGGAGGAAATGTATTCAAGTGGTATTGGTAATGATGCAGATTTTTGGTATTGTATTTTATTTATTTTTTTTACTTTAGAAATCAAGTTGCAAGAGCTTGTGGGCTGTTCAAAGTCACTTGGCAGTCACAGTAAAAATAAATGTTACAAAATTCTGATCCTGATTATAAAATGTGAAAAACAGAATTTAAATTGTTTACAGAGGTCTGAAATTCCTAATTTTTTTTTACATAAAGTTTTCACAACTTTCAGACACCAATCACAAGACTGCAAACAACTAGAATGCCAACAGTTCACTTCCTGGTTCACGGACAATAAAATACTGTATAATTAGATGCTGACAGCACACAGCTCATTCAGACCCTGAGAGCTGGTTTTAGAATATGGGCAAGATGAAGTTTACTGAGTTACATGAAAAAACAACATTAACTTCAATAATGTGGGCTACATATATTATTCTGTAGTCCACATTTACAGATATGACACTTCTGTGCCCTATTATGCCCTCTTTTTATGTTAATTAGTGTTTCTATCATTAAATCATAATACACAAATGTGACATGCTTTGGGAAGTGTGAATTTAGTATCTTATATACACATACAGCCAATTTAAAGACATTTGTTAGTCTTTACATATAGATTAATTTCAATTGCTCTTAAAGACCCTGCAGCTGATTTTCCGCATGTATTTGAGCCAAATGTATTATTGCCAGATATATTTTCTAAGCAGCTCTTGAGGTCCACAGCGTGGTGTCTGCATCTGCATTTAAATAGCGTTTTACTGTATATCAGCAAGGCCGGATTCTCCATATGGGCCAGTGGCTCGGTGCCCAGGGGCACCAACCATTCACAACCAGCGGGGGGCACCACATGACACAAGCTTTAAAAATTGTTTTTTGTACATTTGTATGTTATTCACTTGAAAATGTTAAACGGCCGCACATAACTTGTCATTGACACTTCATAATAACAACAATAATAATAATGATAATACTGAACAAATCAAGATTACATGACCATTCATTCCCCTTCCCCCAGTCTGTCTGTTGAGCCAGTCCACAAGTCTGTGCAAATATGTCATTTCTTTAAAAACCGTGGCAGAAATGAAAAATGGACAGACATCAACCGAGCGGTGGTGCAAAGAGAAAACAAAAAAAATACTCCAGACGTCAAGCCACAATTAAAAATGTCCAGTGACTGATGTTTTTTTGTAAGAACATCAGGACCTGCGGTCAGTAGCAGCGCTGAAGCCGAAGGTGGTGAAGACAAGTGTGTGTGTGTGTGTGTGTGTGTGCATGTGTGTGTGTGTGTGTGTGCGTGTGTGTACGTGTGCATGTGTGTGTGTGTGTGTGTGCGTGTGCATGTGTGTGTGCGTGCATGTGTGTGTGCGTGGCGGGTGGGGTATGGGGGGGTGACCTCTGAGGTATAGTGCCCAGGGGCACCACATTGGCTTAATACGGCCCTGATATCAGGAAGTGTGTGTTAGCATGCTAATTGTCGTTAGCTTTAACAAAATTCTGCTCTTGTCACTGAAACTTGTGAAAAGCACTTAAAACTCATCACTGTGAATAATGAGGACGCTCTGAACGCATAAGTGAGGAATAACTTTGGAGCACTGCAAACAGGACTAAAGAAAAACTCTATTCTGACAACTGGACAAAGGTTTTATTATTATTATTATTATTAGTAGTAGTAGTAGTAGTAGTAGTAGTAGTGTTAGTAGTAGTAGTATTAGTATTAGTAGTAGTAGCAGTAGTAGTAGCAGTAGTAGTAGCAGTAGTAGTAGCTGTAGTAGTAGTAGTGTTAGTAGTAGTAGTAGTATTAATAGTAGTAGTAGTAGTAGTAGTAGTAGTGTTAGTAGTAGTAGTATTAGTATTAGTAGTAGTAGTAGTATTAGTAGTAGTAGTAGTGTTAGTAGTATTAGTATTAGTAGTAGTAGTATTAGTAGTAGTAGTAGTGTTAGTAGTAGTAGTATTAGTATTAGTAGTATTAGTAGTATTAGTAGTAGTAATAGTAGTAGTTTTATCCCATTTGATGCTCTGGATCCTGCCTGGACAACTGAGGGACGACGACACCACTGCAAACAGTTTCTTAGACAGTAAAAATCAGCTGCTTTAAATCAAGGGATTTTTTATTGTTTTTGAAGGATTTGAAATAGCAGATAACACATAAATACAAGATAAAACATTTCTTCTTTTGTACAGAAATCACAGAAAGTGTGTGTAAAACCAAGCAACACACACAGACACACACACACACTCACACACACACACACACACACACACACACATAAGCCTACGTCTGGTGTGAGCGACCCGTCCTCTCCTCTGTGCCATATGCTGTCACTCAGACGGAGAAAAAAAACATGTGAGCAGACAGTGTCTAAATGAGACGGAGGGAGGGAGGGAGGGAGGGAGGGAGGAGAGGAGGGGGAGGCGGCGGGGGAGAGGGAAGGCTGGCAGAGGAGGAGGGAGGGGGGGAGGGGGGAGGGGAGGAGGGGGGGTCAAGGATTCACGGTCCTTCGTCTCATAACAGTCCAACCCAACCTGTCGCTCACAAGACCCGCAAAATGTGTCACAAACGGATTGAAATTTGGATAATCGAAATTTGAATCATCGAAATTAGCAACTTGTAAAGCCTGCGATTATTTAAGTGAGATCAATTCCTCTGCTAACAAAAAAAATATCATGTTTAACTTGTAAAATGTAGTTTAGATCTGTACAAACATGTTCTGAAATGTCATATTTCTAGAGAATATGCACACGCCACTGAGAAGTAACTAGGGCTAAACTGATACCGATTTTAAATGTATTATTCGATACCGATACTTGATATTTACTCTTTCTGTAGTGGCTGAAATCCGGTCCAAATGTGTCACAATTAGATCAAAATTGAATAATCGAAATGGGCAAACTGTACCACTGAGACCACCGAGAAGAAACTGGATGAACCGATATTAAATTTTTTAATGTATTTTTCGATATTTGATACTTTTTACATGTCTGTAGTGGCTGATATCCGACATTTTATACGCAAGAAATACGCAAAAAGGTGTGCAAATTATAGTTAAGTTCACTACATCTTCTTTCCAGTGTAAGAAATATCTGATGCACTGAAGGAAAACAAAGAATAAAGAGACTGGAGCCGCTTACACATCACATAACTGACCGATATCTGTATAAAAACAATTCAGTGAATCGAACAATACCCATAACAGCGCTGATATATTGTCCATCTCTAGATACGACATTTTTAAGTCCAAAATTTTCTCCTCAAAACCAAAATATCTTACACAATCTGCTCTTATTCATGCATAAAGAGCTCCTAACCTTGTAGATGCTCTGAAATGTAATCCTTGTATAGCTTGTCAGTTCAGATTTCAGTCTTTTGCTGAAGCTTTTAAAATGTGAACTTTGCACAGATTCACATTATTGAAACAGAAAATCCCAAATGTAATTGCAAAACTTGTCAAAAATCAGACAGATTAAATAGATTTTTCTCTAATTGTTCAGTAATAAAATCTATCCACAAGAAATCCACAATTTTAGTGCTGACCAAAGAGCGCACTTCACACACTGTGCTCCTCAGATCAGATGAAAAAAGAGGAGGGAGTAACAAATATTGAACCGACAAAAGCCCAAATACTGGTCGCCTTGAGGGTGTGTGTACAAATACTGTAGTAACTGCTGTAATTAAAGAAAACTACGCGCAGATATCACTGCTTAAGTTAGAAAAAGTCGTCACTATGGCGTTAAACGTATCAGATTTCATGGTGACAAACTGGCGGCTTCACATCGCCAGGTTACAGCTCAGATCTGTGGAGAGGCGACCCACTAAAAAGCACATATGTTGAGATATGATCAAAATACATGAATAAACTTAAGATGGACGAGTTTAAAGCCGTACTGTGGGACATTCTAGACTAAACTACGTCATCTCAGCTGTTTCATCGCAGACGAGCAGGTAGTGACCCCCCTTCCCAACTGAAAAGTCATATATAACGCCTTTAAAGAAGACATATTACGCTTGTGTTTGCTATATAGTTATAATCTATGACACCCGTGGATCATTTTGTTATAATTTGGACATTTTAATTTGCAATATTGATCCAAAATGACTTAATAATGAAAGAAAGTCCACTGATTTCCATGCAGCGCCCAATGGGAGCTGATATACCCATAAACGTCATCATAACGAAACAAAACGCTGAGTTTTTTTCTCTCCATTTGTACCAAAATGAGTACAGGACGCTGCCGAATCCTCGTATCACCAATAAAGAAAATAAATTTGGAGCGTGAAGTAAGTACAGAGCAGTGGGTGTGTACAGGTGGTGACGAGAACGAGGATTAATCCGTCAATATGGCGTCTTGAAAATATTATTAAAGATCGCTCAAGCGTGCACAAATCACCCCAAATACAACTTCGAGAGGGTAAATGAGAAGGGAAACAGCTATGACATGGCTAAAAGCTCTGAAAAGTCCATTTTGCATCACAGGTCTGCTTTAAAATGAGACGTCACGTACACGATTCACAAAGTTTAAAGCTACAGAAGTGATGAAACGCTACAGACACATTCAGACATTTTCCAGATTAGTCACTCCTGCTTTTTTGATATGGACAGTTCGCGACTCAGGCTTAGAAATGTGTGCCAAATAATAATAATTGATGACATTTCCCTGTTTTAAAATCTCTCTCAACGACGTCTGAACGTGCGGACGAACTCGGAACTAAACCGGGACTAGAACAGAGTGGAAAACCGAGTCTATATCAGGTCTAAACCAGGACAAGTGTGAACAGAAGCGAGCGAGGTTAAACAGGGACCACCTTCATCTCTGGACGAGTCAGGAGCACCACACACCCCTCCTCTCTTTCTCTCCTTCTCCCTCTTTCTTTCTTTCTTTCTCTTCCTCTCTCCACACACACACAAACACACACGCAACTGATAAGTAACCTCAAACGACATGTGTTAATTAGCATGAGCCAGATAAATGCACGAGAATACAAAACCCTGACATTATTTAACGTTACTATAGCTGCAGATTATATTTGTATATATATATGTATCAAGGCATTATAGTAAGTTTGGTCAAATAATCTAATATAATTGGAGCAAACTGACTGGAAAAGTGAAATGCACACAATAAAGACATAAAATATTCAATAAAGGCGCATTTAAAACCTTACAGTTACTGCCATAGTTACAATATATGTTTTTATCATAAGTAAATATGTATCTTTTTTATGTGTATCGTTTCTTTTTTTTATTTCTTATTTATTTCTCAATTTTCTGTCTGCATGTAACACAACTTGGTGACAAATTTAAGTTATAAAACGTGCATTTTTTTGGTTAATACTAGTTCTACCTTTATTTTTGTTCCCAAGTTGTTATATACATACAAACAGTTGTTATATACAGATGTAGCACTTAAAATACCATACACACGTCAATTATCATGTCATAGGCTTTTAATGGTATGTTTTAATCCTTGAGTGTCCACAAAGGCGTCTAAGAAATAAAATGTATTATTATTGTTATTCGTGTTTAGCATCTATAAGTGAATCTGGCTTTTACAGTGAAATTAAACCTAGAATTACTCCTGAAAACCTATAAACAGCTTGTTATTTTTATAAGGTGTTATTATAATAGCTGTCATAGTCTAAGAATTTTTAAAAAAGCCAGAATTCTCATATTTGCACAATCATTTAATCTAAAATTTTGCCCAAAACCTACAATATTGTCTTTTCTTTTGACCACATTTGTCTCACGTGCTCCTCTTTGTTCTGATATAATACGCTTTTATACACTATTACGAATGTTCTGATTTCCACTATTTGAAATGAAGCTGCATGTTACGCTTCAATATAATTCAGTGTCACATACGCCAACATTAGACATAAACAAGTCTCTTTAAACTGAGCGCTGTCAATGCCAATATATGAGCATTTCTAATATTATTGTATTAAAGCACTAATGTAACCTCCCTCTCACAATATCCTACAAACACGCCTGCTTTTTATATGACATTTTTAGTGAAAACACACTTGAGCTGTGAAAAAAATGACGTTTAATTCCCTCTCAGAGCGAATATGCAGAGGTGGTGTAGTTTTAGCATGAGCGAAATGTCGACGAAACTGGAAAATATTTGGGAATTTTCGTAAACTTTAGTGCAACACAAAGCCAATTCATAAACGTGCAGAGTTTTTGTTTGTAGTGGCTTCAAACTCACTTGTATATGAAGGAAAAAAAACGCAAAATGACATCTATTTTACGACGTCTTTAAGATAAAAATTGCTTTAAAATTTCAAAACGCACTGTCAGCCTGAGAATTGCCAACACCTGCCTTATATGTACTGCAATCATAACCCAAATACAAGCAATTTAATGCAGTACTTTAAACAATAATATGCAGCCACTTCCCTTATTGCTACTTGTATGTCTGTTTGATAAATGTATACAGTTATTTCACATCCCAATTACTTTAAGAGGAAGTACATATATTTGCCCTTTTGTCCTATGTAGTACACATAGGATACTTTTCTTAACACGATTCTGTCAGGATGATAAACAAACTCTACAGTATACAGCATACAATAAATACAAAAATCTATGACTATTCCAGATTTCGCATTTGCATTTACAGAACGCATGTGATTACAGTGATAAAAATGTGTTACTAATAGCTATTTTTCTATATTTACGATCGTACTAATGTAAATAAAACACAAATTGCAGTATAACTGGCATCTCTAAGTCATCCACACTTGCAAATGTTAAGTTGGTGTGAATACGTCTCTTGGATTTTCTCACCAAATGAAAAACTGACAGTAATTTTCAGCCTATGCCTGCATATTACAGTCTTTTACCACACATAACACGTATCCTGGAGTTGTTTTGTGAAATGTTATGTGGGGAATATGGGGGAGAGACTTTGACTTGGGTGTTTCTCTTCAGCTGTTTCATTGTTAACGCCAGATTTTGGTCAAATGCCATAAAAAAAAATCTACTGAAAGACTGAAAATTTAAGTCAATTTGCAATTTCAGTTCAAACTATTAAAATGTACCCATCACGTTTATACTCCACACAGACAAAGAGAGAAAGCCCTGGCTGAAAATATGCAACTTTGAACCCAAATCTTGTAATAAAAACGTTGAATCTTGAGAACACTTTTACTACAAGTGCAATGCAATAATATTATAGTCAGAACTGGACTGTAAGATGTTACAGCTGACACTAAATTTCATGTCATCTTTACCATGTATCATAAAAGGAAAATGTGCCAGCCAAGACTGTAATCACGGCTACTGCAATTTCAGCTTAAATTGTATTTTTACAAACCTGCAGACGTATTAATAATGTAATTGTGATCCTGCTATAACTCCAAATATCTTGCAATAAGAGCAGTTCAACTCTAAAATTTAAATTATTTCTGGTAAATATTAGAAATTATATTGTACAAAAAGTAAAATATTCTACAAGTAACAGTAATACAAGCACTGTACTATTGACACTGGATTTCAATCATTTAAAAGTGTGAGAAATGAGGGTCAAATTGTGCATTTTAAGTAATTATACAATTCAATATAAGCAGAAATCAGTGCATGGAAGTTTTTGTGTACAAATATGAAATCATAATTTAGATATTGTGTTGATTTGCAGGTAAAAATCAATGCTTTTTCCAGTATTGCGAGTTTTTGTAACTTAACAAATACAGCTGCTGTTTTGTGACTATTTGGATTTAAATTGCATCATTAAACATGATGAAAAAGACAAAAATATAAGATACCATATGTGCCAGTGGCAACGTTTGACAATAATAATAGAAACTGTGGCCGAAATATTTTCAAACAAGGCTGAATAATTGTTGTAATTTATGTAAAAATGCAAAAAATGTAAAATTCGTATTCATGGGTGATTTGGAATCCGCTTTGTGAATCATAATAAACTTTTCCAGCTACACGTGTACGCACAAAACCGATCACAACATGCCATGCGTAATCCTTATCTGAATCCTAAAAGCTTTAATCGCTAAAACAATAACAACAAAACCAAAAAATGAGCTATAATGAATAAATATAAAACAAAATTCCCACGTACCATATATCGCGCTGCTCGTGATCATGTCTTCACGCCAAAAAAACAAGAGGAGATCGTTAGAAAACAGCAGCGGCACGAGGAATTTTCACGAGGCGGAATTCCACAGCTCGCGCCTCCTCGGTCCTCGCAGCCCACTTCTCGTGTCCTCGCTTCTTCTCACATTTCCAATTTTCACAACTTTTCACGCCGAACTAAACGCCACGCCACGCCACGGCTCCCGCTTTTGTTCCGCGTCCCCAGGTACGGTACGGGCGCGATTTTTACGCACGGCGAACGGAAGGCAGGAGAGGCGAGGAGGAGGAGGAGGAGGAGAGGAGGAGATCGCGTGGACGCTAGAGGAGAGGAGAGAGTCCGTAGTGAGCACCGCTGCTTTCTCACGCTCCTGCCTCCTCCGCCGACCAGGCTGCTGCTGCTGCTGCTGCTGCTGCCGCTGCTGCTGCTGCTGCTTGTGCTTGTCACTTCTTTGCGCGAGTTGCGACGCGAGCGGAGGATAGAAGGCGTGCGAGCCGAGCCACCGCGGATGACATAAAACACACATTGTGCACGCCGCCCCATTAGAGGAAGAGGCGAAAGCAGCGTGGTGTGTGCCCCCCTCTCTCTCCCCCCTTCTCCCTCCTCTCCACTTTTCCAAATAGATTACTCGCCCCAATGACAAGGCGATCTGTCTATTAAGCGCCCGCCTGGGGTCAACTTTTATGCGGCGGAAACTTCGCCAAGAAGGGGGTGTTATTTAAGAAAGGGACTGCTGCCAGAGATTTGTGTTGAATAGTGGAGTGAGTGGACGCCACGGATATAAATAGGACTAGAAGAGCAAATGCAATGACAAGGATTCATGTTAATTCATAGATCCAAACGCAACGCGCGCTGGAAAACTCGTGCGCCCTTAAACTGTTGCTTCCATGATGGATAAAGCAGGCCGGGGTACCTGCGGGTGACATGGGTGCTGCCGCTGGGTGCGTTAATGACATCGAGGCGCGGGGTGGATCAGGAGGCCCGCGCGTAAAGAGTCCACGGAAGAATTACGCAAACACCCATTGTCATTTGAAACCAGCTCCAGTAATTGGAGGGGGGACCAGGCGCTGCCTCTGCCATGTCGGAATTTCAAACTGGACAGCTGCTGTATTGACCGCACTGCGCATGCGCCCTGCAGCTGGAGCCAAATTCAAATAAGAAGTAAAAACGTGACTTTTTCACACAAAGCTCGAAAAGGAATGGGAAGAAGAAGAAAAAAACTGATTTTAACCCACCTCTATTCGCCCCCACCCATTACATAGTTTCAAAAATTAAAAAAAATGATGTGGTTGCTGTACACTGATGACAAAACTTTACAAATAAAAACCCAATTACTTTATTTTTTTGTATTGTACTGTATTATGGTCGTACAAACTAATAATAATGTTACAAGCAAAATAACAAATGGACGATTGGAGTTAAAAGGCGCTATGTAACTTTTTCTGGAGGTGTTCTTGCTTTTCCTGGAATGTTCCACAGTACAGCATTAAATTGATCTCTACGGGGACAAGCAAGGGGCCAAGTTATAGGTCAGATCTGTGGAGAGGAGAGCCTACGTCGCTGTAAGAATGCATGTTCTTCAAGGTTTTTCCAGCAATAAAAACACATGTAAATACAAGTTCAGTGCCGTATTGTGAAACATTTCAGGCAAAAAAGGGAATATTGCTTATTCCCATGGAGACAAGCAGCAAACCTCCAACAGAAAATTTACACATTGCGTCTTTAACTAAATGGCGCCGGGTCCGTATTATGCTATTTTCTGATAATTTCTTCATCAAAAATATACCTTGAACTGTGTTTCACTCACACAAATCTTACAAATTTAAGCTGTGTTCTTCTCTCAAACGGAAAACACTCCGCCTCGTTCCACTTTGTGATGTCACGTGGTAATACAGGAAGTGCTCCGCTGTGTTTTTAAACTTCATACACCTTAACTCGACTCATCTGGACCAATTTCACACCAGGAATTGCTCACCTTTACTGAACCTAAGTGTAAAATGCAGCTGTAAACCGGAAAACTACCACTTCATGACATCACAAGGTGGAACAGAACATTTTGAGCTTTGGAGATGCTGACAGACTAATAATAAACGATTATTCAAGCATGTAAATGAAAACAAAACCCAACTTTACATTACAACATGACTCAAACCTCGCGAGAATATAAGCCCTTTAAACTCTGCCAATTCTACGTTGACGATTTCAAATTAAGTAAAGCAAATTATTCTAACGTGTAATAAAGTATCTAAAGGCCTTTCAATGAGTTATCCATCTCTTTCTCCGCCTTCCGCTATACAATACACTCCTTCAGTATCCCGGTATGTTGCTATCAGTCGCTCTGTTCTCCTCCCATCTTATTTATAATCAATCACACATGTGCCTGGTCCGGTCTGACACACACTTTAGGAGGATTTCCTCTGTGTTACGTGTCCAGCCTTGAGACGCAGGGCTGGGATCCTCCGGGCGGAGCAGGGACTGTGCCTCATATCCCAGCGAGGGGAGGGCGGGGGTCCACACTGTAATCTATGGACCCAGCCTTCACCTCTCTCTCTCTCTCTCTGTCTCTGTCTCTCTGTCTATTTCTCTCTGTCTATTTCTCTCTGTCTGTCCCCCCTCTCTGTTTACCTTTTCTCTCTGTCTCTCTCTTTATTTTACACCCTCTTTCTCTCTCTCTCTGTCCCTCCCCTCTATTTCCCTCTGCTCTCTCTCTTTCTCTCTTTATTTTACACCCTCTTTCTTTCTCTCTCTCTCTCTCTCTCTGCCCCCTCTCTATTTCCCTCTTCTCTCTGTCTCACTCTATTTTTCACCCATCTTTCTTTCTCTCTGTCCCCCTCTTTCTTTCCCTCTTCTCTCTGTCTCGCTCTCTTTATTTTACACCCTCTTTCTCTCTCTCTCTCTCTCTCTCTCTGTCTCTCTCTCTGCCCCCCTCTCTATTTCCCTCTCCTCTCTGTCTCTCTCTCTCTTTTCCCTCCATCTCTCTCTCTGAAACATGTTTATTCCTCCGTCTTGAGCTCTTTGGAGAATTCCTTCCCGTCAGGCAGGACATGGAGGGGACTTTTTTTTTTCTTTTTCAGTTTTCCACTGACTTTTCCCACATTTCTTCACTTACCATTCAAATTAGAAGTGCCCAAATATGAGGAATCCTTTTCATTAAATAAGTTTGTTAATGATCATATTGATTAACTGTTTAGTTCCGTGCACATATCGCAGGTTAAAGGTTTTTTGCTGTAACTTTTGTTTCACTAACGTCTGATTTTGGCTCAGTGAAGCTGATTAACCAACCTTAAAGCTGCACTATGCTACTTTCCTGGTGAAATGTATCTATCTCCATGGAGACAAGCCATGTTTTTGGTCAGATCTGCGCAGGAGCATACAATATAATAAGTGCAAGATAGACAGGTTTAATGCCCGCTGTGGAACATTCCAGACAAAGGATTTTCTCTATATACAGAATGTGATGCAGTAATAACATGTCCGGGAGCAGATATTTAAACAGAACTATCTGCGCCTATAGAGGTCAGAGTGACGAGTCCAGTGTTTGTGTCTCATCTGGGCTGATGTCCTTGTGTCAGCAGGACAACAGGACGGTGGAAGGATTTGGCTCAGCGCTCTCTATTCTACTGCACACTCACATCACAGTAAAATAAGATCAAATACGATGCAAAAAAGGATTAAGTAAAGTTTGGACACAGCGTAAGATGACTGATGATTTTGTTCATCTTAATCTTCTTTTTTTAATCATTATTTAAAACACGTACGGCAGTCACATTCTCACTGTGAAAAAACGACTTGGTAAAAATACATTCTTCAGGCCGCCACATACTACGGGATGTGCAACAAAAAGTGCACACCCCAGACACAAGGAGAAATTTATGAGACTAAAAATCCCGGATCGCAAGGACTTCAGCGGGATCTGTCTGCGGACCACAGGATATAAAGCTGTGAGCGCGATCGCCTCAGTTGTTTCCTGTCTACAGTAAAACCACTCGCTCTGAGACTCTTGACTGTTCAAAAGATCAGAGCTCTGCACTTCTAGTTTAGATACAAGTCAAAACGGTGTTATTATTATTTGTGAAATGTGGTGCAGTACTTCAGATTCATGCATTTTTAAAGCATAAAAGTCTGGTGATAACGTCCACAGGAAGTCGAGTCGTTAATTTGCAGCTTCATATCAATCCGTGCGCTGTGTGTATGTAAACAGACACACGTGATGATCAACTTTCACCTTTTTACTTTTAAAGAACTCTTCAAAATGGATGAACAGCGCAGTTTTGTGGACTGGATGTCATGATTTGCAGAGGGCAGTTTCTATGGATAATGCAGATCAGATGCTGCACTTTAACCCTGCATCACAAATATTCAACAAACCATTTTGGATGAAGATATGAGCTGAGATAGCGGCTGCATTCCCCCAGTGCCGGTTAGTGCAGATGCAGCACCTTCCGAGGAACCTTTGGCAAGCGCTTGTTTCTAGTTGTCGCAAATTTGCAACATAGACAAATTTCTATTCAATTTTTTGCTATAGTCACATTAATAATCTCATCTTAATTTACCATCTATTTAAAGGCAAAAACACACACACAAATATATAAACATCTATATAAATTCAGGCACTGAGCGGTGAGTATCGAGAGGTGAGTATCTTGCGCCTCTGTGTCCGTCGCTCCTCTGCCCCTGACGCTGTTTTATCGACTGTTACTGTTGCGTTTCCGATGTTTGGTGGTCACGATCTGACACTGACTCCACACACATGAGGAGCAGCGGCTTCAAAATCGCACACGGAGACACAAAGTCGGGTCACGCCTTCCCGAACTCGGGGAGAAGAAATCGCAGCCAAAATCGGGCAAATTTTGTTTAGATGTGTTGTAAATCGTTGTAAATTATTGCACCAGTTTATCGACCAAAATGGGATATCGACTAAACCGATGTCTTGAAAGCCAATATCGAGTTTCTCTGCATCATCTTTTAGCTGTGAAGTCACTGGATCACGTTGAATAGCTTATAGGCTCGGCGTAGAACTCCATTACCTGTATGAAACTGTCTTTGCGTCTGTTGTGATTGCGGGATAGGGCCACCATATCGTCTCACAGATTACTCGTTGAGCAGGTGCGCCTATATTGGTACCCACTCATCCAAGAACGCTTTTATATTCTTTGTTATCCTATAGACTGAATCAAATCCTCTCTAGTTAAACTCTTATCATTTCACGCGCTATAACATTTTACTACGGACACGCATTACCACCTATGAAAAAACATCCACCAAACTGAGAAATTATTGCCGTGATTTATCGTGTATCCATTCTTTTCGCGGCCTGACTCAAATCCTAATAGGCCCGGCATTGAAGTGAATAACGTCCATGAAGGATACACCTCTGAATCGGGCAATAAAACCAGCCTGATTTACAGTAAACTGGGCACTGGGCTAGGTTAACTCAGAGCGGCTCTCCCCTCACCGGCTCTGACTTTGATAAATCACCCAGAAGTCCCACTCTTGGCTTCAAAATTCCGTCTTGTTCACCGGCAATTCTGCATTTGTCCCTCTTTAATGTGTGTGGAAGTGGCCGTTGCGCTAATCTGTCATTGATGGATTAGGTTAGCCGGGATCCGTTCACAAGCGCTATAGCGGAGCGCTGCAGACAGAGATGGCTGTGTTAGCAAAGCACAAAGTCTTATTTACCCCAGATGTAAACACGGGTTACTGTGGTTAGGGTAAAGTGGATTGTACAAGTCGGTGGGTGGTGAATGGAAGGGAGAAAATAGGGGAGAAAAAAAAAGATGAGGTATAGTTGGGGTTGCATGATGAAGACAGATCTTTTTAGAGCAAAGTTTTGACAAAATATAACGATTTTACTATTAGTTTACTCAGTGGACCGCAAAACTTTCCTCTAACCAAGTGAAAAATGTCCAAACAGTGAGAATTCATCACTGACACCACCTCGGCTGGACACAACTCAGTCTTTACCATCGCTTTAAACAAACATATTTAACCCTAGAACTAGCTCATCTGTAGAACTTTTCGCAGACCCATCAAAATCTTTACGGCACAGTAACTTTTCTTCAACTTATCTCCAGAGATGTTTATGGAGCAATCAACCAGGTCAATTTGTGTCTCCCAAATGTTCATTTCCAACCACATGATAACAACAACAGCACAAGTCTCCTCATCACCTCCTCAGTTTTTAAACAACTCTGCTAACAAGGCATCAACAGATGACAGTTTGGGGTCCTGGGGAGAAAATCCTGACTTGGACCCCTCTGTTTTTGGAATGAAACATATGAAGGTCCAGTTTTGCGCACGTCTTTTACTCCCCTGCTCGTGTCTGTCCCATCACCACCTCACAGGCTTGTGTCTTCTCAATTCCTACAGTATGTTGCCTGCTCTGGCTTGATCGATATGTGTAGTCGTCTACATTAAGTTCTGCACATCAGCTAAACCAAGACTAAAACCAGGTCTAAACCAAGACAAAAACCAGGTCTAAACCAGGTCTAAAGCAGGACTAAAACCAGGTCTAAACCAGGTCTAAACCAGGTGTAAACCAGGTGTAAACCAGGACTAAACGAGCATTAAACCAGGACTAAAACCAGGTCTAAACCAGGACTAAACGAGTCTTAATCCAGGACTAAAACCAGGTCTAAACCAGGACTAAACAAGCATTAAACCAGGACTAAAACCAGGTCTAAACCAGGTCTAAACCAGGTCTAAACCAGGACTAAATGAGCATTAAACCAAGACTAAAACCAGGTCTAAACCAGGACTAAACGAGCATTAAACCAGGACTAAAACCAGGTCTAAACCAGGACTAAACAAGCATTAAACCAGGACTAAAACCAGGTCTAAACCAGGTCTAAACCAGGTCTAAACCAGGTCTAAACCAGGTCAAAACCAGGACTAAACGAGCATTAAACCAGGACTAAAACCAGGTCTAAACCAGGACTAAACAAGCATTAAACCAGGACTAAAACCAGGTCTAAATCAGGTCTAAACCAGGTCTAAACCAGGTCTAAACCAGGTCTAAACCAGGACTAAATGAGCATTAAACCAAGACTAAAACCAGGTCTAAACCAGGACTAAACGAGCATTAAACTAGGACTAAAACCAGGTCTAAACCAGGTCTAAACCAGGACTAAACAAGCATTAAACCAGGACTAAACCAGATCTAAACCAGGTCTAAACCAGGTCTAAAACCATACAAGAATTTACAGGAGGTGGGAGCTACATTCATGACAATATCAAGTAATCCAAAGTATTCAGATTACGTTACCTTCACTTTAAGTAATGGATTACATTACAAACTACATTTTGGGGTATGTAATCTGTAATCTGTAGGGGAATACATTTTAAAAGTCACCTTCCCAACACTGTCATCAGAATTATCAAATGTGTCACAATGAAACGGAAATGAAACGAAATTCAAAATTTCTGAAAAGGAAAATGTCCATTTTTGAAGCGGAAAATCATTGGCCCTAATTATGGTGCATATTTTCAACTGAGACGTTTGAATCTGCCACATGTAAATCGTTGGATGCTGCAAGTTATTTTCGGTTTATTTGCTGGGCTGATGTCGTCAGACCAGAACCCTCCATCCATCTGCTCCTGGTCCGGTCCCTCCATCAAATTTTAAAACCCTTTGTGCCCCTCGAGCCAAAAAGTTTGCCCACCCCTGGTATAGAGATCGATAGAAAGAGTTCACTGTAAAGCGCTTTGTGTTGCATTTTTTTGTACGAAAAGCACTTGTAAATAAAGTTTGATTGATTGATTGAACATAAGGGGCTGAAATAACTAACTTTTGTCAAATCCAAGAGCAAAAAGCACAAACATTTTCCTAAATGCAAGTTCAGCAGTTATCATGGTGACACTATAAACACATTATCAAACAACCAAAAAAGTTTCAAGATGATAAAATGCTAAATGGATTTAAACAAGACATTTTCAAGAGACTGTGGTCAATATAAGCATTCAGGGTTTAATTTATATTTTCAGTCATAATTATACCTGTTTGCAATGCTATTTTCTGCAAAAAAAACCTTTGCATAACTACATAAACATTGCAGAACAGTAGACATTTAGACATATATTTCTTATGCGACAGTAGCGGGTGAAAAAGCCCCTCCGAGCGTCTGCCGTATTGATCACACTTAACCACCGATCTATTTTAATTAAATATTAAGCGACTGAGCTGCATTGATAGAAACAGAGCAGCTTCCTTTTTCTATCACTTCCACTTACAAACTTAAAAAGCCACCATAAGCCCCATATGTAATTAGACTTGTCGCATTACAGCCACTTTTCTATTCAAAGAGTAGTTATTTTTAAAGGAAGCCGAACATCCGTGCATGAATTTTAATAGCGATACTTAAAAGGTAATTATTCCACTCAGGCTCAAACGCAGGTAACAAATGGAATTCAATCAGTATCCATGCATAATGATGGTCATTAGGATACAGAAAATAATAATGGCATCCTATCTGCATTAAGCCTGCCCACACGCGTCTACACAATGATCCGCGGACATTACCGATCTCCATGGAGACGGACGATTGTCACTTTTCCAGCTTCGTCCGTGAATGTTAAATGCGTCTCATTTTGTTTTTTTTTTTCCACACCGCAAACTACAGCAGACAACGGCGTTTAATTTACCTCTTCAAATCACGGAGAGGAGTCGGACATGATTGTAATTTTGGTTCATTGTCCCGCTGCCTTTGTTGTACCCGTGAGAGAGTTGAGTAGAGGCACAAATGAAAATCACAACTTGTAATTTCGGTTTTGATATTTTACTCAATACATTATTTTTATATGACCTTTTTTTTCTTTTTTTACAGGATAACTTCATATTTTGTAATTCTCAACATGATTTTTTTTTTCATTGATTTGACCCAAAATGCTGAGTAGCAGGTTTGGGTGAATTTAGTGGATTTATTCAGTGTGATTTGAGGGAAATGGGAAAATGGAGATAAAAGGGGATGATTTTTTTTTTAAATGTTTGATGGGATTGATTAGTCGATGGGGAAAAATGTGTGAGCCTGTGTGTTCGAAGGCAGAAGACCTTCCAGAGGAAATACTTTGATGAAATGAACTATTTCGTCACCGACCAAAGCACCAGAGCCGAGAAAAAACAAGGCTTTTCCTGTTGTGTTCACCTGGCGCCCCCTGGAGGCTGCTGTGATGCTGCACTGGGGGAAAAAATGTCGCTGGATTTGCATAAAAAAAAGATGGAAAGCGTTTGCATGCAATACAATTATGTTTAGGCTTTGCACCTTATTTCAGTCTCCTCTACATATATTTTTTCCAGAACATGAACGTCACTTTTTCATGTCCGATGTTTCAGTTTGATCACATCGTGCTGAATACGAATACCGTAAAATACCCAATAACAGCCTGGGCGTTTATTTGTTTCAGTCACTTCACAGACCAGGCGTTTATTTGAGACCAGGCGGCGATTTAGGGCGATTAATTCCTTCTTCACAAAAATCTCGCTCAGCAAAACAGGGAAAATATGGTACTCAAATTCTTTTAACCAGTATGACTATAATTTAGGCGACTTTCAATACAGACGTAGGTGAGATCATTTGAAATGTTACAACAAAACATCTACGGAGCGGGGAGTTTCCCACATTTGAAAGCGTTTATGCAAATTTGCTATGTGGTTTTAAGTTTTGTTCCTGTGCATCAGCGGCACAAGGAGCTGTTTCTTTCAGCATTTATAGTTTATGCAAATGAGCCATGTGGTTTTAAGTTTGGTTTCTGTAGAGACGACGTGAGCATCAGTCCTGTGTCCTGTTGCTGCAGCATGACTTCTGTATTCCAGCTCGTACATTAGACTCTGTGTTTATTTGGAACCGGCGCTTATTTAACAAAATATACACCTGCACCCGGAGTTTAAAGGGACCCAGCGATTAACTGGAACCCGGCTCTTATTTGGTATTTTATGGTATTTATCTTATGTTACCTTATAATGAAAATGTGCCTTTTTATGTAAATTTGTCTTATTTTTATGTAAGGGGAATTGCAGAGGGAGGCGCTTCTCCAGAGATTATAACAAAGTCATGTTTCCTCATGCATAAAACCTGCAGGTCTAACAATGGCCACAATCAAGCGACCTTTGTAAGGTTTAAACATGCTGGACAGAGAATCATTTAAAAAATCATGTTATTGTTGTCAAAATTGTGTTTGCATCGTGAGGAACCCCTCTCAGAGCATTTTTTCAGTGTGCAGGACACAGAGGAGGGACACATTTGGCTCTTCCACCAGATCTGATAACCCTCCCTGACCAGACCTCCTGTTAAACTGCTCTGAGACCTTTGACTGAGATGAGCAGTGGAAATTCTCTCTCTGTGCTGGACAGGTTTGGTTCACAAGTTACCTGGGTTAAACACTTAAACTTTGTAATGTAATAATGCATTCTGGATGAGATGGTTAAGACAGAACACATAATTTTGAATACTGTCAGAAGCCAAGAAACAGCACAGATCAGTGTTGCCTCGGTGGAGATCTCGCTGTGGCAGTGAGTCTGTCAAGGCAACAAACCAGTGTAGTGATGGGGGCAAGTTCTCATGTAAAACGCCAATTTGCTTCACACTGAAGAAGCTTAACACCACTTTAACCCATCTTACAGCAGCCACGAGTCTAACAAACAAAACGCTCTGCCAGGTTCACTCATTAAAGTCTGGAAACGTTATAAAACAACTTTATATGCAGCCTTACACTTACCTTTGTTGATTTCCCACTGCACATGCGAAAGTCCAAAAGACACAATAGCCGATGTTGTTTCTAATCCGTTTACGAGTGAATTATAGTTTTTGAAAAACGCTAAAAAATACATTCCCGAACCTTTTTCTTTCAACAACTTTCACAGTCAGTAGTCGATCCTTGCTGGCGGTACTAGCTACTTGCCGCAGGTGGAGTATCTCTTCCTGAGGATCGACTACTGATGGTGAAGAAGAAGAGAAACTGAATGTTGTTGAATGAAAATGGTTCGGGAATGTATTCTTTAGCATTTTCCAAAAAATATAATTCACTCGTAAATAAATGGGATTAAAAACAACATCAGCAATCGAGCCTTTTGGGTTTTCACATCCGCAGTGGGAAATCAACAGAGGTAAGGCTAAGGCTGCTTATGAAGTTGTTTTATAACTTTTCCAGACACTAATGGGTGAACCAGGCAGAGCGTTAGGTTTGTTAGACTCGTGGCTGTTGTCAGATGAGTTAAAGTGGTGTTAAACTTCTTCAGTGTGAAAATTGCCGTTTTATGCGGAGGTTAAGCACTTGCCCAAATCACTACACTAGTTTATTGCCTTGACAAACTCACTGCCACAGCGAAATCTCCACCGAGGCAACACTGATCTGTGCCGTTTTTTGGTTTCTGACAGTATTCGACCACCTCTAGAAATGGACTTTGGCTTCAAACATGCCGGAGTTCAACTTTAAGTAACCCAATTGAGTACTTCATCCACCACTGGTTTGGTAGGTCGTTATGCAGTATGGAAAAAAACAAAATCAAAATAATCCAATCATGATATATTTATTATTTTTTCGTTCTGTCTTTGCTAACTTTCAACCTCTTTGCGCCCCCATACAGCTCCTTCCTTGTCAGCGGCCCCTCGTCTCTCCGTCCTCTCATCTCTTATTAACGGACCATTGTAACAGTTGCTTACACATATTGTACAGTAGGCCGACGCGGATTGACTCCCCTCCAAGACGAGACACTTGGTTGGATAATTAAATCAGATCTCCAATCAAATGATCCGTGATTGTGGGGCCTTCTGTTGCCAGCCTGCTCCATCTGCTTGGTTTGGAGAGCTTTGACACCAGAGGAACAGTGCTCGTGCGACTGTGGATGTGACAGATAGGCTACAGCAGATGATCAGGGCCCGCTTCAAATCTGCTCTACATCACGGGCCTGTCGTCTGCAAGGGAGAAATAATGAGGCTGCTTATTGTTATTTCAATCCGTACAAGTTTTGGTAAGTGGGAAGTTTCTCGTGACAAAGTTGGAAATGACAGTTTGTGTGGTATAGATGCGTATGCTGCATTATGGGACGTTATTTTTATGTGAGTAAGAGTGTTAAAGCTGTCGTATCCCTCCTGTAAACATAAACAAGTAAATATGGTAAAGTAACTGATTAGACTGAGTAAAAATGTAGGTACAGGATGTATTTCGTTACATAATTATTTAAGAACTAAATTTTAAATCCACAAAAGTTTAGATGATAAATTGATTGTGTTGCGCATGCTCAATATAAATGACTTGATAGACTTTTCTACCATGGTATAATGATGTTCTCTGGTCAAAAAAACATGCCTAAAGAGGTTTTAAATGTCACCCATGCATGTTTGAGTCATCTAGTGATCTCTCCTGAGTCCTATCCAACCCTCGTTATGGTTAACGGTAAGATTTTGTCCAATGCTCAGCCCACAAACCTAAACTAGACCTCTGCCACCACTCCACAGTTTATATTTACATTTTATTAGGTTAATTATAGCACATGGTTTAACCTACTTACACTTTTCTTTGTTTTGATTGAGTTTTGGTTGAGATGGAGAATCAGACTATTGACGCCGAACCAAAGGGGGAGCACTATTTTAGTCCGTTTTGTTAGTTTATTTAATGTTACTTTACTATCACTTATTTTCGGTAGAATAATTATTTGCTTTTGCGTTGCTTTAATGAAGTTAGTAGTTTAGTTATTGTTTAGTTAATTGTTTAAAGTCATCCCGCCCCCTTTCTGTTCAGTTAGTTTGTTCCCAGGTATTTAAGGAGACCTTTCCCGTGTCTGACTGGGGTTTTCTTGTTGTTGTGTTTAGTTGAATTTAACCCTGTAAAGCCCACACCATTAAATAATTGGCAGAAAATTCCAATTCTTTGAACTTGGAGCCTTTATTGGTCCCTCTAAACAAACAAACAAAAAAATTCAAATATCATTTTCCATATATTATTATTTATGGCAATCTTGTATTGTCACTGGAGCACCCTCTAATCAGTGAATCACACCCACTGTTGGATTATTTGTGCACTGCATGTATCTGATTGTATACATCAGGTTTTTCAGGGAAAAAAATGTCACACTGCTCATGTGGAGGGCATGTATCAAATATGATACGTTTGGCGTTATAGGGTTAAGTTACCCCAGTTGGGCCCAGCTTTCTGTTGATGATTTGCCCTTGTTACATTATATATTTTTGGACTTTATTCAGTTTAAACTTCTTTTTACACCTGATCTTTTGCCTTTTCTGTTTGGTCCTCGACACTCAGGCTTGATAATTTACCATAAATATAGATAAGCGTGATACAAAACAACACATTGCATCTTTACAAACCTGATGCGATGCAGTAGTTTATCTGGTTCGTGACGGCAGATCACACATGTCGTTTAAAAAAAGAGTTTGGGGGACTGTTATTTCATGATAATGTTTGATAATCTTTCAATTGTGGATGTTTCATTGTGTTTTAATCCATGTTTGAATCAAATGTATTTAATCTAAGGTGTGTAAATGTATTTTTTTAATTAATGCACAGCTATAATGTTCAATTTTAATGTACTCATAAGGTGTTTTAATATGTGCCTTTTTGTTTTTTTGCCTCTTCCCGCACTTACTTTTTTATTTAGTGTGTAGAGTATCAAAAATGAAAGTGAAAATTCATGTTAATTCGTAGTTTTCACCAACTAAACCATTTTCAACAATAAAATGTAATGTGATCTAAATATGTAATTATTTTTTCTTTGAAAGAAATTATCCTTATAGCAACATTCAAAATCACAGGACCAAAATGAAGCCATTTCTAAAGGCAAAAGAAGATTTGTGGTAAACAGTCTATGTTTGGGTGTCAAAAATGTATTAATAAAAATATGACTCTGATTCAGTGTCAAATCAATAATCTTATTCAGTCATGCAGATAATATAGCAAAAGAAGGTTGAAATCTGTCATTTTTAGACTGAATATGTTTTGACATTAATCCAAATTGTACAGGTACATCTAAGGCTTTATTTCTTTTCTTTTTTTTTTTAATGAATATTGCTTATAATGAAAACCACATTCAGTGTCTCAGAAAATTTGAATAATTTCAATGTTGGAAAGTCATGGTGTGTGAAATTAGTGACAAAAATATTGAACTTTTTTATGATATTGTAATTTTTTGAGATGTACCTAGCGTATCAGAGCTTGTCAGAACTGAAGAAGCTGCTTGGATGAGTCCCAAAAATTAAAAAAAAGCCCATAATTCAACCTTGTTTCGTTATGCTACATCTGCTATTTATTATAAAGAGACAACCATTTACCCATCTGACAAAGTCGCTAACAAAACAGCATTCACCAGAGCTGCAGGGTGAAGGACAGCGGTGGCAGCTTTTTAGTTTTGGCCCGGAGCCAGTGGACGAAGCCGAGCGGACCCTGGGCTCCAGCAGTGGGGGCCCCTGAACCAGCCCGAGCGCCGGTCTGTGTGCAGCCTGTGTGCAGCCCGTGTGCAGGGGTAGAGACAGGAGCTGCTGGGTGATGGATCAGTCGCAGCTTTGAGTTCACCACAACAACACGGCGCTCACTGCAGCACGACTCTGTCAGAGCACTGTCCCTGGTCTATAGTCGTCTGAAGGACACAGCCGTGGAGGGGGGGAGGCGGGGAGGTGGTGGAGAGGGGGATTCTGGGTATTTTGGGGAATGACTGATGACTCGAGAGGGTGTGGCGGTGATTAGCTGTGTATTTACGGGTAACAATCTGTTTTTGATCGATCACTGTGTGGTTGTGTTAACGTGTGCAGAAGCTTTGATGGTGTTTGGAGTCTCTTAAGTCCCAGTAATATTTCTTACACTGAATAAATAGTTTTTTACAGCACTAAAAAAACATGTGTGCGTGCGAAACATGTTGGTTTGTCTGCCTCAAACCAGTGAAAGGCCTTCTACATTCATATTTAGATATTCAACTGTGCTACATTTGACATCTGTGATTTAAAATAATCGCTTTGTAAGTTTGTAAGGCCAGTTCGGATTTTACACTTGCCTTGACTCTCAATTTGGGAACTACTTATACTAAGTAACGTCCAGGGTTGGGAAGAGTATTTTAGATTTAGTTATCGGATACTTGCATTAAATTGTTTTGTCTTATCTGACTTGGTACAGTCAGATTCAGAAACACACAGGCTACGTTCAGACCGCAGGGCTTAACGCTCGGTTCGGATTTTTTTGTGAAATCTGATTTTTTTTGCGAGGTTGTTCACATTTCTAATTAAATGCGACTTGTATGTGAGCTCCCGTGTGAACTTTAAATGCCCCAAAAGTGTCAGGCATGAGCACTGGAGAACACCACAAAGTCACACGCAGCGAACGATCTCAGTATTTACAGAAGTCGCCTAAACGTGGACATGAGCACTGAGTTGATTTTAAAGTTGCTGACGTACCACTCTCGAATGAGGAAACATGTCTTCGGCAACCTGTTTCAGTAGCAAACACGTCGGTGTTGGGCTGTATTGTCTCGCAACAGGTGCTTGTTACAGCACAATAGCCGATCTATCACTTGTTGATGACGTGTAGGTCGGATGAATGTGACCTGACCGCTCAGACTGAAGTCGCATGTCAAAAGATCGGATATGTATCGGTTTTAGGAGCACATATCCAAGTGGCCTGGGTCGCATTGGATAAAATCGGATCTGTGTCGTTCAGACTGTCTTTAAAAGATCAGATACGGGTTTCAAAGGGTTGAAAAAATCAGATTAGGTTCACTTCAGGTTGCGGTCTGAACGTAGCTATAGTGACAAACAAACATCGAACACGTGGAGCGATCCTGAACAAAAACGAGCTCCGAGGTCTGAGAAGCACCCAATAAAAAGAAAAAACATTACATATACGCAGAATTTGAAAGACGAAAGGCAGTGGGAAGAAAAGATTTCAAATATCTTTGAGCACCGCGAAGGCCTGAGGGCAGTAAAGAAAACTCACTTTTGAAATATAACTCTGTGAGCTAAGTATCACATTGACGTTTGGTAAAATGTGTGTGTTACTGAAGGAAGCCAAGTCTCTCAGTATTATGTTCTGCTTTAAACACTTTCACATTGAGTTGGATTATATTATTGTGTAAAAACGCACTCACTCACTCACCACAAGATCTGCAAAACTGCAATCTGAAGTCTAAACTGTGTGATCAAATAAAAGAGTAATGTAGTGGCCTGATGTAGTATTCTGAATATATTGTCTGTACACATATTTAGTTATTTCCAAACTCTGCAAATCCCTTTTTCTATTTCTTTTTTAAAATTTTGGCACATCTTTTCTAAACCCTCTCTTGCCTTGCTTCGTTGTCACCGACCACATGACCAGTCAGGTTCAGAGTGGACGCTGCTTACTCCTTACAGACATTTTAATTTGCTTCTTTTTTTAAATTAATCTGAAACAAAATGACCTTAACGAACTGCAAAAGCACAGTCGGAGTGGATGGTGTAATTAGAAGTGGGCACAGGTTGGCTCGCGGAGACTGGCTGTGTACCTGTCATACTCTTATGTCAAGGTTGTTTCATTAATGTGCAGCCTTTATCAGCTTCAGTGACTGCGCTGTGATTAAGAGCCACTTACAGCACGCACAAGAGCTTTTCTAACCCAGACTTTGTGCAGCAGGGTTTTTCCCACTCAAATAATGAACAAGATTTGGCTATTTGGCAGGTAAGGCGGTAAGAAGTAGTATCGTTAAGAAGGCATGTTGCAGTTGCTTAATGATGTTTAATTAATTTGTCCAAAAGTGGTGGAGGATTATTTGTTTATAATTGGATATATGATTCATTTTGTTTATAATTTCAGCCTATAGGATATTTAACAGGCCCATATTACGCTATTTTCTGATCGATTTTATAATGTTTCCTCATCGAAAACATACCTGGAGTTGTGTTTGTCCAGGTATGTTTTTGAAGAGGTCACAAGAGTCAATTTTGCGCAATATTGGACCGTTTTCAAGGAAATCTTTTGCCGTTAGAGCGCCCTCTGCTGTCGGCAATGGGAAAGAACAATGTGAATTGAGTCGCGTGTTTGTTGTGAATACAATTTGGCTGCAGATTGACTCCGGTGATGGTTTATGGACCTAAAAACTGTGCAGGAGAAGCCTGGATTTTCGCCTGTGATGCAACAATCTGGGCGAAATGCAAAAATAAGACGAGTTTGGATGTTTGAAACTGGTGTAAATGAAGCGCCATAGAAAAAAACTGCACAGAAGCCTGGATTTTCACCTGTGATGCAACAATCTGGGAAAAATGCAAAAATAAGACAATTTAGGATGATTGAAACTGGCGTAAATCAAGCGCCATAGAAAAAAAAATTGCGCAAAAGCCTGGATTTTCACCTGTGATACAACAATCTGTGCAAAATGCAAAAAGAAGATGAGTTTGGATTAAAGAAACTGGCGTAAATGAAGCCCCATAGAAAAAACTGCGCAGGAGAAGCCTGAATTTTTGCCTATGACGCAACAATCTGTGCAAAATGCAAAAAGAAGATGAGTCTGGAGGATTGAAACTGGCGTAAATCAAGTGCCATAGGAAAAAAAAGCTGCGCAGAAGCCTAGATTTTTGCCTGTGATGCAACAATCTGTGCAGAATGCAAAAAGAAGAGTTTGGATTAAAGAAACTGGCCAAAATGAAGCGCAATAAATATGTTTTTGATGAGAAGACAACAATTTACATAGTTAAAAGCTCAAAAAATTCTCCATTCTTGTATATCCTTTAAGAGATTTGACATTTTTTTAATCAATAACAATAATTCTAGTGAATATTGATATAATATTGTCAGACGATAAGGCTTTTTTGTTTGAGTTTCCTTCTCTAACGTCTTGTATTTCAGGCTAAAGATGCAATCCTCCATTCTATTTGTCCCACTGTGTTCCCGGCCCTCCTCTCACCAGCCCCCGTTTCCCCTGCAGCTCTGCACTTCCTGATTGTCCCTCACGCCTCCTTCATTGAGAGCGATGGACCCTCTATGTTTACTCACTCCAAACCAAATGATCTTGTGAAATAGGATTTGCCAGGACTGTCTGCCATTTCTCTGTACGCTCCAGCAATTCCCCCACCGGGCCCTAGCTGCTGTCTGGTAATGTGTGAGGACTGATCCGTGCTGGTAAATCGGCCCAGGGGAGAAGGGATTTGACAAAAGTAGTTCTTTTCAAGCGCGGCTTTCACTTTTACACAGCGTAATGCCATTTTGCTCAGTACAAATGATGTACTACTTGAAATGGAGTGTGGCCGGTCACAAGTGGGTTGCTATTACAGTGGATTACAGTTAAAGGGAGGGATGATTTGCTCATGTTGGGTATGACATGTTTTAAAAAGGGAAACGATGGCTCTGTGTGCTCAAGTTTACAAGACGTGCTGCTGTATAAATGATGCCACGTTTCAGTTCCTGGCTAAAGCAGCATTATGGGCGGTTAGTGCTCAGTTTACAGGGTTGCACTGCCATGACGCAGCTCGTTTAAGATGTGCCAAAATATGTGAGTGAACATTCAAAAACCGTCTTGTCAAAGCCTGATCTCGTCAGACCTCAGAAGCTCAGCAGGGCCGGGTCTGAGTAGCACTTGGATGGGAGACACTGGGAAAATCAGGGGCTGCAGTGGGGCAACAGTGGCAAAAAACTGTTGTGTTCTTGCTGCCCTGGGAATGCAGGACCCCCCAGATAATCTAGAGGAAGTGTGTGAAAAGAGAGGGAGCCTACTTACACAGACTGCTGCTGCCGTGGCTCTGAATAAAGGGGAAGAAAATGGATAAACTTTGATTTGTGCTTGGGGTGAACCAAAAAGTTACACAGTGCACCTTTAAAATGTGTACTTCAATTAACATTAAATATAGATTAAAATAAAAAGACAGATTGCGTTTATTTACCAACATTCCCCTGTTCAAGATAAAATGACTTGGATTAAGAAAATTTTACCATGATTTGAGTAAATTTCACTTGACAAGTAAAATGATCTGCCAGTGGAATGAGATTTTTGTACTTAAAATAAGAAAAACAACAATTTATTGCACTTTATCGCTTGAATTAAGAAAAAAAAAACTCATTCCACTGGCAGATCATTTTACTTGTCCAGATGAATCGACTCGAATAAAGTAAAATGTGCTTAATTTAAGTCATTTTAACTGACCTAGATATTGTTTTTTCCCATGTATGTTGCTGATCAAGACAATCCGCATTCATCTCCACTTGAAATGAAGTGTTACCATCGTGAATAAACAAGCATTACAGTAAATGAGCGGCTCAGATTTCTCCCATCCATTTGAAAGCGCCGTCTCTCGGAGCTGACGTGCTGACAGTCTCGCCCCTGAGCCTTGTAGTTATGATAAATGGTGGTTTTAGCAGGGCTGCGTTTACTTTGTGCAGTCATTATGAGAATATTATGTATGAGAAAACACTCATTAATATTCATTATAATTGCAAACTGCTGAGCGGAATGCTGATGGAGCGAGGAGAGCACGAGGGCCACGCAATATCTCACCGACGGCAGACAAGAACAGTTTATGGTGACATTAAAATAGGAGAGAGTGTGTGTGGGGGGGGATTTAACAGAGCAGTTAACATAAAGGCTAAGATAATACAATGCATTACTTTAAACTTAGATAAATGGAGTAACTTGAGTTAAGCTCATAGATCCTATTTTAACTCTTTTATTGTTGGCATAGGTGCTGTCATGATTAGAAAATGACGACTTCTTTGGTGAGGTGAGTAAAAATATATAGAGGAAATATTTTACAAATGAACAAACAGTTCTATTCTCTATTGTCTGATGTTATTCATTCAATTATTTTATTTTTATTTGTTCATTTCATTCATTTTGTGTACTGTTATTAGTATACTGCTAATATATTCTCATTATTTTGCCTGGGATTCAGATTTTACACACTTCTCCAGTGGAGGCTGTGATTGACAGGTGGATCAGCCAATCAGGGACACACATTGTCCGTCCATATCAGAAAAAGTAAAGGAAAAAAAATTACAAAAGACCGAAAAACTAAGCACTAAACTCTGTTAATTTGACGTTAGATAAATTATATTTTATTAGTAAATCAAAGCTGACAATGAGCTCCTATTTCACGAGCCACTGAAAAAGACTCTATACGATCAATACATAATTATAATATAATATACATACATCCTTTATTTCAGTATATAAAATAAGCAGCAACATTTATTAATGAACACTGTCCCTGTTTAATAAATAAAAATAAAACAACCACAATATTACTAGGTCTGTATATACAGTAATTCATTATTGTGTATCTTATGGCAAAGGAGAAATTAAATTTGTCAACTGGACAAATGTTAATTTATGTCAAAAACGTTTCACAGCTCATCCGAGCTGCTTCTTCACTTCTGAATTAACATTTGTCCAGTTGACAGTTGAATTTCTCCTTTGCTGTAAATTCTGCTTGAACGACTGAGGGATTTTACACACATCTTGTGTAACTTATGGTTTTATGTTGTATAAAGTTAGTTATACATGTTCCTTGTTTTTATATGTGCCACATATAAACACATATACACACATACACATATACACACATACACATATAAACACATATACACACATACACATATACACACATACACACATACACATATAAACACATGTACACATATAAACACATATACACTCATATAAACACATATACACACATATAAACACATATACACGTATAAACACATATACACACATATACACTCATATAAACACATATACACACATATACACACATATAAACACATATATACACATATACACACATATACACACATATACACACATATACACACATATATACACATATATACACATATAAACCCTTTTTTCCATCTAAACACAGTGTATACACTGAATTGCAGCTGAGGCTGCTCCAATTTAGTTTGTGTGTAATTGGAGCAATGCTGCAGGTAGGAGCCCGGATACATTTCTCTGTATAGGGAAAGGTCAGGTCTCTCTCTCTCTTTCTGTCTCTTTCACTCTCTCTTTCTGTCTCTCTCTTTCTCTCCCTGACTTCCTCATTCTGTCTGTGTGGTTACAAGGAGAGAGAGTGAGGAACACAGAAAGAGAGAGGAGAGTGAGTAAGAGAGAAAGAAGACCCCCCCTCTCTCTCTCTCTCTCTCTCTCTCTCTGTCTCTCTCTCTCTATCTATCTATCTATCTATCTATCTATCTATCTATCTGTCTATCTGTCTGTTTGTCTTAGATAGATAATCTATATCCTTGTCTCCATATATTGGTCTCTTCCTTACTCTCTCCCCTTTGTTTCTCTCTCTCCAGCTCCCTCTTGTCCCTCTCTTTCTCCACCCCCCTACCCTCTCTCTCTCTGCCTTTCTCCCTCCCTCTCTCCGTCCGTCCCTCCCTCCGTCCCTCTCCCATCTCTCCTAACACTTAAACATGTCACTATAAGTTGTGGTAGCTGTGATTGTGGCCCATAAGTTCTGTTTTACGTCCTTCTTCCTTTCTTTCTCTCTGCCCACTGCTCCCTCTTCACAGTCGTAATGGCCGTCTGCTCCGAGTGATCAATACCTCCCCCTCTCCAGCCCCTTCTCCATTAGAACGCCCGTCTCTGGAGCTCCCCCGTCTAAACTGACACAGACTCTCACCTATGTATTCAAGATCATGCTCACAGCTGCTATAAAGTCTGACACGTCCGCCGCCAAATATACAAGAAAAGTCCCGAATGTTTTAAAGCGGCAGGAGTGTGTTGAAGATGGGAGATGGTGAGGAGAGGCTGAGGGGGCTGGTGGTTATGCTGCTGCTGCTGTGGAGGGGGGAAACGGGGGAGAGACAGGTAAGAAGGAGCAGAGAGAAAGTGTGGTGATAACTCGAGGGTGATTGGTTGAGAGGCAAAGGTTGAAGGTTGTGATTGGCTAAAAACAGCTCAAGAGAAAAGTTAGTGGAATGAAATATATATTGTAATATTTATGGTTGAATATAAGACATAAAATATATAAATATAATAATCAACTAAAGGTCAACTCAAGGTTTTTAGTTGGCTAAAAAGTATATATAAAATGTTAAATTCATGTTATTAGCAGAGGGAGGGTCAACTGTGAGTTTACAATTTTCATTATAAAACCAGAGGATAAGCATGGGGATAAATATAATCTTGTTAAATTGTGTGAGTGTTCCTTAATTTCATATGTAGCATTTCTACACTGCCAAAAAGCTTAAGATATAAACACTTAAATCTATCAGAAAATGATGTAAAAGTAGTGAAATTATGTGTCCTTGAATACAATATCTATCTAGACTAGAATGAAGCAGAATCAGAACTAGTAAGTAGATAATAAATCTGAAAACAAGATGAATAACCTGATATAAGTTTTAAAATCTTGGCCAGATCAGAGAATTAATCAATTCATTAATTCCATCCATCCATCCATCTTCTCCCGCTTAATCCAGCTGGGTCGCGGGGGCAGTTTACTGCCCAATACTCATAGCACCTGACCCCCCCTATGAACCCCTCTGCAGGTGGTGAGCCCACAGGAGGGTGGACAACATGGTCCTTGATGTTAGTTCATAGGGGTGCGGGCATGTTTTGGGTTGATGGGGGAAACCGGAGTACCCGGAGGAAACCCATCCAGACACGGGGAGAACATGCAAACTCCATACAGAAAGGCCCGGGCGACCTGGGGATCGAACCCGCAACCTTCTTGCTGTGAGGCCTGAGTGTTGCCACTCTTTTTCTCACAATTCATTAATTTATTATTAAATATTTATTATTATTAAGATTACTAAAATGATTTTTTAAAATCCACTGTGAGAAATCAAAGGGAGTCTTACCCACTCCACAGTTCACCCGAGGTAAAACAATTATAATATCAGACTGTTGATGTGAATGTCTGTGTTGATAGAATAATTTTAGAAGTAAAACCAACCATTGCATTTGAAGGATTTATGTCTGAGCAGCAGCAGTGAGTTGTACTTCCTGATAGAAAGCTCAGCAGCGGCGGACTGATATATGAGAAAATAGTCCCTCAACGTGCGACGATTCATGCGATGCAAGTTTAGTTTTATTTCAGACATTATTCTCTGGACACAGACATTCACATGGACAGTCTGGAGTTATAATAGTTTTGCCTCAGGTGCTCTGTGGAGTGGGTCAGTCTGTTTTTAGTAGCAGGACGACTATGGCCATTGACATGCACTAGCCTAGCACCAGCAACCTCTGCAAATACAAGGACTGGATGGAATATTTTAAAAAGTGTCTCCACATGTCTCCAACACACTGGCTCACGAGAAAATGAGGCCCTATGTCCAAAATTTCAAACTGTCCCTTTAATCCAAATTTGTCTCCAAAGAAAAATCACTTCAATGTTGCAGTCTGGGTTTTAATTTTAATCAACATTTATGTTCTGCCTCTTCTTAAGAGGAAAGATGTTTGAAGAAGAAAACGTGACAAAAGTTATCTTGATATCTCTCTATGCTGTGCTATTACACTCTATTAAACCCCATACAGCCAGATACCACAGACTGTGAGACAATGCAGAGTAATTTCCCCCCGAGTCGTACATACCAGAGCAGGTCCCTCTCTCTCCACTCCCCCGACCTCCACGTGGACCTTCTGCAATTAGCTGATGAGTTTGTCTGTTCTGGGGTCAGCATCAATCAGCCACAATCAACACAAACACAGCTCAAGCACCCTTACCTGTGCAAATGGGATTAATTACAAATAATCTGCAAATCACCTTAATTCTTCCTTGATGAATGGGAGAAAGAGAGATCGACCCTGACCTGTATGTAGCGCTGTAAGATAGTTATTATCTGACGCCGTTCATATGAGTTGTGCTAAGATGTCTTCAAATAAATGAGGATATGATGTGGTAAATGTGTGTTGAGATTGTTTTGTTTTATTCAACTTTTAAAAGATTAATACTGCAATAATCTGAACTCATGCAAAGTTGGGCGATTATTTTTGAAAGGCCTTAAATTACGCAACATTGCCTGACCTTTAAGACATGTTATAATGTTGTTACCTCCTCAAAAACAAGCCTGGAGTTGTGTTTTTTTTTTTCATTCACACGTGTATCATCCTTTATTATTAGTCGGTCTACATCTCCAAAGCTCAAAATGACGCTGTGGTTTTGAAGTCAACAGCTCCTTTTACCTTTTGTTTAGTCGAGACGGGGCTGAATGATCCAAATGGTTCTAGGTATATGGAGTTTATAAAACACAGTGGAGCACTATCTGTATTACCACATGACATCACGATGTGGAACAGTGTTTGAGCAAAGAATTTGGCCAAAATATGCAGGATTTGTGTGTTAAACATGTGTGAATGAAACAAAATGTGCATGTTTTCGATGAGGAACCAACATTGTAACGTAATGGGCCCTTTAAAGAGAATGTTTTTTTTTCTGTAATGTAAAATAAAATAGACAAACTTTATTTGGAAAGCTGTTTCAGTCAGAACTAAGTAACATTTCTCAGTGTTTTTGTGCGCTCTGGTTAAATACATACCATATTTTGGACGGTTTGAGGCAGAAAATCAGCCTTGTCCAACTTCAGCCTGAAGAAAACCCTGTGGGAAACCCTGGCACTTTTTAGGCAATATAACATGGGGAAAAAAGCATTTCTAGGTAAGTTAAATGCCTTGAATTAAGAACATTTTACTTTATTTGAGTCGATTCATCTTGACAAGTAAAATTATCTGCCAATGGAATAAGTGTTTTTTTCTTAATTCAAGCAACATTCAGTTTCGTTTCTTATTTTAAGTGTAGCAAGATGTATTTTCATATTTTAAGTACAAAAAGTCTTGTTCTACTACAGATTATTTTACTTGTCAAGTGAAATTTACTCAAATCACGGTAAAACTTTCTTAATTCAAGTCACCTTAACTTGACGAGATTTTGTTTTTTGCTGTCTAAAGTAAAAAAAACCAACGCTTTTGGGTCTGTTTTTTGACCAAAGTTATTCAGTATTCTGCATTTGACCCTTAAATGCCACAGGTGGAAGTTCTTAAGAGGAGTGGGCGACCGCAGTGTCTACAAGAATTTACTCATTTTACACACCAGTAAAGACAAAAGATTCAGTAGTCAAAATTTTCCTTCATTCATGCACGTTTCATTAATTCTGTTTGCGAGGTCTTCTCCCTCTGAGCCTCTGTTCACATTCCCTGGATTGTGACGTCATAGGCAGATATTCTGAGCCTTTTTGTGCTGTTTTGAAGTCCATGAATGATCACCAGTCTCATTCTGAGCCCTTCTGCACTTAAATATTATTTCTGCGGTTAAATATCATTAATGGAGTGTTTTAAGTCTCGCCTTAAGACCCACTTTTACTCTCTGGCTTTTACCACCGCGTGAGTTGCGTGGTCTTCTGTGTCTTTTAGTTTATTTATTCATCTTTTTTTTTAGTACTGCCTTTATTTATTGATTGATTAAAAATTGATTGATTAAAAATTCTTTATTTATTATTTTTTTGTTCTTTGATTTTATTATTGTTCTTTTATCTGTTGATTTTAGTATTTCCTTTTGTTTGGAGCATAATTCTGCTGACTTGTGCTTCATTGCTTTGTGAAGCACTTTGGAAACTGTCTTGTTTATGAAACGTTTACAAAAATCTATACAATCTACACATTGTCTTTTAATAATGTTGGTCCTATTTTTATCTGACCTCTTGCACAAGCACTTTGTTCCTTTTGCACCTTATCTTATGCCCATTTTTTGCACTCTGCTCAAATGTCCACATGAGCTTGTGTCTGTTGTTGTTGCGTGCGCCTATTATGCTGCTAAATGTGATGTGACTGCAAACTGAACTGCCCCTCGGGGATAAATAAAGTTTTCTGAATCTGAAAAGTCAGATTGAATTGGAATTACAACTATAGTGTGCCTATGGGGGCATGTTGCTTAATGACTAGCTGTTGTTGTTTTTTTCCTTTTCCCACTGCTGCCTCTAGAGGGCGTGCAAACACTAAATCCTGATGGAAAGTCATATGTGCCTTTAATATACAACCATTATTTTAAGGTCATGAAATACCAAAGCAACGATACTCAAGAGCACGTTTAAGGCCAATAACAGCGCACACAAAGCACAATAATGTTCAGTTTGGGGCCCCGTATTGGACGAGGGCCCCTGTTGCATGTGAAAAGCGTGTCTATAGAGCACAAACACCCTATTGAGCATTCTAGTGGAACCTACTGTAATAAGCCTCATTGACTTTCTGCTTCACGTCTCCTTAGGTTGTGTTTTAAAGCACAATGATCAGCAGATGAGCGGGTCGGCGCTGGTCTGGAGGGGTCCGTCACAACTGGCCCGGTGCCACGGTGAAGGTCACATGATTCTTGCCGATCTTGCAGGACGAGGGGCGCCGTGGTGATGGGGGAGGGGGGCGGAGCTTACGCGTATTTGAAAGTCATGGATGTGCAAACTCCTGACCTGTCAAGAAATTACCTTTACTCAGCAGAGTTGTCATAAGGTGAGGCTAAATGTTTTTCACACAGTTTGGAGAAAGGAGTGGAAAGGTTAAGTATGAGGAAATGTGCGTTTTTTACTTTTTGATCAATAGTTGTGCGTTGTACATTTTTGTCGAACGCTAAAGTGAAGTTCTATATCACGTGAAAGAACACACATTGTGCTTGAGCCTATAGTTACAATCTACAACACCCGTGGATCATTATTTTATCATTTTCACATTTTAAATTACAATATTCATCAAAAACTACTTAATAAAAAGAAACAAGAGCACCGACTTCCGTGTTAGAAAACTGCAGTGCCCAATGGGAGCCGACATTAGATCACACTAGTGAACAGCGGATTTTTTTTGTGTATCACAGATTAATAAAAGAACATTTTATAGCGATGTCTTGAAAATAAGCGATTAAAGATGCTCAGAAATGCCTGAATCCTCCAAATACAACTTACAAGAGGGGAAATGAAGGAGGGAATAAAATTAACATGATTAAAATCAATGAAATGTGGATTTGGCATAATAGGTCTGCTTTAACACACCCACTTTTACCTTCCACCGGACAATACCGTACAAAAAAGATGATATTTTATCTCTAAACTGTACTATACTGTACCTATTTGTTTTGATTCACTAAAATGTTTGGAAAGTGAAGAGTGTTGCTTCTAAAAGTAAACTCTTTGTGACTTAAATGTGCTGTACCTGATTTTTACAGACATGAAAAACAGAACTACTTCAAAATAAAAGGTTTGCAACAGGCCCAACTACTGTATTTTCTGGACTATAAGTCGCACCAGCCAAAAAATGCATAATGAAAAAGAAAAAAACTTATATAAGTGGCACTGGACTATAAGTCACATTTTTGGGGGGGAAATTTATTTGATAAAATTAGAGTCCAAGAACAGACATGTCAACACTTCAAAGTGTCGACCTCGGCTTGGAAGTCTGCAGCAGTTTTTGGGACGTCGTTGTCCGGGCTCTGATAGAGAACGTTGCGTTGCATGAAGCAGTAACAGTTTTTGTTTTTTTTTGTTTTCTTCTTTGCAGTTTGAGTTTCCTCTGCTTCTCGCCAGTCCCTCACAAGTTTCCGCTCATTCCATTTTCAGCATTTTCACCGTTTTCAGCAGAATATGATTTTCTTTTTGGAGGTGTTCGGTCTTTCTCAGTTGTCTTTATAAGCTAATGTTCAAATGTTAATTTTTCAGAGGTACAAGAGTAATAGGAGAAGCAGATACTGGCTTACCACCCTTGAGCAGCTATCAGAGTGAAAATAACGAACATGTGAAATCATGTATTTCATATATAAGTCACAGGATCACCCAAACCATGAAAAAAACTGTGACTTATAGTCCGAAAAATATGGTAATTCCTCTTTTTCTGAATGTATCCGTAGCATCCTAATCACTCGCTGGGTGAATGAAAGCACTTTTTACAACTTTCTAAGGCAGAGCGGAGATTTACCATCGCTTTAAAGCCTTCAGCAACGAGCAGGCAATAGCGCACTTCCTGGTTCTTGGATGATACAATTCTTTATAATTATTTTGACTCTAAGAGCAGATACATTATATAATATATCTGTACGGGGCAAGTAGATCTGTCTCAACCATAGGCCGTATAAATGGACATAACTAACTCTTTGTACAGTCTCAACTACACCAACAAAAACCTGGTCCAACCCCTTTAAGCCTGTTGTGTCCTAATGCTAATAATGGGTCTAATAATGAGGGCAGATGAAGAGATGTGTTGACAGTGCGAGCGGTGACGATCAATAGTGTGGAGGGCTCTTCTGTGTGTCAGTGTAAGGCCTGAATACAAACCACTGAAAAGATATAGACAATGAACTGGGGACTTTATTCTATGAGTCACAATAACAAGTGCTTGAAGACACCTTTTTACTGAGTCAGGTTTTTGAAATGGGGAAGGTTTGTGTAAATACTGGTGTCAGCTTTTCTATAATAAACTTAAAGGCCTCCTACTCGATACATAAACAAAGACGTGGCTGTTATCAAGGTGTTCCAAACAGAAAAAAACTGTAGCATGTGCTCTGGAACAAAGATGAACTAAAATGAACTTAAAACAATATCTAAAAACATGAAAAATGCTGAAAACCTAAGCACTCAAAAAGTGTGGCATCATTAAAAGGCCGTGTCAAGGCAACCAAGGACTGGGCAACATAAAAAGAGAAAAAACAATTAATTAAATTTGAAGTTCGAATCAATTTGCTTGGAAGAAAAACAATTTTTATTTTCCACACTTTCTTGCCTTAGAAATTGGACTGAAAATGTTTTAAAAAGCTGACGACTGCAGTCACAGGGACCAAAGTTTAGCACAGGGCCATACAGCCCTATTCTCTGAAATCAGTGACATCAAATTAAACGTTGGGGCTGCACGTTTAATGCAATAGTTTGTTTCATCTCATTCATATTTATGTCCCTAATGGCCAATGGGATATTATCACTGAACGCAGTCTTTTCATTTTTGACCATTTTCTGTAGTTTGTAGAGCAGTTTAGTGGAGAGGAGGAGAAAAATGGAAAATTGAATCAGAAATCAAACTTTCTGAGAAAAAAAATCAACAATTTTTTCATGCAAAATTGTTTTACAATTCAGAATTTTGGACATAGGGCCTCATGTATTAGTGAGCCAAAGTGTTGGAGACACGTGGAGACACTTTTTAAAATATTCCATCCAGTCCTTGTATTTGCAGAGGTTGCTGGTGCTAGGCTAGTGCATGTCAATGGCCATAGTCGTCCTGCCACTAAAAACAGTCTTATCCACTCCACAGTGGACCTGAGGCAGAACTATTATAACTCCAGACTGTCCATGTGAACGTCTGTGTCGATAGAATAACTTTAGAAGTAAAACCAACGTTGCATTTGAAGGATTTATGTCTGAGCAGCAGCAGTGAGTTGTACTTCCTGATAGAAAGCTCGGCAGCGGCGGACTGATATATGAGAAAATAGTCCCTCAACATGCAGCGATTCATGCGATGCAAAGTTAGTTTTATTTCAAACAGTTTTTAGTGGCAAGACGACTATGGCCATTGACATGCACTAGCCTAGCACCAGCAACCTCTGCAAATACAAGGACTGGATGGAATATGTCAAAAAGTGTCTCCAACACACTTCAACACACTTCTCCAACACTCTGGCTCACCAGGAAATGACGCCCTATGTCCAAACTTCCGAACTGTCCCTTTAACACATTTTTGGACGCTATAAAATTTTTTCTTTGTGCCTTTGGGGTTTTGAGGGATGTCGAATTTTGAAGATTTTTGAGAAAGAAAAAGAGAAAAAAACATCCATAAATCTACATATTCAATGTATCATCTGCTGTATTCTGCGAATACTTGGTGCAGCAGCTCTCTAATCCCAAAGTAACTGGTTTGGATTGGAAACCCGAGTAAACACAAGCTCCCTAACACATGAAAAAATAAAATAAACTTCCCGGACAATACCCATACTCCCTGTGGAACTCCAGCAGCCCTTCTTTAACATTGTGCTAACAGTGAGAGGAGAGCCATGTAAAACTCTGCACAAGCACATACACCTCTGATGACCACTGAAACCTCGCAGCCGGCCGCATTTTCCTCGCGTGGAAAGTTTATAATGGGGAGCTGTGTGCGGGCTGGAGGTTACATGGTCAAAAACAGCGGGGAACCCTGAAAGAATAATGGCTTTGTGGATCCGTATATTCATCGCGCAGCTAGAATCAACAAATGGTACAAGGATACAGGAGCACAGCGCGTACCTTTGTGCACACTATTCACTGCGTTTGCAAGGTGAGGAGACAAGTTTGTGCAGTTTTTCACTAAAGATCGGCATCTCTAATGTCAAGTTCTTTTCCGTTAAAGGCCATGAGTTTTGAGTTTATTGTAGTATTTTTAAATCGATGTAAAATACTGTGGTAGCGGTGTAATCCTGTAGTGATCCAGATGTGTTCCATAATAATAAAGGTTTCAAAAAGTTGACAGATGCAGGGTTTTTTTTGTTTTGGTTGTTTGTTTTTTTTGGTTCAAGAGCCGTCACCTGCTTTTTTTCTATGGATACATCATTGCTCTGCCCTGAATGTTCCACAGTATGACAATAAACAGCTCTATCTTACATTTATTTAATTACACTTGATTTTATAGCTCAAAAATACCCCAAAAAACTGGTTTGGTCTCCATGATAAAAAGGTTTAATGTCATACTGTGAAACATTCCAGACAAAGAGCTAGAAACTTAGAGAGTTTGATTGACAACCTAACAGAGGTAACCACACCACATCTATAGTTGATGTATTTTTTTGGTTATCATACCGTATTTTTCGGACTATAAGTTGCTCCGGAGTATAAGTCGCACCAGCCAAAAAATACGTAATGAAGAAGAAAAAAACATGTGTATGTCACACTTTTTGGGGGAAATTTGATCAAATCAGAGACCACGAATCAACATTTCATCTAGAAAGGCGAGTTATAGAAGTTATAGTAATAAAAACAACCCAATAGAGAACAATCCGGGCATTATTCGTTCATTCATTTTTCAATACAGAGCCAAAAATAAGAAAATGAAAAACACCCTTTTTCTTTATGATTTGTCTATAAAACTAAAATGAATAAACGGATAACGATTTGTTTCATTTTTGATTCATATATACAATTCATATATTTGGTCTATGGGCTGTCAGTGTGAAAAACTGAATATATAAGTCGCACCTGAGTATAAGGCACAGAACTCTGAAAAAAGTGTGACTTATAGTCCGAAAAATACGAGTAATTACAAGGCTGCCGCATCTCTATAATGCTATTTTGAACTTTCATTGAAACTAAAATAAAAAATCCTCCATACAACCTTGAAGTGCGCCCCACCCGTGCTTTGGAGACTGGACCAATCACAGAGCAGCATCAACGCACCAAAACAAACATGACGCTGAAAGATGTACTACAGCCTATTTGAGTAAAAATACATATCATTTTCTTTAAAAAAAAAAAAACATGCAGAAGAAGAGTTGTCTGTGCTTTTCTCTCACCCAGATTTAGCAGAGTTTTGATTCGTCTGCTCACTCCTCTGTTATGACCCTCTCAGTGACAGGTTGTCCCAGCGCTTTGAATGACGAGTCCATTGCAGAGGACAAATCTTCCTACAGGGACAATAAAGCACCTTACCTTGACGTATTTCAAAATAAGTAAAGCAGTTGTCACTCGGAGTCAGTGATGGCAAAAATACTATAACAAATGTATTTAGTTACAGAATACTGAATACCTGAATTAAAATGTGTTTCGATACATGGTCCAATCAGAGTACTATCTTCTGAATACTTAGAATACTTTCACGCAGACTTGCATTTAAGTTATAGTGTAAAAACACAAAATTTCTGCCTATTTTGTGCATTTATTTATCCCTGGTCAGAGAAGGAAAAATTCTAAACAAATAATAATAAACAAACCGCATTTTTATACAGCGCTTTTCCACCTTTAAGCCATTCAAAGCTCTTCACATCAAGGAACCTCTCACCCATTCATCAAAAACACATTCATACATCATTTTACATAGCAACTGGGGGCGAGGTGGGTTAAGTGTCTTGCCCAAGGGCACGACGACACCATTCACCTGTGGGAGCCGGAATCGCGGCGCTCTAACAACGATGTTTACGTCGAGAGCGGGATTCGAACCGCCGACCAACTGAGCTGCTGTCGACCGCAAGCGCAGTGTTTGATCATTGCGTAATCAAGTGTATTCCTTCGATTTTAAAAAAGATACTGTACTTTGAATAACACAAAATGAAGAAGTAATTGTACCAGAATACTTGCCTGACCAGACAGATGGTTCAACATTCTGTTCAAATCCAAAAAAAGAATGGGACCGGACCATAGAGCAAGAAAAATCTGTCCAAATTTTAGATGATTTGTATCACGTGTCTCTCAAATTCTTCTCATTTTTGTAACATTCATAACAAAATAGATAATTTCTTTTAAAATAAGTAAGTTTAGTGCTTCGATTGTTGATTCTGTACAAACTCACACTATTTCTCAGCCCTTTACGTAGATTCTTCTCATTTTTTTATGTGTAAGCATCATGTTGTTTTTGACGGACCATGCATCTCTCTGATTGGTTTATCCACCTGTCAATCACGCCCTCTGCAATCAGGAAGATGAGAGGCTACAGCTCCAGATCCACTCGTTTTTGTGAAGTTTTGTCAAAGCGTGTTGTTCTGTGTCGCCAGGTAATCAAAATACAGTTACTAAAAAGTGTATTCAGAACATGTATTCTCAGTACTTGTATTGAGTTACCTCCTATTTCCAATTTCTACTGAATAAAAGGTAAAAGGGGTGTGAAAATGACCACTTATCACAGCATTTTGAGCTTCGGAGATGCAGTCAAACTTCCCGTATCAGGATTGGCTTCAGTATCTTTACTCGGTGGCTGTGCTCCTGACACCAGCCGGAGAGGGAGCAGGTGACTTGTTAGTACTCTGAGCAACACGGGGAGCAGATGTGTCCCTGACAGAGGATGGATAGCCAGGGTCCATCTGGTCAGTTCAGCCCTGGACAGGAATGATGAATACAGCTTCATCAGTGAATGGCTGTCATCAATCGAGTAGCGCCACCACGCACCACTGACAGCAGCACGGAGCAGAGGGGGCCCCAGGTGTGAGAGCGGAGAGGGGGTCCCGCGCTGGAATGCAGGTCAATCAGCCGAGCCCACGGCACACACACACATATATATACGCCGCGCGATGTAAAGACCACAAAGCAGATGCATGGGATTGTGGGGAGGAGAGAGAAGGGACAGGAGGGGGGAGGTGAGGAGCGCGAGGTGGCTTTTGATTCACTCTCGGTAATAGATTTATTTCAACACAACGGTTACAGAGTTGACGCGCTAAGGACGAGGAGCGGGCGTCTAGACAAGTCATGGCTGAGCTTTGTCTGGTGCGGAGGTCCCAGATGAGATGGGCAGTGTGGATATGGAGAGCCACTCTAACACTGACCTCGCTCCGGAGCAGTCTGAATATGTTATGACCAACGGCTGCCTTGAACTGTCACAACTTTAAATGCACCACTTGTAATGGTTTCATAGGCTGCACTGTGAGCGCCGTGCACCACCGAACGCTGCTGTTGTCCAGCTGTAAACCTGTCTGCGCCTGTCTGCACCTGTCTGCACCGTCTCCTTTTAAGTTCTACGCCGTTCAATGATGCAGTAAAGCTTTTATATGAACAAGCAGAAAATAGCAAATGAATTATAGCCGTTTTTTACAACTTGGTTTATTGTTCGTTTGAATAAAATTATTTACTACAAATTTCCCCTCATTTGGTTGCCCCCTTTTTTTCTTTTTTTTTTTTTTTACAGGCGGTTGCCATAGTGAACTACGCTTTGTTTTCTTTTCTTAATACAGCCTTTTGTAGAGGGCACAGAGCCTCTGAACTGTAACCACACTGTACGACACGCTGTTGTGTTCACTTTGATGAAAAAAAAGAAAAGATTGTAAGTGCATAAAATGAATTGCCCTTCAGAAAATACAAATAAGTGTGATCCACAATATATGGACATAATATAAAGCTAATAACCCTTGTGTGGTGAGTGGAGCGGGTCCTGCCTGAGCCTGTGTGTTATTCCTGTTTGACAGATGTGTTTTCCCAGAGCTGCAGCACAAGGAGCTGTAATCCAGCGCTGAGCAGGTTTTCTACATTTGTGCTGCCCTGTGGTTTTCACAGCGGGGTCCTCCTGGGAACATCAGAGAGGCTGGGGGGGCAGGGGGGAGAGGAGGGGCCCTTTCCCTCTCTCTCTCTCATGTGTGGACATAAGAAGAGCCTGTTTGATGCTCTTACATGTGATTAAGCCTGGAGTCAGTGCCTGAGGGGTACAGTGCCACCTGTAAACTGCTTTTCTGTTTTCTATAGACCACATTAACATCACAGATCCTCTTCTTTCAGAAACCTTATGTTTGATGTCACAATGATCATTTACTGTAACAGGTGATTCATTTGGAGAGGATTTTTACACTACTTTACTCATGCTACGCTAGGCCATGTTATGCTACATCTTGTTAAGCTCATAGACTGTATAAAGAAGTAAGGGATGTAACGTCACCCAGAGTGTTGGATTCCAGTCAAATGAAGCTCAGGAGGCCAGCAGCTATAGGAGAGAATCTGAAGCCAAGTTCCATATTAGGAATAGGAAATTATTTATGGACAAAAAAGCAAAATAAAAACATCAGGATCATGTAGAGTGCGTCAATACAATCAGTGTCAATTGGAAACAGGGTTGATGGAGCCGGAAGCTCTCTCATGAACACTTCCTATTTGGAACAGGGGTTAGTTATGTTCATTTATATATAAAGTCTCTGGAAGTCCCGCTGCACTGCAAAAAACAAAATCAAGTCAAGATAAGATGAATTGAATTAAGAAAGTTTTACCATGATTTGAGTAAATTACATTTGACAAGTGAAATGATCTGCCAGTGGAATAAGACTTTTTATACTTAAAATAAGAAACAAAACCAAATGTTGCTTGAATTAAGAAAAAAAACTTATTCCATTGGCAGATCATTTCACTTGTCAATTTGAATCTGCTCAAATAAAGTGAAATATTCTTACTTTAAGTCATTTTAACTGACTTAGATATTGTTTTTTTCCAGTGTATAAATAAAGTTTTGGCTAGGTAACTGGGTGTTGATGTTCATCTCCGCTTTTGGTCTACCAGGAATGCAAGAATGAAAGGTTCTGCCTTGATACAGTAAAGTTCCATTGAAAATGTTGAAAAAGTTCTGTTTCCCAGTGTTTACCTTCTGTGTGGCTATAAACAGTTAATACAAAATCATACTGTCCGTCACAGTTGTGTATTTTTGCATTAGACGTTATGCAGTGGTGTAAATATGGTGTTAGCCTTTGTCATTAATTTGTGTTTGGAATAATCAAACTTAACATTAGAGTTTAGAATCGGCACCACTGCTTTTACCATAAGATTTGGATATTGCTGTGCACGTTTTTTTTTTACTCTTTTTTTTCCTTCTCCTTCTTTTACCAGCCGCACGCTCCATCTTTACAAACATTTACATTTCTGCTTTCATGGCGCTAACCACCTCCCTGCCTCTCCCTGCCCCCCCTCCTCTGACAGATGCTGAAGATGGCCATCTCTACACGGACATCTCCACTGCTCCGCTCCACTTTGCTTTGTGTTTTTTTCCCTTTACGACTGACACGAATCCTCTTTTTCCTCTTCTTCGACTGACACAAGCGTCGGATAGAGCTGTCAGCAGTGTTTTGACGGCCGCGTGAAGCTGGGAACGGTTGGCGCGCTGCAAATTGGAAATCCAGAGGAGATCATCTGGAAAGAACACGTAGGCCTGGTGGTGCACAGTGGTACTGCGGGACACAGGGGAAAGAGGGGAGGCAACAGGCGGAGGGAGAGCAAGGCTAAACAATGATACAAAGTCCAGCGCAGAGCAAGAGAAAACATGTTTAACACACAGGGAGGAGCTCATGGAGGGCGGTGGTGTCTATACGGAAAAGAGAAAAGCAGTTTTGGATTGTTTTTATAAAAATCTTTATGAACCAGGACGTAAAGCAAAATTAAAAAATAATATGATTTTTTTTTTTCACAGATGTTTTTATTAAGATTTTACATATTGAAACATAAAATGACTAAAAAGAAAAGAAACACTCACAGCTCAACTTCTCCCGTGCCAAATTGTTGGACATTAATTTAATCCACTGGTTTAATTTAATCCACTGGTTTAATCTGGGTCTCTCCATTTTCTTCAATAACATGTTTGGCCTGTAGTTCACAAAAAATTACAATCTTTTTTCTTTTAAATTAACACTAAAGCTCTTGAGGAAGCTCTATAGTATACAGAGTTTATAATCCAATGTAAATTCAATCAAATCTGAAATTACAGAAGCGACTTCTTTCCAAAACAGTTAGAGTTTTTCACAAGGCCACAAACAATGAAAAGGGTCCTTGTTTCCCTACCACATTTTACACAATCATCAGGACTATTTGGATTAAAATGGTGGAGTTTTCCAGGTGTAATAAAAATCCTAAACAGCCATTTGCACAGCAGTGACCTGAATCTGGTGTTGATTGATTTTTTTGTGCCTCCATTCATCAACCCAAATAGATAATATGATTTTTAAATGATGTAGTTATATCTGTGTGACCATCATTTTTTCCCAATTTTAATGAAGATGAAAGACCGTGCACGGAAGATCTGTACACACCCATAGTAGCACTGCTGCCTTTGAAAGTTTTGCATAATTTTAACGTTATCCATTACCAGTTTCACATTTTAGCCCTAATTAGAAGATATAAGCACTGTTTTGAGACAATGATCTTTAGATTTGCAGACTTCCCTATAGGCGCATGTGAAGCTACTTCTAAATTAAAGATTAGAATACAATATAATTATGTATTTATGGAGATCATAGTTACAGTGAACAGTAGTTGGAATGAATACCTTTGCATTTTGCATTAAGGGAAAATGTATTTATGTGTAAGCATCATGCAGTACTGCTGGACATACAGTATATATTAATGTAAATATCATCATCATCCGTGTTTATTTGAGTATATTAAAATAAAACATAAAATTGTAAGCAAAAACAGAGTAAAAGAATAAAATATAAAGAATATAATATTAAAAAAAACACTTGCCATCCACTCAACCAGATAAAAAAAAGAGCCTAAACTGTAAAGCTACACTACGCCACTTTTTGGTGAAAGATATGCCACCTGCTTGTCTCCATGGAGATGTTGCTTTGCCTGAAATGTTCCACAGTTGTTTTATTTTTTTCATCACTGAGCACTCAAAAATCCTCATTTTGCCTTTAGATCGTTGCATCACAGGTAAAAATCCAGAAATCCGTGAAACTAAAGCAGCAGGAATGCATATGTGTTCTTTAATGCCGTACTGTGGGACATTCCAGGGTAAGGGTTAAACTCCATGGATCCAAACAGGTGGCAGATATCACGCTTGAAAAGTTACATAATGGACTTGAATGCAACTTTTTTCTCTATCAAATGCTTTCCTCTGTGAAGATGTTGTTGCTTTGGTCTGGAATGTTTCGCAGTGCGGCATTAAACCTTTCTATCGTCATGGACACCAAACCAGACCAAGTTACAGGTCAGATCTATGGAGAAATAGCCCCGCTCACAGTCAGAATGTCTGTTTTCATAGGTATTTTTTAGCTATAAAAACACCTGTAGTTGAATAAATAAACGGTAAAGCTGTTTAATGTCACACTGTGGAACATTTCAGAGCAATGACATCTCCATAGAAACAAGCAGGTGACGGGGCCCCAACCAAAAAAGTACATAGTGCACCTTTATGTAAAACTGAGTACTTCTTTCACCGCTGCTGATGTTACAAAGTACTGCGTATGTACAGTATGTCTCCAGTTTGCAGCTTCTTGTCCATTTCTTATCTCAAGGAAAACATCTGACATTGTGCATTTCTGTTTCTCAGTGCGTGGGGTTTAAACTGTATTACCTGAAGCGATGTGACCTGGTCAGATGTGAGGATTAACTAAAGTATTAAACCTATTCTTTTCCATAGAGCAACACGTGTGCTTCTTGGAAAGGACTAGTTGTTATGAGTTCATTCCATCACTGAAAAATACCATGGGATTTCTAAAGCGCGGCTGCGTCCTCCTGCTCGCAGTGCAGGCAGCTTTATCGATAAAAGGATGAATAGAGCTGCCTGAGACTGAAATACAAATGTTTCATCTTATCGCAGGAGAACAAATGTAGATGTTATTGGGGTCTTTATCAGCAGGAACATGTAAAAACTCCCTGTGTTAGATTAAAGAGCCCATATGTCGCTATGTTCTGATCTACACTGCCTGGCCCCCCCCCAAAAAAGTCGCCACCTGGATTTAACTAAGCAAATAGGTACGAGGTTTCTGCAGTTGGTCAGGTGTCAAATTATTCTAGAGAAGGTGTACAGAGTTTAAAACACAGTATCACCTGTTTAATATCAAAAGGTGGAACAGAAACCTTTCCTTTGAGAGAAGAACTCAGCGTAAATATGCAGAGTTTGTGTGTTAAACATGTGAAGGAAACAAAACACAACTCCAAATATGTTTGTGATGAGGAAACAACATTCTAACATACACTGCCTGGCCCAAAAAAAAGTCTCCACCTGGATTTAACTAAGGAAATAGCTACGAGGTTGCTGCAGTCGGTCAGGTCCAGGTTCAGCAACAGTGTGTGCTCGAAGAATGAGGTCAGCTGAACCTGAATATACTGAATGACCAGGTTATCAGTGGATTTTTTCTTCCATCCAGTGTTGCATTAATTTTTTATCAAGCTCTTGCACTGATGATGGTAGAATCTGACCGCTGCACAAAGCTTCTCCAGCACATCGCAAAGATTCTCATTGGGGTTCAGGTCTGGACTCTGCGGTGGCCGATCCATGTGTGAAAATGATGATCTCATGCTCTTTCACAATCTGAGCCTGATGAATCCTGGCATTGTCATCTTGGAATATGTCTGTGCCATCAGGGAAGAAAAAATCCACCGATGGAATAACCTGGTCATTCAGTATATTCAGGTTCAGCTGACCTCATTCTTTGAGCACACACTGTTGCTGAACCTGGACCTGACCAACTGCAGCAATCCAGGTGTCTACTTTTTTGTTGACCAGGCAGTGTGTGTTATAATGTTGTTTCCTCATCACAAACATACTTGGAGTTGTGTTTCATTCACACTTGTTTAACACACAAACCTGCATATTTAGGCTGAGTTCTTCTCTCAAAGGAAAGGTTTCTGTTCCGCCTTTTGATATCATACAGGTGATACAGGAGGTGCTCCACTGTGTTTTAAACTCTGTACACCTTCTCTAGAATAATTTGGATGATTTCAGAATTGCCCATCTCTACTGAATTAAAAAGTACACGATAGGTGTTAACTTGAAAACTACGACTACATGACATCACAAGGTGGAACAGAGCATTTTAGAGATGTAGACAGACTAATAAACCTGGATTACTGAAACAAAACACAACTCCAGGTATGTTTTTGATGAGTTAACAACACTATGAAACTAAACTGGGGCTAAACTCAGAACTAAACCTGGATTAGACTAGGATTAAACCAGAATTAAATCAGGACTTGAGCAGGACCAAACTAAGTCCGTATCAGGACTGGGTTCAACCTAGAACCAATTAAAGGTGAAAAACATGCATGGCACATTCAAATGGACAAATTTTAAATACCTTTTTTTATTTTTTAATAATGTTTCTGCAAAAAAGCCTTCATCAGATCATTTTCTTGCTTTGGACCTCAGTCTGAAGCAAGAAAAATGCAAGAAAAATTATCCGATGAAGGCTTTTTTGCTGTTATTGAAAAATAAAAAAAGGTATTTGGAAATCGTCCATCTGAGCGTGCCATGCATGTTTTTCCACTTTTAATTACTTTTCCTTGCACCTGCACCTCTATAAAAACTTTGGTGTGCGTTTTGACCTGTCATCCACACGAACACACATCAAAAACGAGTATTCAGGGAAAACTCCGGCCAAAGTGAAGATTTTTGAAAACTCCGTTTATGCCTGTTTGTGTGGACAGAGATAACTGGGGTTTTGATTTTTAAAACGTCACTGTCTGCGCCAAAAAATATGAATCTGCCCTGAGGTCAAACGTGCGACATTTGTTTAGGCGACTGCAAAAGCCAAAGCCAAAGCCAAAGCAGACTATGGACCGGAGTCATTTCTTGAGAGCTGTGTGTGTGTTGAGAGCAGAATTGTGAATTCTGACTCCGAGTCTGTCCAGAAAAAGGAGCTCGGCGCCATGTTTTCTGTTGTTTAAGTTTAGGCGGAAGTGACGGCGAAGTGAGGACTCAATGGAAATAACACCATCTACAGGTTTGGAATGTGTATGAATGTGGTTGAAAACGCAGATGTTCGGTTATGTGTAGAAGGTTTTTTTTTTTAAGACGAGGTGGTGTGGATAAAACAATTTTTATAAACGGAGGGGGGGAAATGTTCGGTTTTAAAAATACCCGGCTACGTGTGTACATGGCCTGAAATGATCCAACATTCACAATGTCAATTAATTTAAAGATTGGATATACATTTCTAGGTGCTAAACAATAAAAGGAAACATGGTGATCTAAATATGCTATGTTACACACATAGCATATTTAGATCACCATGTTTCCTTTCATTGTTTTTAAATGTTATATTCATGTAGCCAGGCTGGCGCCACCTAGTGCCTCCGCTCAATTTAATTTTTCTAGAGCAACTAGGTCAGGGATCACAGTACATTATACAGTTCACAAAAACACAGGAAGTTGTAGTTGGTGCACCGGCCAATCAGCGAAGCAGAGTGTTGGCCAGAACGAACCCAAGTTGCGATAGCAGACTGCACACAGGCCGCACGACCAAATAGCAGCGTTTGGTTAAATAAAAAAGTATTATTTAAAAGTATGTGTATTATTATTTAGTATTATTTCAGTTTTGTGTTTGTGCTCTGGTTCCCTGCTCCCTTTGTTCTCCGCTCAGAGTGCCAAACAACTCAATTTGTGTGCATCCCAATAGGAAAACTAGTGAACATTGCATCAGGTTTGTGAAGTTATAGTGTAAAGTTTTGTATCACGCTTTTGTAAAAATTGTCTTGTGGTAGCATGGGTCACGTAGGTTTGTGAGCTGAGCCTTGTATAGACTCGTAGTGCTTTGGTGACACATAAAACCTCTTTAGGTTTTTAATGGGGGAACAACATCATAACCTGGTAGAAAACTCCAAACCTTTTCTCATAATGCCCCATTTCAAGTCAATATTTTACCATGATCTCCCCTCTATACCCCGCTCTTCCTCTCCTCTGCGGTCGGAGTTGATCTGCTGGCTCACATCACTCCTCTCTGTCAGACTTGTGATTCAGAAGAAGAGAAGAAGAAGAAGGCAGCAGCTTTCAGTCCGCATTACCCCTCACACGGAGCCTCCCCGCTGGATCCCACTGTACAAACTCACCCTGGCACTCGGGCTTTTTTATATTTATAGTGCCCAGCAGGTGTCACCCCCCTCCTCCTTCCCCTTCCCCTCTCACACACACACAGTAAAGGGTGAGGAGAGGAGGGGGGCCGGGGTGCCACTTGGGATTACGAGGCTGAATCCAATCTGGAGAGGCAGAGGGCTCCAGCGGGGCGGGTGAAGTGTTTTCTAGAGAAGATGATTATTTCCAGATTTTAGTGCAGCTCGACTGGAGATGAGCTCAGAGCCTTGTGTACACAGTGGTGGTGGAGATGAGGGGATGAGGGGGAGAGCGGTTTGACAGGCCAGAGGGATGTGTGCGGATCTAGAAATAAGCAGGCTATGTTATATTAGCCAGTCATTTAGTTTAGTTTTGTCTTTCTTTATTTGAAGGGACAAAGAAGTACTGCGACATGAAGTATTGTGATAGATCTTTTTGAAAACAAGGTACTGTATTTTTCGGACTATAAGTTGCTCCGGAGTATAAGTCGCAGCAGCCAAAAAATGCACAATGAAGAAGAAAAAAACATGTATAAGTCGCACCGGATTATAAGTCACACTTTTGGGGGGAAATTTATTGTATAAAATGAGAGACCAAGAACCAACATTTCATCTTGAAAGGAAAGTTATAGAAGTTCTAGTAATTAAAACAACAGAATAGAGAACAATCCATGTATCATCCATTAGTTTTTTCAATATAGAACCAAAAATAAGAAAACAAAAAAACAACTCTTTTCTTTATTATTTGTCTCTAAAACCAAAATGAGAAAAAAAACGGATAATCATTTGTTTTGTTTTGTTTTTTCATTTTTGATTCATATATATGATTCATATATTTGGTCTATGGACTGTCAGTGTGAAAAATGTAATATATAAGTCGCACCTGAGTATAAGTCGCAGGACCAACCAAACCCCCCCCCCCCCCCCCAAAAAAAATAGGGTATGAGTACCTGACACTGACATATCATCACAAAAACACAAATAAGTAAGAATACCATTACTAAAAGTTACTAAAAAGTATTTGTTGAAAATACTAACTATGCTCGAGTAATGGTTTACATACAAGCTTACTTACTTTACTTACAAGCAAACAAGCTCCACAAGTAAAAATGTAAAGCTTAAAGGGCCTACAGCATATTGCACTAGTTTCTTGTCTATGTTATAATGACGTTTC